>CM034151.1:530841135-531441135 GCA_019776745.2 Taxus chinensis | reverse complement strand
TCTTCATCTCTTGGAGTATAGAGGTATAGAGGATGTTGCCGAACATGTGCATATGTGTGAAATATTATGGTGCGCGAAAGGGATCACGACTTCTAAGCCTAAGGAAAGTCAATCTACTACTACATTACAAGGATGTGAACACAAGTGGTATAGGAAGTATTACCCTTATCAAACTTTTGTGGACTATGGAACATTGAAGGATGCTTTCTTGGAGTTATATATACTAGAGTTTGAGAAAAAGAGTATCAGTGCACTCAAAGATATCAAGAAAGTCACTACTGAGAGTGTACATGAGTATGATGCCTATTTTAAGACACTTCTATCTAAGTTGTCTTATGATATTCACACCAACCAACATGTAAAATGGTTTGTTGGAGGATTGATTACACCATTCAGAAGAGAATTGTCACATAAGACATACACTGATCCACGTGAAGCACTCGAAGCAACTTTACGTACTGAGGTAGTTGGGAGCATTGACACCGATGTTAGTCCATTCTTAGAGGCACAAATTACAGCTATGGAAAAACAATTAGAGAAGCTATCAACGAATTCAACTCATGAAACACGATCAAGGATTTGGTGTACAAATTGTGAAGTGGAAGGTCACGCTAAGGATAGTTGCCCTCACAGATCTATACGTTCATTGTTGTTAGACTATGAAATCTATCATTTGAATCATGATGCTAGCCACTTTCCTTTGTTATAAAATGTAATAAGGAAGAATGTATCCTAATTATTTAAGATTTATAGGTCCACAACCCATGATACTAAGGATTATCGATTGATTGGTTAGATCCATGATGCTATAGACATTGGGGTACGAAAAACAAGTGTAATGGATAACTCTAAGGACAAGAATTGACACTAGGATCAGGATCATAATCAATTGCTCTATGACAAGAATGAGGGCCATTTTGAAGGAGGTCGTGGAAGAGCATGTGGATATCGAGGTGGATATGGAGGACAAGGCCATGGTGGAGGAAGAAGTGAGTTTCCTTGAGGAATGTGCTATACATGTGAATCCCCTGATCATTATAGGTGCGAATGTCCCCAAAATGTTACATGTTATTTCTATGGAAAGAATCATAGCTATGAGGGGTGCTTAGACTTATATGAGCATCTCAGTAAACAAAATAAGTAGGAAAACAAAGGTGCAAGGATGGTTAGGATCCAACACATGGAGGAAAACCAACGGATTCCCAAGATAACACAAGAACTTGAGGGATTAACTGTGAAGATTACCACATGTGATGAAGTGGCACACACAAGAGATGCATCATACTAGAAACCTACAATAATTAAGGAGGGGGTTTTGTAGGTAAGGTACCCAAATCTTTCCCATCAGAAGGAAGTCTATCAAGAGACCATAGAGGTCCTCAGAAATATTCAAGGCAAAATATAATGTTTAAAAGAGCAGTCTAGAAAAATGGAACAAAAGAAAGAAGCAGGGAAGGTCCCCTTTGATATTGATGACATCAGAGAGGTGTGTAAAATGTTGCGCCAAGAGAATATAATTCCATTATTAGGGAATTGGTTGAAGGGGAACACTCTACGCGAAAACAATGAGAATGGATAGAATATCCTATATGCAAATCTCCCTCCTGATAGCATTGACTATGACAAGGAAATTACTCTGAATGTTGTTGTGGATGGATGTCTACTCAACAAAATATTGATTAATACAAGTGCGAAAGTGAATGTGCTCACTTTAGATGCATGGGTAGAAATGGGGATACCTCCATTACAACCATCATCTAATGTGTTATTTATGGCAAATAGGACTAAGGCCACTCCCATAAGAGTTTTGAAGGATGCATCTATAACCATACAAGGGGCCAATTTCACTGGGGATTTTGAGATATTAGCACTTGCAAAAGCAGACAGTTTTACAACCTTTCTTAGATGCCCTTGGTGTTATGTGAATAATGCTGATTTGAGATTCAATAAGGGGTATATCAGATTTGAGAACAAAGAGGAAAGGGTTGTGATACCTTTGACAAATGGGAAGTCTACACCATATGTTGAGCCTCTACGTGAGGAGGACTTAAAAAGAATCTATGTACGCGCTATTCAAGACCCAGAGGTGAATGATACATCAAAGGAAGGAATCCTACATTGGGAGGATTATCACTTTATTAGTGATACTATGATTATTGCTTGTGATAATTGGGCTCATGGTACTTATGAACTAGTTAGACGTGAGGTAAAAAGTGTGGTTGCGAACAAGAATGGATTTCATTCTGTTCAACGGATAGGTGGCACAATACCTTGGTATACAGGAGTAAAATATCTTCCTGTATTTTTGAAAGCCATGGAAGCACAATGGACAAATCAAATTAAGAGGAGAGACATGTTAGCATATATCTTACTTGGGACAAAAATGTGCTGGTGGGTAGTTCACAGAGATAATCTTATAGAGTGGAAGGAGATTAGAATCACCTTATCTACCAAGTTTGTAAGAAGAAACACACCTAAACAGATTTACACTTATAATGGTGATAAACCTGTTCAGCACCACATTCAGTAGTGTGAGAGACTCTGGACAATAGGTAAGGAAGCATTACCACCTTCACTCTGGGTGCATAAATTATATTCCACTCTGCAAGGGTGCACACACACTTGGTATGTATATGCAAAACTACATTAAGAGACTAAAAATTGGCAAACTTTGACTATAGGAATGATCTAGAACTTTGACTCTTTTTCTTCCCAACCTCCAATAGAAGAGGCATTAAAATCTGTCAAGCGGTTAACCATGAGAGATAGTGTAAAGGTAGAGGAACTCATACAATAACTATTTGGCAAGGCAGAATCATGCACATGTTTTGAAAACGAAGGGGAAAACTCCATATTGCTTGAACGTGTTTTCCTTGAGAAAGAAAAAGGAAATATGGTGTACATCATGGATGATAAGGAAGTTGAAAACCTATATATTGACCATTCACAAGGGGCGTGCGAGGTCTTGGATAGTGCAGATAAGGATACACGTGCATGCCATGAACCAATGAAGACAAAGAAGGTCATTATAGGATCATAAGTTGAGCCTAAGGAGGTCATAATTGGAGATTATTGGTCAGAATCGGAAGTGGAAAATATCATTGAGTTACTCAATGATTATCATGACTTATTCCCTCGAGGGTATCATGAAATTAAAGGCGTTCATGAATCACTTGGGGAAATGAAGATAAAGCTTAAGGATGGGGAAATTGGGGTACATGAAGCAACCTTATAGAATGAACCCCAATTTGTGTGAAAAGGTAAAAGAAGAGATTGATAACATGTTGAAATATGGAATTATCAAGCCCCTTGATGAGTCAGAATGGGTTAGTCCAATGGTGATCAGTATTAAGAAGGATGGATGAATAAGAATATGTGTCAAATATAAGGATTTGAATGCTACATGTGTAATAGATCCATTCCCTACGCCATTTACTGAGGAAATACTAGGAGTTATAGGGTGCAAAATATATTCCTTCACAGATGGGTTTTCCGGGTATCATCAGGTTAGGATTGGTCAAGAGGATCAGGAAAAGACTACATTTACTACTGAATGGGGTAGCTTGCTTATACTATGATGCATTTTGGATTGAAAAATGCACATATTGTATTCTCATGGATAGTTGTTCAGGCATTCAAATATTTTATTCACAACTTTTTACAGGTCTACCTTGATGATTAGACAGTATATGGGCTTGTTAAGGATCACTGTGACAATCTGTGCTTAATGTTTGAACGGTGCAGACAATTGAGTATCTCTTTGAACATAAAGAAGTGTATATTTGTTACACCTTTCGAAATACTTTCGGGACACATAATCTGTAAGGAGGGATTACTTGTTGATCTAGCTAAGGTTGTAGTCATTCTAGGCCTAGAAGCGCCTACCAGTCAAAGTGAGGTGTACGGATTTTTAGGTCACAAAGGATATTATAGAAAATTCATCAAGGGATATGCAAAAATTTCCATACCTCTAGAGGAGTTATTAAAAGGAAAAGGTACATTCTATTGGGGAGAATCACAACACCATGTGTTTGAAACATTGAAAGAGAAACTTACTACCACGCCTATCCTGCGTTTTCCTTCATGGGATAAACCATTTGATGTGCATGTGGACACCTTTGGCATGGCCATTGGCACTGTGTTAGCTCAACCTGGTGAAGGTATATTAGATCATCCAATCTTCTTTGCTAGTATCAAGCTGACTCATGATGAATAGAATTATACAACTACAGAGTGCAAAGCTTTGTCAATGATCTATGCATTGCACAAGTTTCGACAGTACTTGCTAGCTACACCATTTTTATTCGATATGGATCACATGACATTGAATTATTTTGTGAAAAAACTTGTCCTACAAGGGCACATATGCAGATGGGTAATCCTATTTGAAGAGTTTGATTTCATAGTTGTGGTAAAGCCAGGGAAAAGTAACTCTGGACCAGACCACTTGTCTAGAATCAACTCAAGAGAGGAAGCACAAACAATTGAAGAAACCATGTCAGATGCCCAATTATATAGGTTACAATGCACACCCTCAGAATTATAAGACATTATTGTCTTTCTACGGACTGGTGTGGCACTAGAAGGAATGAAGGCATTAAAGAAGAAACAACTTGCTATACGCGTGACACCGTTTATGTTAATCAGTGGTGACCTCTACAAGTTAGGATGAGATGAAGTATTACGCCATTGTGTATTAGAGCATGAGCGCAAGGATATTATGGAAGAAGCTCATGGTGGTATTGTAGGAGGCCACTATGTAGGTGATGCAACTACCTGGAAGATCCTACTTGTTAGATTATGGTGGAAGACATTATATAAAGACTGTAAAGAATATTGTAAGGCATGTGACCATTGTTAGCACCTAGGAAAACCAAGACAAAGAGATGAGATGCCTTTGAGACTAATTACTAGTGTTGAACCATTTGAGAAATGGTCCATTGAATTTGTAGGACCTATTTCACCAGCCATGTGCAGGACTGGATCATGCTATATCATTACTTGCACAAATCATCTCACACGGTGGGTAGAAACAACACCTACGAAGGACTGTACAACAACTATAACAACTAGGTTTCTATGGGAGAATGTTCTTACAAGATATGGATGTCCTTTAACTTTGACAAGTGATAGGGGTACACATTTTTTAAATGAAACCATAAGGATACTATTAGATGAGTTTATGGTTGGCCACCATAAGAATACACCTTACAACCCTCAGGAAAATGGAACTACTGAGGCTTTCAACAAGATTTTGAGCCAAAATTTGACAAAAAATTGTGATGTTGGACGAAAGGATTGGGATGATAAAGTGGCAGCTATTCTTTTGGCATATAGAACAACTTATAAGAGATTGAATAAAGCCACACCATTTTTGTTGGTGTTTGGCATAAAATTTGTTCTCCCTATAGAATTTATGTTAACTTCTTTGTGCATTGTGCGTGCTGGAGGTCTAGCTAATGAGTAGGCTTTAGAAGATCAGATTGAAAATATGATTCAGTTGGATGAGTGGCGAGCCATAACACGATGGACTCTGAAGCAGGGAAAGGCCAGGAAAAAAACATGGAATGACATAAACATAAGGGATAAGAAGTTTGAGATTAGACAAATGGTACTTCTCTATGACTCTAAGTCCTTGCGCCACCCAGGAACACTTAAGGTCCATTGGTTAGGGCCGTATGTTATTACTTACATCCTTGAAAAAGGTGCTTGCCAGTTAGAAGCACTAGATGGAACACGGCTACCTAGTTACTTCAATGGGAGTAGGCTGAATCCCTACTATAAATAAGTCTTCTTGGTGTTTGTAATAAGGTAGTATTGCCATTTAGATTAGGTTTTCAATTATGTATTTCCTTAATTTTCGTTATGCTTTGTCAATTTAGTTGTTATTATTGTGTAAATAAGCATGCTTCCACGCATGAAGCTAATTAGAATGTGAAGAATGTTTATGTGCAAAGGACTGCACATTCTTTTAGTGTGGGGTGGTTATAGTTATCCAAGTAAAAGACTATGGGAATTGGAAGGTGAAAGGAATAAGCTGCTACGGGTGTGATTTAAGTCAAAAGAAGCTTGCTTCTCAAAAGTGACCAAGGATGGAGATGAATGAAAGGATAGTATAACACGAGGTAAATAGAGGCCATGATAACTACCAGGAGAAGGTACAGTGATGAGGTACTCAGGTGCAAGGGTGCGTGCTAAAGAGAAGTTTGTGACCAGAGGGTAGGAAGGCACACTAGAAGGTTATAGCTGGGGTGCGAAGATGTATTGTGCGGAACACATGAATTTGGTCAATGAATGAGAGGATATTTATTAGGTGAAGGAGCAATAAATGCATCAAAATTTGAAAAATTATATAAATATGGGATGTGAATTCATTTTTACCATTGCAACTAAGAGTATTTGAGAAAAGAGCTAAGTGCAATGAGCTGATTGATTGGGTTAAGGTGTGAAGGGTGTGAAACCAAGCGTGACAAACAAATATGTGTGAAAAGAATCTTGTGTCCCTGGTGGTGAAGGGTTTGAGCGAAGCAAGGTGACAGAGAGGAGTTAAGGCATGAAGTTTCCACCTAGGGAAATATTGAATCGAGCTAGGGTTTGATTCAAAAATTGTAGAGTTAAAGAGGAGATAATTGCAAGGTAAAAATGGCACCCAAAAAGGCAGCTACAACAAGAGAAAAAGGAAAGAAGAAGGTGGTCGTTGAGGAGGAAGAGATGACACCCGAAAGAGATTTTTTGGAAATGCAATATCCTGAAGGAGTCATTGTCAGCCAAGAATGAGATTCACACATCAGAAAGAGAAAAGTAAGAGAATACAATCACATGACCTCAGAGAACAAGAATGATCTCGATTCCTTTCTCACTATAAGGATGAACAAATGTATGGCATATGACATGCTGGTTTATGATGATGTAGGTGAGAAGCTTTTGAAGAGAATTGGGGTCTAAAAATTATATGAGATTCCATATTTCAGGAACTATGAGCCCTTGTACCAGTGGCTCATGAGTAGAGTGCATGACGACTTCTTCTACTTTGCAAGAAGTAGAGTTATAATCTCATCCACACTTATCTTAATGGTGACAGGTTTGAAGGCCACATGAGAATATATAAAGAATGATCTCACAGATAAAGCCACGATCTTAAAGACCAAACAAGAGTTGGGGTACCTAAAGGGTCCACATGGTATGGATATAGACAAGTTAAAGAACTGTCTGGTTGTGCAAGCAACAACACACCTTGTTATAAATTTGAATGACCAAGAGCAGTGGTCACAGGTAAATACTATGTGGTTACATGTTGTGCACAAGATGTCAAAAGGAGCAGTCTACAATATTGTAGGATACATTGCAGAGCAAATAGTTGAGGAAGCGCGCACAAGAGGGAATTTTAGCTTTGGGGCTGTTCTACTAACATTGGTATTCATGGAAATTGGAGTACTAGACCGGCAGAAGGAAAAGGTATGGGAATACCCCATGGAGAATAAGTTGCTAGCTAAAAGGTTCAACAAGTACCTATATAAAGGGTCCATGAAAGATGACATCAAGCATAGGGTGGAGAAATGGTACGACAGGCTCAGTGTGACATTTGGAGAAGAGTGGTGCATCTCGAAGGACCTACCATCAGTAGTGGGGAAAGAAGTCTAGTTTGTTGTATATCAGTATTTTTGCATCACACGTTTCCCAATGAGAGATGGAGTTTGGAGCCCTTGGTGTGAATTTCCTTACGCATTCACTGTAAGGTATTTCCAAGCATCTGTTCACATATTCATAGACATGCGACGACTAATATTCAATGTAGATAAGGTAGACTATGAATACCACACATTGAGGAAGAATTATGCATATCCAGGAAGAAGTGCATATGTCGAGAGGCTCATTTCAGAGGTATTGAATATTAAGCCAATAAGTTTGGCTATAGCAGATATAGGGGTAACATTAGTGTATCTTCAGCTGAAGCCCAAGATGGAGAACAATAAGTATGTGGAGAATGAATTCGCGCTCTCAGGGCCACCAAAGGGTAAGCACACAATGGAAAGCATACCAACGCAAAGGCCCATAGAAACTGTTGAAGTAGAGGATAAAGAAGAGGAGGGTGAAGATAGTGGAGGCTTAGAGCACAAAAGAAAGCAACTATATGACAGAGAAGAGTCACAACGCGTGACCACTCCACCTCAGGGATAGGACAAAGAGGAAGATACAAAGATTGAGCAGGGGGAGAACACATTTAAGAAAGTGTTCAGATGCACAACGACCCAAGGTGCTACTCCAAAAATGGTGCGCAGATCACCTAGAATCTCTCCACAGAAGGAGGCCAACGTAAAAAAGGAGGAAACTGAAGTTGAATGAGGAGGAGGAAGGGTTAGAGGAAAGTTCACCTAATTATCCTACACTTCCAGAGGACATAGAAGAACAAAAGGATGTGGAATCAAAGGAAAGAGGAGAGGAAGAAAAGGGACCAGAGGAGGTAGCTGTAGAGACTATTCAGGACATGGAGACATAAGTACTAAATTTGGAAGCTAAATTCCCTAAGAAGTAATGTTATAAGAATGAGTGGAGAGAACATTCCACCAGCTATGGGCTATGCAGAGGACATAGGTAAAATTGTCTGCGCATGCTTCTAGAGCATGATAACGTAGAAGGATTTGTTCAGCTGGGAATTAATGAATGGGGATATGATGACCATTTGAACTAGAAAGAAACTCTCATGGTTAATTAATATTGGTGCAGCCTCATCTCATCTCTCACTCAATTTATTCATGTTAATCTAGGTGCATCTATACACTTGATTGATAATGCGGTAATGTTAAAAAAGGTTGCAACAATCCAATTTGCCAACCACATTTTAACCCCTATGCACAGATCTATCTCTCATCCTTCTTGGAGGAAACTAATACCTTTTCATAATGTAAAGGTAAATATATCAATCAAACCTAATTATAATTATTGCAAACACCATCTCAAATGGAGGGAACCATTTTTCCATGCTCATGCCAAAAATATCCTCCTATCTTCTTCATACTCTGCCCATTTCCGACCTGTAGCATTCATCCACAATTATATCACAAAGTATTTGATTTCATTAAAAAAACTTCAAACCCAATTTAAAAAAGTATTCCATTATCATTCCTATAAAATTTCAGGATCTAACTCTTAAAAAAGTGTGATTTATGCTACGTTTATCAGGGAGGACATTTTGTCAAACAAGTATCATGCAACCTCAAAACCGTTGGTAAAACAAATCATATATTAAAAAATAATGATCATCAAATCAAACCCTTCAATACCCATTTGAAAAATTATGTTTTAACTATATGTTTAAACTTTAAGCATCATTGGACTTAAAACAAAAAATTAATGGTGACTGGTTTGAAACCTTGTTTTAAGGAAGCAATAAACAA
This sequence comes from Taxus chinensis, assembly GCA_019776745.2. Lineage (NCBI taxonomy): Eukaryota > Viridiplantae > Streptophyta > Pinopsida > Cupressales > Taxaceae > Taxus > Taxus chinensis. Next base: position 531,431,740 of record CM034151.1, on the reverse strand, counting down.
ATAACATAGTACAAGTAGTTGGAGGTATATCATGAAAATCTGAATATTCTTATTAAAATATGAAATCATACCATTAAAATTTATTCTATATACATCTAAGAAGATGATAAAAACCACAAAATACATGTAATCCCAAGCTTTGTCTTATTATTTCTTCAAATCATGTCATACAGTACAATCACTGTTCTTCATCGTTGTGTTGTTCTTCATCTTCCTACTCACACACTTATTCTTCTGTATTTCTTCCCCATCTCTTCATGGATGGTTCGACCTCCTCCCTCATAATACACACCATTGTATCTATAAAAGATTATTTTCATTCTAAATTAAAACATCTTATCCTATTCCTACTCCTTAGGATAAGACTAATCCAATTTAGTTGAGATATTTGCTCAACTTCCACATAAGGATATATATAGTTGTTTGTGCCAACTAGAAATGATCTATGACATGATTCCATAATATTATAATCAATATAATACTTTATCCTAAGTACCATTAGGTGTGATAACACTCATATCCACCTAGACAACTAACTTTCACCTTTTACTCTTATCACAAAGAGTAATTACATAACTCAAATATTCAAACTATGAAATTCTTGGAGGGAAACTCATTTGAAACACGTAGTACATGTAATTCATGCATTTTATGTATTACATGAAGGATACTCCTACATCAAACTCCTTGGGTAAGAAAACTATTTGAACTCTAGTTCAAATGTCTTCCTTCATCTTTCTTCAAATTCAATCTCCTTTGTATTCCTGGGTCACGTGGTATATTTTGAAGTAACAATGTTTGAATCTCCTTGAGGTATTATTTGTCTCTCATATTATTCTTTATTTCTCTCTTCTGGTTTAGTCTTCTTCTTATCTCTTTCTTAGCTGCAATATCCCATATCCATGCTTTAGCTTCATATATGTCTTCTTGATCTTCTTGATCTTCTTGATCTTCTTGGTTTAGGAGTTTGTCCATTGGATTTAGGATTTGATTTATCTCCAAAACATCCAAACCTTCACTCAAAACATAAAAATAAATGTTATATGGAAAAACATAAGGCCATGCAGCCCATTGAGTGTCTTCATACTTTTGGTCTTTTCCATTTTCATTTTTTTCTCCAAGCAATTTGCTCAAATCTGCTTTCTTCCCCTCATCTTGTTTTTGTCTTAACTCATTTGCAGTCTGATCCATGAGTTATTCATTATGATTTGGGGTTTTATACAGCCCCTTAAGAGGGTTCAACAACTCCTCTATCATCCTCAACTCTTTATTTAAGACTCCATCATTTATCTCATCATTGATTTCATCAAATTTGGGTGCTAGACCATTGTTTTCATTCTTAAATCTTTGTTTTTCAGCAGCATATTCTCTTATTTATTCCTGTTTCATGAAGATATCATCACATTCATTCAACCTACTTCAACTTTACATCAGTCTTTGATTACAACTATGACCTTCACTAGCCAATCTAGAACTTCCACCCTGTTACATATTAGTCATCACAGGCATGCTCTTCAACATTGAATCTTCATCTTCATTTAGACTTAATTGCAATGATAAATTAGAGGTATATTCATGATCACCATCATGGTCTAAATAATCATGGACCCCAACTTCTCTATCCTTTCATCTCCTTATGTGTACCTCCATCTCTTCATCATGAGATTAAATCTCTTGCTTCTCATGTGGAATCTCTCTTCTTACAAGCCTTCTCACTCTGTCTTATTTTCTCCATTTTTATAGATCTTCACTCCATAGTATTTTTCACCTTGGTGCTATGGATCTTCATTAGTACTCATTCCTGGGTATTTTTCACCCTCAATTGCTTTTGGTCCTTAGTCTCACACAAGTCTATTTACATTCTTGGTCATCCTGTGACTTGATTCTTGAGCTTAACTTATTCTTGGGTTTCTTAAGCTTCTTAGCCACTATGTATCCATGCTTATGAGCCAAACTTCTGAGGCATTAAATACTTGTCAGTCTCTTCACCTCAATCCCTATGTGATCAGAATTGTACTCCTCATTAAAATCCTGCATGGTCATGCCATTAGCTCAAGACATATGTTGAAATAAAAGAGGACTATTCTCGCTCTGATGTGCCATAAATGGTGTCAATCTTAGCTCAGCTTATATCCTAGTGTTCTCAAGACCAACCAGTCTGCATACCTTTAATTTTTGGCTGTCATGGTTCTATTAGCCTCTTCTTTGGATACAAATCCCAAGTGCATCTCTTACAAAAAAAATATGATGTTTCAGTACCAACTATATTAAAGGATCATATGCTTCCAATATCTTCAAACATTTTGTACTACGTCACTTTGAAAGTCTACTGTATTGTTTTCCCAAGCATCATGGAACATCTATAGTAAACTTCTATTTACATGCTTTCTCATATTGACCAGGTCTAGGAAAAATCCTTCATATATTCTTCTTCAAGCTGATCCTTGCAAATGTCATTATAAAATTTATCAAAGTAAATATGGAAAATGACCTCTGGATTGCACCATACATCACCAAATTTCAAGATCCTAAGCTTGGAGTTGCATACAAAAAAGTCTATGATGACTGGTTTGCAACCACTGTTTTAAGGAAACAAGCTTAGATACAAACAACACAGATACCATAGTTGTCTCCATGGAGTGCTCCTATCATGAGCATCTTCTGAACATTCTCCTATTAAAATCCTGAAATGCTTGTTATTGCACTTTAAATTCTTTCTTGATTCTATATAAACTTGAGAAGATGATAAAAACCACAAATTCATCTTCACATGGTAATCCCAAGCTCTCTGTTCATCTCTTATCTTCTTGGCAACCATCTCTTGTCATACAATACAAAAAATATCTCTTCATGAGTTGCTCCAATGTTCACTTCACTCTTTTCCTCATCCTCCATCCAACACCTTGGATTGGTATCTTCCTCATGGTATCCATCTATCATCTCTCATTTTTGAGAGTTCAACCTATTATCTGTATAATCTCCTAACATTCTTATCTATAAAATATTATCCTCTCTCTATTCTATTCTTTCTCTCATTGTCTTGGATTGTCTAGAGAACTGAATTGCTTCACAAATAACTATGATCTTCACCCATGTTGTTGGTTTTACACTTGGTAACCGATGGATCAGTCAGGGTAATCCGGTGCTGGTTAGCATCAGAGTAATTTTCGACACCTAGTCAACATTAGTCTTGTAACCGGCGCTGGTCTAGGGTCAACCGGCGCCGGTCAACTTATTCTTGAGATTAACTGGCACCTGGGATTACTTCTGCATGCCACACTGTCTTCCTTTAGACCACACTAGGTGTTTATCTAGCTTTTAGTCTCTTCACCTCAAGCTGACTTGTGATCAAGGACTGTACCATTGCATGGTTATTATCACCCTAAGTTTGTATATGGATTTATAAGCATATGAAAACTAAAGAGGTTCTTCTCAGGTCTAATACCATAAGGATAGAGTGAAGAATCAGTTAATATCTCCTTCACTTGAAAGGATGAGGAATCTAAGAAGAAAAAGAAAAAGCTTGATTGCATGAATGACATTAAGCTTTCATAGAGAGAAGCTAAACAGAAGGAACGTGCAAGAACACGTATTGGTCCCTATGCACAGATGGTTCCCTCATCCTTCTTAGATGTAAATGATACCTTTTCGTAATGTAAAGGTAAATCTCATAAATAAAACCTGGCTTACATAGTATTACAAAAACCATCTCAAATTGAGGGAACCATTTCTTCCATGTTGGATGCCACAAGTATGTTCCTGAGATCTTGTTATTGCTCATTCTTGTAGATCCACATGTTGTGAGATCTTGTATTACAAATCCATGAGATCATGATGTATTGTTGATCCATAGGAATCTAATATTGTAGAGGAAGTTGTCTTCATGTTTGCATAGGTTGATGCAGTGATGATGGAGAGAATTATTTCTTGGTGCACGGTTACAGTTGCACATTGGTAGACCCCTCTAGAGGTCTTATTTGCATATTCATAGTACAATGAGAGCTTGGTTGCACAGTGACAGATGCATGGTAGCTTCAGGTATTTGAGATTTGGTGGTGTTTAAGAGGCATGGTTGTAGTGCACTCAGGTAGATCTGATTAGAGATCTGGAGGAAACCCTGTTTTAAGGAAGCAATAAACAAATAACACAATACAAGTAGTTGGAGGTATATCATGACAATATGAATATTCTTATTAAAATATGAAATCATACCATTTAAATTGATTATAAATACATCTAATAAGATGATAAAAACTACAAAATACATGCAATCCCAAGCTTTGTCTTCTTATTTCTTCAAATCCTTTCATACAGTACAATCAATGTTCTTCATGGCTGCCTTGTTCTTCATTTTCCTACTCACACGCTTATTCTTCTGTATTTATTCCCTATCTCTTCATGGATGGTTCAAAATCCTCCCTCATAATACACAACATTGTATCTATAAAATATTATTTTCATTCTAAATTAAAATATCTTATCCTATTCCTACTCCTTAGGATAAGACTAATCCTTTATAGTTGAGATATTTTCTCAACTTCCACATAAGAATAGATATAGTTGTTTGTGCCAACTAGAAATGATCTATGACATGATTCCATAATATTATAATTAATATAATCCTTCCTCCTATGTACCATTAGGTGTGATAACACTCATATCCACTTAGACAACTAACTTTCACCTTTTACTCTTATCACAAAGAGTAATTACATAACTCAAATATTCAAACTATGACATTCTTGGAGGAAAACTCATTTGAAAAACGTAGTGCATGTAATTCACGTGTTGTATGTATTACTATCCTTGTTTTATTATTCACCAAGCATCATGAAGGATGCTACTGCATCACATACCCACATGAATGATCCTAATTTTGATGTATGCGAGGAGTCATGCATGTTGAGGCGACTGAAAAAGGCACCCCAAGCTAGACATATGATGGTAAAGCCTACTGTCATGTCAGATGAGTAGGTTAGCAATGCATTGGTGAAGGTTTCTACTAAAGTTACTAGAAGAAACATGGACAAAGATGCAACAATAAGAGCGTTGCACGAGGAGCTAAAGACAAATGATGCAGAGATAGCACGCATAACACAAGAGAGGGACTTAGAGTAGAAGAATAACAAAGTATTTATCAGCATCATAGAGGAGATTGGAGAAAATGTCATCAGAGCTAGGCCAAACTTGGAGACAAAGGTACGATAGACGTTTCCCTCAGTGATACATTATGTAGAAATTTGGTGGACCTGGTACTTGAAGGTGAACCTCTGCGCATGCTAGCGCCAAGGAATTCAGAACAAGAGGAAGAATGAGAGAAATCTTCAGTGATGTAAAAGATTGCATCCTATGAATGGCTGCTGCAAGTGCTATAAGAAGCATTGGAGAAGGAAGACCAGGCTTTGAACATCTAGACAGCTCCAGAGCCGCTTATCAACATAAAGACCCCTGGAAGAAAACAATGAGGTCTAGAGAGAAATGAAGGATGAAACATTGGGTTGTGCAGAAATATTGTCAATGGTTAAGTAGAAGTGCGAGGCCTTGACAGCATCACAAGAGCTACACAAGACTCGGCTAGAAGAGCTTAGGAAGCTCATTGCATAGAATATGGATCTTCTAAAAGGAAGAATGACCTTAATGTCCAGTGTTGTGTTGGTTCTGTAAAATGAAAAAGGGGAGATTGCGAGGGATGAATTGGATTCCATTGCTATGGACATTCCAAAAAAGTAGAACAAGCACTCACTGAATGGTAGGATTTGGAGGTCGGAATAAAGGAGGAGTATCCAGAGTTGATACTTCATATTGATACATAGGAGGCTGCCTCATAAAACTTCTTTATTCATCTACATTCTTTCATTCTTATTCTTCCCATTCTTCTATTCTTTACTTCAATTTTTGGAGATACCCATTGTCGGGGTGACAATGAGATTAGTGTGGGGTAATGTTGATCAGAGAACACTTGACAGAACTCACACAAGAAGTCTGTGTGAAAAAAAATCTAGGTTTAAGGGCGCGAATGGATAGGAAGAACACACACGTGGAGTAGAAGTTCAACATTCAAGATTTAGCCATTTTTGAGGATAAAGACCTATTTTTAGAAGAGGACATGCGGAACACACCAATGATGCAAAGACATGCCTGCCACACATTGTCTATCTTTGGAGGATCGGATCGAAGCATTTTGCATGAAGACGAGCTAAGAATAGGATTATCACTTCATTTAACTGTAAGAGGTCTATAGATAGTACACTTGCATGTGTGGCTATGCCTGTAAACAACACGTGGCTATTAATAGCATGTAACCTATTTTTGGAATAGATAAGTAATGAAGGGAAAGTCCCCACCCTATATATATGTAGTGAATTACCTTAAAGAGAGATGAGATATATATAGGTATATGCAGAGCGTAAGAGGTAAGCATAAAGAGATATGTGCATATGACTGGATTACTGTATTAGATCCATGCGCACATCGGTATAGAATACCATTATTGTAAGGATCTTCTATGTTTATTAATTTATTGGCTGAATCTAAGTGTCATTCCTATGTGTAATTGAGTAGTGCATGTTCTTGATTCAATCATGATTATTGTTTAAGTTTGTTCTTTCATAGATTTGAATATGGCATGCATTGTAGAATGATGGATTAGCTATGGATCTATAGGTTTCTTCCTTCATCACACTAACATCCTACTACAACAACCCTAAAGAGGGACCTGGTACCTTTTCACGCTTCAGGTGAGTGTTTAGTTTAGGCTAAGTGATGTGCTAGTGTGACTAGGGTGTTATCTGGTAAATTCTAGGCTGCATCGGTGTCAGCTATGGAAATATAAAACATATGTGATTTCCCATGGGCGATGGTGTCATTATTGGGGGAAACCCTAATGTCAAGATTTGAAATCATGAGGAATGAAGGTGAATAAATAAATGGTGATGAATGATGGAGGTTTGGGATGGCCGAAATAAATGATAATAGCATGTAGTAAGAAGTAAGAAGACATGATGGGATAAGTAGACATAATGACTGCAATACGTGAACAAAGGGGATAAATGAGGAAATAAGGGTGACTAATTCGAATAGTGACATATCTCATGTGTTGTGTTTTAGTCCACATCAACAATCCTGATCACACCCTGATATCGACATGCCCCTTAATGTACCCAATCAATAAGAGAATGCATCAATATCCCCTATACAAAATAAATGGTTAACAAGCGTAAAAAATATGGTGTATACATATACCCCAACCGAAGATCATTGTATGTCACGATAGTGGAACATGAGATGGTATGATGGAAAAATATTTATGCAACACAAATATTGAAAGGAAATGCTAAAAATAAAGAGCTGAAAATAAGTAATGAAATGTTAAATTAAATATAACTACCTCATACTTGTCAATTTCATTTGAATTTCATTTGGTAGGTGGTGCAATAGCTACTTGGAACCATGAATAAGCAATACTGAAAAGAAACACCAGAAGATAATAAGTAGCATAAGACATAAATCAACCTAGCTAGGAGGGTTATGGTAGGGATGATTTCCAAGCGGTGGCTTACAACATTGAAGAGCATAGAAAACCATTTGGTAGATGTTATAAGGATGATAAAGTGTGATAAAAGGAACTAACTAGGACATGATGATGTGTAGTTAGCAGGCCTAAAGAGATATATAGATAAAGGACCAAATTATCCAAGGGAGGAAGTAAATGTCAATATAAACCCAAGTGGGAAGATAAACCCAAGAAGTAGTTAAGTGTGATAGTAGGTAATTTACAAGGTTTGGATAAAAGTTAGATGTAAAGTGATAAGTGAAAAGATCAAGTGTAGAACTTTTTAAGAAAATGAGTATTGGTTGGTTCTTTGAAGATGTGTCCCTTATTTTTTTGCAGATGATAGGAATTGGGACCTAGGATGTCTTTAATAAGATAAGGACCCCACCACTTTTTAGCATATTTTCCTTTTTTCTGTAGGTGTAATCTAAATTTAAGACTAGGTCATCTAATTTCAAATTATGAGGTTTAAAAATCATTTTTGTGTTGCTTAAAAATATATTCTTTGTATTTGTAATGATGATGGGATACCATTTTTAACATATTTTTCAATAAGATATCAATCTGTGGAAATTAAGATTCTCAGGTATCTTCATTCGATGATTCATGTAGGATATAACAAGATTAGTTTTGTTGAATGGAAATACTATTCTTTGTATTTGCAAGTGTAATGGATTGACCCTAGTGGCATGTTTTTCACTGGTATGATAAGCCTGAGATCATCGGATAGGCTTCTCGAGATATCCTCAGAGTCGTGGATGGTGAATCTAGATATTTGAAGAAGGTAGTTTCAAGGATTTTATTAGAAGATTCAGCCTTTCGGATTCCATTGAGGATGATAAATTTATAATGGGGTTTTTACCTTAAATTTGGCCAAAAAAAAATTCACTGGTATTTGATTTAAAATTCCCATAGCACTGGATAAAACTTGAGATTCCAGTTAGAGCGTGATTCAAAGAATATTGATCTTTTGAAGAATTTTGTTAAGTGGTAATTCGTCATATTAGAATATTCATGGCTTCATCCCACTTGCATTAAGGATGATACGGTGGGATAATGAATTATTTGCATGGGATATGAGGGATTTGGCACAAAATGTGTCCAATCATTTATTTGTATTAGGGAGATTTAAGGATTTGGATCTCAATTGATGAAGAGTGAATAAGGTCACCATGATATTGGGAAGGCCTGAATTTCTTAGCAAAGGCATGGGAATTAACTTCGAAAGTAGTGTAATAGTAACCTATTCGTAGACATTTCCAGGTTATGTCATGGCTACCACATTATCCACTACAAGTTCCCCCATATTCCTCTTCGAGGAGAGAAGGAAATCCATCCTCAAAGACACACCAAAGAAGAGTTCCTTCAAGGTTGTGATAATATAGTATATTGTCTTGATGAGGAATTTTAAAGCTTTCTTATGCATTTTAGTGCACTTATGGGAATTAGAGTCTTGTGAGGGTAACATTGATAGTCAGATCGATTGAATAATGTCTTAATACCATGGATTATGAATTGGACCAGTATACATGGTATCCTATGTGAAAAATAAGAGGATATTCAAGAGAATTTTATGTGTAGAAGGTTTCTTACCAAATTTGTTCCAAAGTATTGGTCCTGATGGAATGGATTCAATAGGTGAAAAAATTGTAATTAGGTAGTAGATAAGCCAAAGTAGCTGTCAAGGAATTGTGTAGATTGTCACTTAAAATTTGGTAAGAACCAATGAATTTTCTACATAGAAGTTTAGAATATCCCATTGTGTGAACATAATCAACTTTCATAGGTAAGGGAGGTATTCATGCCAAGGATGAGATCTTTGTATTCATCCATATTATTGGTGATGTCAAATTCAAGTAAGAAGGAAAAAGGAATTTTCTTTCCTAATGGGTTAGTAAGGACACAACCTACCCAATCTCCTTAAATACATTTAGAACCATCAAAATATAAGGTCCAAGTGTTTTCATGAAGTCCAACCATGATTCTTCATTATGTGTGATAGGTTTAATGGGTTTAGGTTTAGGATGGGCTTTAGTAGATGTCAGGGACTACACATCAAGATTAGTAGTGAAGTTGTAGTAATATTATTTGATGGTGAGGGCTTGATCCATTATTTCAATGAGGAGTGTGTCTTCATCAGGAATTGCATTAGAAATGGGTTTAATTACTGGAATTGGAGCGGCAGTAAGATGATATGTGATATCTTGGCCTTTGAATGTTTTTTCCATAATGATGTACAAGTCAAATTCTATAAGGAGTTCCATCCATTTTCCAATGTGATATATTTATGGAATGGCATGGGATAATAAGTGGTGCATAAGGTCATTGTGAACAATGACATGGGTTGAATGGTAGATCATGTAGGGTCAAATCTTGGTGGCAATGAAGTAAATGACCAAACAAGGTTTTTTAATAGAGATTTAGTGAGTCTCATAGTCGATGGAAGAAAATTTGATATAGTAAATGGCATGCTCCTTTCCTTTTTCATCCTATTGATCCAACATTTCCCCAATGGATTTGGGGGTATAAGAGGTGTAGAGAATGAGTTGGCAGTTAGAGGATGGAAGTTGTAATGTGGGTGTGGTGAGAAGAGATGTCTTGATATTTTCAAAGGCTTGTTGATAGTCTTTATTCCATCAATTGCAATGTATTTCTTGAGGATGTTTTTGATAGCGTGCGTGTTATATGAAAACTTGGGGAAAACCCATCGGATTGCCCCTAGTTTTCCTAATAAAGTGTAGATATCAGGTATAGATGTAGGGTGAGGCATGTTGAGAATGGTCTTAATCTTTCAAAGGTAAATGTCTATGTTATGCAAAGAGATGAATGAACCAAGGAATTTTCATTGGGTGACACAAAATATGCATTTTCTAGGGTTAAGGTGAGCGTTGTATTTTTGAAGTCATTGAAGGGCGATGTTGAGGTCTTGGGTATGATCCAAGGTGTGTCGATATTTAATGAGAAGTTCATCTACACAGACTTTGATGATCTTATGAATGAGATCATGGAATATATGGGTCATGTCTCTTTAGTACGTTTCCCTAGAATTTTTTAGGCCAAAAGGTGTATTGACATAATAGTAGGTGCCCCATTTGGTTATGAATGTGATCTTATGATTGTCTTTGAGTGTTTTTTGGATTTGATTATATCCTAACAACCCATCCATAAGACATAGCATCTCATAACATGTCATGACATTGACGATGACATCAATGGAAGGTAGAGGGAATTTATCCTTTGGAAAGGAAAGGTTTAGATACCTAATTTTGATACAAATATGAATGAACAAGGATGATATTGGAGACCCATTCAACATAGTTGATGGGGCGGATGAATTTAGCACTGAGGAGTTTTTACAAGTTTTTTATGGAATAAGTTTTTAATTTTAGGAGGAAAGAATAAGTGATGATGTCATGGACAACAATTTCAGGCTCAATGTTGATCATATCTAAATATCCCCATGCAAAGACATTTTTTGTGAAATATTTCAATGTGATTCCCATGAAGATGGGAAAAAATCAATTAACATGATTGTATGAGAAGGTTCAATGTTATGTTGGACATTAATGGTATTTTGGAAAGCATGGTTTTGTTGTATTTGAAATGATATGGTGCCTCAAAAACCTTAACAACCACCTTATTGACATGGTCAAAAATAACAATGAAGTAATCAAAAGGTGGAGTTTTGTTGTGGAGGTGGCCAAATTTGTGATGTTAAAGTGAGATGATGTCCATGAGCATGGAGTAATTTGAGGATGGATTCATCATTTTCAAGGGTTGGTAAAGGACCGTTATATTGAACATCAATTTCAAGGGCCACATATCTCTTACCATCACGTTGTTGATGAGAAGTGATTTTTTCGTACATCTAAAAACTTAGCATCTAGAGTGATATCCAACTGAAGAGATGGAGGAGAGTCATCTTTCCTAATGGGATCAACCATGCTAACAACATAGGGGTTGATGGCATCAGTAGTAGATGAATTAGGAGGGACATGATTAGTTGTACAAGGCATAAGTGTGTTTATGGTGCTAGATAAAGTAGAGGGATGCTAAAAGTAAATGGATTAGAGCTTATTGGAATCTGTTGTTGGTGGCAGAGTGGGGATGTGTATAAGTGTATTCATATAATGGTTGGATGACCCAAGGAATACTAAGTAATGGTGGATTGGTTGTTGAAACATAGTGGAATGTTTCTTCATCCTCACTGTCACTAGTATCATAGGAAGGAGGATTAAAATTGTAAGATGTAGAAATCATATGAATATTATGGATAGAAGAATGCACTCACGCTAGACTATTTTGGTAATTAAAAACATCCAAGTGATGTGATTCATCCTGGGATAAGATATGATATTCATCAGTGATATATGTGGGAGTGGTGCATAATATGGGACCACTAATAGGTATGTCAAACTAGATAGGATCATTACATACCAAGACTCCCATTCTACTGAAGGAACATGGGGAGGGTGGGTTGGAAAAGAGGTATGAATTATAGAGGTCATATTTCTAGAGTAAGTGACTAGATGAGGTCACATTGCTGGTTGGTTCTTCATATTCTAATACAAAAGGAAATCAATCCGTAGGAAATAAAATCAAAGGAATCCATAGTGTCTTGTTGTTGGTTAATTGGTTTTTATAAGCCAATTTTTTCATATTTCAGTTCATCATCATCTAAGTTGGATAAGGTGACCTAAATAATAGGTCTATCATCATGAAACTCAAGATATGGGATGGTAGGAATGGTAGTGGTGGTGGGAATGTAAAAAGGTTTATTAGGAAAAGATATGTGTATGTCCCAAGGATTGGTATCATCATCATTCCTATACCTTGGTACCCTAGAGAGGCGATCATACATGGGTGATAGGTATAAGGGTGACCAAGGAAGATATTATAAGAAATCGCATGATTAAGTACCGTGATCTTGGTATAGACTATCTTTGGGCCTACTATGATTGGAATACAAATGCACCCAAGAGTATTTTTATGTGTTTTACTAAACCCATAAAACATAAGTCAGGTGTGTTTAAGGTCATCAACATAGAATCCCAAGTTTTGAATGAGAGAGAAAGAAACAACATTAATTATAAAGCCTTCATCTACTAATTCTTGTCGTACTTGTGTATCACAAATGATGACACTGATAAGGAGTGGATGATCATTAATAAACAACAATATATCATCATTGATCATGTTATATTCAAAAAATTTGATAGCAGTGGTTTTAGTGTGTGATGGAGGAGGAGATGTTTCAATGTTATTGAATTTTAAGGTTAGGTGGGGTGAGAGAAGAATCCTCCATTTCATCAAAATAATTATCCAAGTGATAGATATATTACATGATAAATTTCCAATTTTGTGGAGAGGTATGCATGAGCTCCATTAAAGGTATCTTTCAAGTCATGGAATTAAGTTCATTTGGAAAGTTACATTACGGTCTAGGATAGGTGTTGTAATGATATTTGGGAATATGAGATGAAGGGAGTGCTCCTACGGTTGGACGAATTATATAGGTCTGGGAAACCTTAGTGGAGGGTGGTGGGATAAATTTCATGTGGAAATCCTCCATCAATGATTTTGGATGAAGCTCAAATGAAGGAGAAAGCTCATCATTTGGTTTCTCGTGAGAGGCCTTAATGAATTTTTGGCTATTAAGGGAAAGTTTTTTGGGTTTTTGAACGAGGTCCTTATACATGGGCTTGAATCAATATTTAACTTTAGCCGCATTGATATATCAACAATTGTGATAGTTATAGTCATAATATCCATCCACCGTGCATAATAAATGCTTTATGGAATCCTTGTTACAATTGGTTCTAGATTGATGTTCTTTGTGAGATTAGAGGAGGGATGGATATTTATCATATCATACTTGGATTATGTAATTAGCATAAAATGTGGTCTAAAGAATAATTCAAGGGCCAATTTCTTGAGATCCTGACAATCATCATGTATGTGGCCAATAACGACATACCACCAATAAAAGACGTCAATATTGAAGGAAGCTAATAGTTGTTTATTAGAGGAAAATATTTGAGGTGTAGGGAGAAGTTTCAACAATTATTCATGTAATAAAGGTGGGTATTGAGGATTATGGTAGATGAAGCTTTGGTTGTCAATGTTCGAAGTAGATTGTGGAACATTTTTTCCTTTAGAAAGGGCTCGAGGGTTAATCGAATTAGAAAAATTTGAGGGTATTTGAAGGATTATGTGGCTATTCGAATTATTGCATGAGGTAATCCTACCACATTTCCTACTTAATATCCTTTGGAGCATGGTGGAAAAGAAGGATCATACCTTATATTTTAGTTTAAGAACAAAGTCTTTAAAGAAGATTTGACAAAAAATTTGATTGGCAAGGAGATGTCAACCCACTTGGATAAGATATTTCATCTCTTAATGAAATAATGGGCTGATTATATTGAATATTGTTGGAGGTTAATGATTTTTTTAAATGTAATCTCAGGCAAGTCATGTTTTTGAAACTCATTCACTAAGGTTTTGACCAAGTTCTTTAAATTGATAATAGAATGTAAAGGAAGTTGATTGTACCATTATAAATCATCTCCTACAAAAGTTTTCACAAGTATATTGGCTGTAGAATAGAATTTGGTTTGAATCCATTCATTATAAATGTTTCCAAATTTCTTAAGCTAAATAGTTGGATCAGTATATCCATCATTAGAGATGGTGGGAGATATCCCCTATATCCATAGAAGCTATGTAGGGAGCTACGGGCTCATTTTGTAATGTTTTTAGAACTTTATTTTGAATTAAAGGGGGGGGGGGATGAGATTCCCATTAACATCTAAAGGTGATGGAAGTGTTGAATTTTTTTTATGGTTTGTAAATATATAATTTGGTTGAGAAGCTATTTGTAATATTTGGGTTTGTAACTGAAACATGTTAAAAGTATTACACGATTGCATGGTGTCCACTTGATCCAACAATTGTATAATCAATAGATTAGAATTAATTGGTTGGTTAGGGCCACTATATGAAGAATCCTAAGTGTTATTAATTTTTACTGGTGTTTTAGATACTAGTTAGGAGAATATCTACTTGTAGTAGGCTTGTTGTGAACTATGGGTTTAGAATGAGTTTATAGAGTCATTACTTCCATAAGACCTATGCCTTGGGAAACTTTGACTAGTTCCTCACATTTATTGGGCATATAGATCTTGTTATTTATTATATTATTATTGATTTAATGAGGGTCAATCCCTAATATATCTATTACATTGCATTCAATTATATGATGTTTTCTCTACGAGATCGGTTGTGCTAATGTACATGGGTAAATGGTGTTAGTCGAGAGGAGTGAGGGTGTAGATACAATCATTTCTGGAACAAAATTATGGATGATGCCATTAGTTTGTGAAGTTCCAGGAAGATATCCATATAAATGGAAGCCTCCAAGATAAGGTTAATGGATGAAGGAGCAACCTAGAGGAAATATAAAGAGATTGATTCCAACTATGAAGATCCTAAGAGGATACATGGTGGAGGATGAAACAAAAATCATTTTTCCATATAGGGATGCATAGGGGATGATGGTGTACATGTTAATACTTATTAATTTTTTACTAGATCAACCATAAATCTAAGTTTATAGCGGGGCCGATGGTTTTTAGAATAGTAGGAAAAATAAAAAGGAGTGAATCTAACCTAATTTATGGTAGATTAAGATTCATGTCAGGTTTACCAGAGTGTATAAAGGGAAAATTTAGGTTCCAATTTTGGTTATCAAATGTATGGATCCTATCTAATATCATCTACACCGTGTAGATAAAAATGTGCTCAAGGAGCACTAGTGTTATAAATCTAGAGGATAGTAGTCCTAACCCTAGGTTAGCTATAGGTTTCCACACCTATAACAAAGATAAAGAGAGGTATCCTACTATGATTTTGAAATAGAGAAGGTAAAAAAAGAGGTGGATAAATCCAAGGGGCATAATAATAGTAATACAATGTAATAAAATAAAGCAAACACACATCTATCTAATTTATAATAATGAATCACTAGCAACCACATGTACATACATACAAAATATGAGACTAAAGAGAGTTAGAAATACTTACTTGGACCATTTGTGTGACTGTTGATGCATAATATTCCTTGGAGACAACAACACTAAGAGAATGTCTATGGGTGGAGAAAATGAAATCTCCATAATATCTCCAGTCCTAACTCGCTATTGGTGACCCAAATGCAAAAGAGGTAAGCTCCAATACTCCAAAATCATCTAAGTGTGAAATAGTGTAAGTAATAGTAGATCATGTGGATTTTGTATGTAAGAAAGTGTTTGCAAAGTGGTGGTTCTCCTAAGTGAAAGGTCGGGCATATATACCTGGCACCATCACCTATGGGTGATGGCATCAACTATGAAAAATCCAAAGTAGATTCCATCGCCCATGAGTGATGGCATCAAACTTGGGGAAAACCTAAGGTAAAGGGATGAAACTATGAAGAATGTAGGTTAAGGAATAAATGGTGATGAATGATGAAGGTATATGATGAAAAAAATTAAGGATAATAACATGTAATAATAATAACTAAGTAGACATGATGAGATAAGTAGACATAATGAGTAAAATTTGTTAACAAATGGATGAAATGAGGAAAGAAGGTTGATTAAGGATAATAGTGACATCTCTGAGATGTTGTGGTGTATCCCATTTGAACAAGCCTAATCACACCCCAATCTTGGTAGGCCCCTTAAGGCACCCACTCAGGAGGAGAATGCATCAACATCCTCTACAAAAAATAAATGTTTAGCAAGCTTTAAAAATATGGTGTATATAATAGACACATTGTGTTTATCACTACTCGAGGTGAGTTTTACAAATATGAGTCGATATCATGTTTTGAAGAGATTAAATACATGGTTATTTCACTCCAAATGTAAAATAACTTAATGTAATAAAAAATAGAAATTACATAACAAGAATACGGCAGTTGTTTCCAGGGGAAGACGTGAAAAGTGGGAAACAAAGATTTCATCCATAAGGATAAAATCAAGTTGGAAAACACATTTTTTTTATCATTTTTATATGGCGTGTTTCATGAATGTGTGTTGATAACATGTTTTGGGGAGAGAAAATGTGGGGTTATTTCACTCCAAACAAAGAAAAACCTAGGCTAATAAAAAAACATATCAAGAGCACTATATTCATTGGAAAGGTGGAAGAAGTGAAATGTGGGAGCCAAAAATTGCATCTAGGATGAGAAAATGTTAGTGATAAATGTACTATATTTATCACCACTAAAAGGTTTGTTTCCCAAATGCAAGTTAGTAACACTTTTTGGGGATTGAAAAAGTGTTATTGTTTTTCTCTAACCAAATAATAACATAGATTGATAAAAAACAAATAACATATAGAGAACACCAAATTCATTGTGTTTTCATGCTAAATTTACAGCATGAAAAATTGAAAAATTCCATGACAACTAAGCCCACACTCAAAAATCCATGAACTGGGTAATGTAGACATGCCCTTCGACCAATATATGACTATGTAAACCCCATAATGGATGAGAGGGATGTGATAAATAGATTTTTAGAGTGTGTTTTAGGTGTAGTTAAGTTAGGGTGAAACAATTCATGAGTTCATTGAGATTCATTTTGAAGGAGTTGCTCTCGGAGGCCTAAAAAGGCCTATTTTCAAGACTCTTGCACCTAATGAACACCTTCCAGATATGTACCAAGAAGAGATGATGCCTCAAAGAAGTGTGTGAAAAATATATGATATCATTAGAGGCATTTTAAATAAGTTATGCAAGTTGAAACTGGTTTAGGAACAAGTTTTGCAACATCGGGTCACTTGTAACACAATGCAGGGAAATGAAAAGAGTGAAAAGATAGTGAGCTTGTTCTAGATGGTTCATGAGTCTCGAGTAATTTTTTCAAGTGAAAAAAAAACTTATTATTAATATAAAAATGTCTAATTCACATTTTAAAAAGTTTTAGGAGATTCCGTCATCATGATTTTGAGATATTGGCCCGACATAGTACAGGTGAAGATCTTCTGAACACTGGTGGAGATTAAAATGACCATTCTAGGAGTATCTAAAGGGATTTTATACCTGATTCAAAAATTAAATTTTAATGTATTTCAACCCCCTACATGTTCCATGTGGTAAGTTAGAAAAAAAATGTAGGTTTTCTATTCGGTGACAGTTTGACCTTCTAACGGTAAACATGTTTGACCAAAATTAAAAAGTGGGGAAAATTTTGAATTTTAGGCTTAATTGGCTACTGAAAGGTGGCACCATTTATATCATGTAGGTATTTTAAAATCAAAATCATTTCAAATTTTTCCCATAAAACTCTTATGGGAAGCTCTGAGGGCAAATAATCACTCTCTTCGTGTCTATTTCTAGAAGTTGTTGGTGAAGGCAAGCTTACTATAAGTGTTTAGGTCGCACTTTTGCAAGTCTAATGTATGCACTTTTACACCATTTCAAATAGGTTCAGAGGTGAATGGGGTGAAAAAAAGTGTGAATACTTATGTGAGAAGGATATGTGGGAGTTTGAATTTTCTTCCACTTAAGTGATATCTTTGGTGGTTAGAGTAGAGTTTATGCACCTCTTTATCACCTCGCATGCAATATTGGCCCCATTCCTCATGACCTTGCAACACCCCTTCGACACACCTTTAAGATCCTGATCATTCCTGTTTACACCTAGGTGACAAAATTTAAACACATGAAAAATATTGTGCAAACCCAAGGATGATGGACTCATTTCATCATCTTAAGGGACATGTTTTTGATGGTTAGGTGCTCATGTTTTCACCTCACACCTCTCCAAGCCCCCTCCTCGTGAAGCAACCAACCCATGACACACTTTTCAATGTTGTAATAAATTTTTAACATTTCCACATAGTGCAAAAGTGCATTAGGTTAAAAAAATGTGTGACATGTTGCAATAACTCTCTCTCTCTCAGCACTTAAGCACTTTCAACTTTCATCATTAGGAAATTGTCAACAACTCACACCATTGTGCACAAGCCAGACCCCATCCTCCATGAATAGTTGACCCCATGGTGCACTTTTCAATGCTAAAATATTGACCTTTTCACCATTACAACACTTACAAAATGTGGTAACATGTACAATGGAGATTCACAATTTCCCCATTCGTAAATTCTAAACCCTCACGTCAACCTGGGTTAGTATGTAATGATGTGCAAGTTAGTTTCAAGGGGTGGGTTTTACTTACCCTTAATTGGGATTTGAACTATTTAAATGACTCTTATACATTCTTGGAGCAACTTTTTATAACTCCTTAGTCCCTCCATTTTTTCTGTACACATGTTCATTCTCTTGTTTTTCTATGGAAACCCCATAGCGTGAAATGACAAAAATGCTCATACCTCTATCATTTTAACTATGTTTTTCCTCATTTTTTTCCTGAAGAACTGTTACCTGAGAACACATGACTTGAACATGATCCTAGACTCATCCCAATTGATGTTTTTGGATTTTTTCACATCACCCAAATTTTCTCATCTATTACCCAAAAAATTTTCATTTTAATATTCTGAAGAGATCCCAAGGGTAGGAAACACCTGAAAACTTGGAGCTAACACTCATGACATGAAATTCCTAATCCAACAAGACAATTTTTACTCCAATCCGACAATCAGAGAACCTAATTATATTTTTAGTTATTTTTCCTCTATGAATTACTAAAAATAGCAATTCTAATACCAAAGAAGCAAACATCTAAAACCCTCAGTGCAAAACTCAAGTTTGGGACTCCAAAACTATAAATTGTGAAACCATAAAAAATTGGCTAAATTTAGCAGGTCAAGGTGAGGTATCACTTACTAAAAATAGTAAGTTTTCATATGAAACCAAAATTTTACACACAACCTCATCTCGTCATTCCATCACCATTCCAGGAAACCATGAAGATCAAATATGTCGGATATAAACTCATTTCCACTTTGTCCAACGAATATCCATTGGTAGGAGATAGTGATGTTACCCACCTAGATTTGGAAGAAATGAGACATCAGATGATGAATTAAGTCATATAACTTGCAGAAGAAAATATTTTTTCTAGTTTAATTTTAAGAGTGGGAATTCATCCACTCTTGGTTCAAATCACTTAATTAGTATTGGCCTATGTTAAACACTATGACCCTACCTCCTGAAAAATCACTACGGATGACAAATCACTACTGGCTATCCTAACTCCGATGGGAATCAAAAAAATTCTGCAAATTCCAACTCATAGAAACATGGTTATAGTCAAAAGAGAGTTTACAACCCAACAATGGCTAAGTATAGACTCATACGTGCAAGGAATTGTGGTTGACTCCTATTTGAAACTCGGGATAAAACCATCAAGGCTTCAAAAATCACTATCCAGGAGTGAGTTTCAAAAAGCTTACTCATATGTCATTGTCTTGCTAAGTAGAGTGATGGGTGAAGAACACACTAGGGACTTCCATAACTGGATGACCTATTTCATGCTCACAATCATAGAGGGAAGCCAAATAATAGAATTGGGATAGATCATCAGTGACAATCTACACCAAAATTTGATGCAATTGTTCACCACCAAGAGATTCACAATGACCTCCTATCTGGTGTATGCCCTCACATACACTAGACCATACAGAGGATTTTCCATTGCTTAGAATTTCTCTAGAGAGATCCCTTTCCTTTGAGAAGTACAAAGCAAGATCACCTTCAAAAGAGAATTAATGTCCATTTCACATGGGTTACTGACACATTCACCATGTTCATCATTTGAATCCTTGAAGGAAATCCTAAAATAAAAATCTCTTCCCAAGTAGTTGAGTTGATTGAGAAGTAAGGGTGTCACTTCACATAGTTCCACACCTTCACCTACATCAGGGTGAGTGGTTTTGACCTTTCTCTTCTCAGGCTACCTAAGTACCCTAGTGATAAGATCATCATGATAGAGCTCTACAAGAAAATATCCCAGGTACATGTCAAGTGTAAAATTTCAAGAAAGAAAGGAGTCTCATTCCCTATATCACTTGGTGTCTTCTCTTACAAGAGTATAGTGGATGCCATAAACATTAATTCCTCCCTAGTTGCATTTAACCTATTTTCATATGTTCCTAGGCCAAAATTTGACATGAGGAAAGATCCTAATTATTTCAATCTTCCCAGATTGCATCACATTCAACAATTGGAAGACTATTGGGCCAATTGTGTGGATTGTCTTAAAGTCAGAGAAAGATACTATATGAGGATGACTGTGGAAGAGATGGAAGCATTCAAGTTTGATTGGTTCATTAGAGGATTCCAAGAGGATGGTTCCAAGATGTTTGATCCAGAGTACGAGGTAGTGACATAATATCCCCTTTCTCTTCCCTTGTGGAGAGTTTGTGAAAATGGAGATATCAAGGAAAGGACCAATGCAAAAATTCAAAGATCTAAAGAGTGGTTCAAAAGAAATAAATATTATAGTAAGGGAGAAGAACTACCTCAACCTTACTTAGAAAATATCATGCTCATCATATCTCAAGGATCCTTATAGAGTCTTCATCAACATCTGAGAAAACATACAAGAGGAAGGTAGTAGAGATCAAGAACATTAAATTACTGTCTTCCACAGAGTCTCATAACAAAGCTAAGGTAAGGGATGAACAATTTGAAAGGGTGTAGGTTGAAGAAAAGTAATAAGTTGAAAAGGAAAAACACATTGAAGAGTTGGAACAAGGAGAGATTGACCCCTCTCAATATCTTGTGCATCAATAAGAGCCAAGTGTCTCATCTAATGAAGTTGATTAAGATCACAATGAGAAATAATTGGTCCCACAACATAGTCAAACATGAGCTTCATAACATATTTTCCACACCATGGGATCCATTCCCATGGGTTTGTGACTTTCTCAGTGGAGAATCAAGTATGATGCAACAAGTTGCAACATCAAAATTTGAGGCCATATCGAAGTACATGAAAGCCAAGAAGTCAAGGAAATCACAAACTACTTCAATATTCTACACTGATGCTTCTAGAGCTCAGTTTGTATAATTTTCAAGACCCAAGGTGGACAAGCCTTTGGAATAAATGACTGTAAATGACAATGAGATGACCAAGGTTTCACTTTGTCAGGATACACATGAGGCTAACACTCATATTTTTAAGGAGTCCTCGACTCAGATACTAGAGCATGATGAAGAATATAAAATAACCATAGATCAATTAGAGGAGCATGTGAGGACCTTATCTTCATATGTGTAGTCATTCTTAGACCCTGGATCATCATCCTTTCCTCTAGTTGAGGTGGTTTCACCCATCAAAAGC
This sequence comes from Taxus chinensis, assembly GCA_019776745.2. Taxonomy (NCBI): domain Eukaryota; kingdom Viridiplantae; phylum Streptophyta; class Pinopsida; order Cupressales; family Taxaceae; genus Taxus; species Taxus chinensis. The sequence continues at coordinate 531,409,888 of CM034151.1, read as the reverse complement.
TTCGACCCGTAAGCCCTCAAGAAATCCTAAGGATTCACAATGCATGGGAGAGAAAATGACAAGTGGGTGAAGAAAATCATTAAAAAAGGGAATGTTCTTTTTCCTAAGGTCCTCACTCTACTCCACTTCATCTTGGGCACCATCTCAAGAATCAAAGGCACTAGGGTGGAAATGGAAAAATAAAAGATAATATGGGATAGTGTTCTCCCACTGACCTTTGAAATGGAGATTCTTGACACCTCATTCTTGATTATAAAAAATGCATTCATGGACCCAACTAAGAACTTATCCCCTATTTGGTTCCCCACCATGGCTGTAAGGTGTGATGCATTGAAAAATGTTTTAATAGAGCTTAAGGAATGTTATAATAGTGCTCAAGGGATTCTCTAATATATGATAAAATGTATAGAAGAGCTTCAGGGTGCTCATATCAATAAAAAACACATCTTTAGAAGAGCTCATGACTCTTTTTCAAGAAATGATTTGGAAAGAGGTAGGAGATCCATTCTCTTTCAAAGAAGACACTCTAGAGTCACTTGAAGAAATTTGTGGTTTTATTTCAAAAATTTCTCAAGATCAAAAAGTTGGTTCATTGAGTGTACAAAGCTGGCCACATTCCAGAGGCATGGATCAACACGTTGGAGTATGTGAACATTCTTCAGTCAGAGAAAATCACATTGGTAGTTTTTTTGTTTTTTCAAAGAGGTGAAATGACTTAAATTCAAGTTAATTAAATTTCACAGGAGGCATTAGAGGCAGAATATTCATCATAGGAGAAGTATCTTCATCAAGAAATGTATCTACTTCATCCTTCTCCATTCTCTTTCTCCTTCTTCTATTCTCACTCTTCTTCTACTTGTTATAATTATTCATTGTGTGTAATGATGAATTTTTGTCTTATTAATTAAAGTTACTATGTAATATTTGTCTAATGTAAAATTCCCTTTTACAATTATAAAAAGGGTACTTATTTTGTCTTTCCTAATGGCATTTGAAAATTCACTTGTAATGGGAATATGAAAATTCATGTGGGGGTAGATGAAGAGATGGATTATAAAGCTATAAAAGGAGATGACCTCCTCATTGTAAATGATGGTTAATGTGTTCTTACTAGATCTCATTGTATTTCTAGGAAAAAGTTCCTTTATTTCCTCTATTCTCTTGTCTATTGTGATTTTATCTCCATCTCAACTTGTACTCCATGAGCATTGTAAATTGTGCAACATGATGCAATAAAAGTTTGTGTTTCTTGTTGATTGTTCCTCTTTCTTTGTGAATGGTTTCTTCTCATTGATGCAAGTGAAATGCTATGATTTTAAATACAAAAACTATGTTGTGTTATTTGTTAATTGAAATTACCTTCTTAATTCCCTCTCCTATATCCATCACTTAGCAATTTTCCTCTCTTGTATTCTATATAAAGAAATTGCCACAAGTTTAGGGTAGTATTCATGTGTTATCCTTGATCTTTGGGCCACCCTTAGAAATTAGTTTAGATTATATTCATTTCCTTTCTTTCAATAAATGGAGCTGCCCCATTCAAGCAGATGGACCTAGTCATAAAGTGTTGGTGAAATCTCACTATTTTTTCTCATGAAAAATTATTTCTCCAACACATTGATATCATATAAGAAGTGAAACACGGGAACCAAAGAATGCATCCATGAGGAGAAAAAGTTTGTGATAAACACACCAAGTTTATCATTTCTTAAGGTGAGTTTCAAAAATATGAGTTGATAACATTTTTTGAGGATATAAAATGTGGAGTTTTTCACTCCAAATGTAGAATAATTTAGTGTAATAGAAAAAATACATAGTGATAACATTGCAATTTTTGTTAGGGAAAGAAGTGAAATTTGGGAGATATAGAGTGCATCTATGAGGAGAAAAAATATGTAGTAAATGCATTGTTTTTATCACTATTATATGGCGTGTTTCACAAATGTAAATTGATAACACATTTGAGGGAGAGAAAATATGGGGTTTTTTCACTCCAAAATATGGGGAGAGAAACTTTGTACGAAAGTGAGAAAACTAGAGAGAAGGAGAAACAGTCTCCAAAATTACAAAACAATAGAAGTTCGACAAAATTCTACCAACAGTCTAGAAAAACTAGTTAATTTTTGGAGATCCCTCACTACTACCATCGTGATTGTCTTTGTCAACATTTTTATCATTAATATCTTCCTCCAAATCATCCTTAGAGATACTGATGTGCAAGTTAAAGTTCCTTCTTTTAGTGCCCTCCTCCATCCCTTCCATCTTGTCACTCATCTTTTTGACTTGGTCCTCCAACTCTTGAAACTTCTACTTGTACTTCACCTGAGCAAAGACAGTTTTCTTAGAAGCGTTAATGATATCCAACATTGTTTCCCTTTGACTGGAATTGGTTTCTTCAATCGCCTCAAGCATCCCTTCTAAGTACTGGACCTTTCTGCTCAAATCCTTGAAACCCTTTAAATTACCATCCCAATTTCTCTTTCTCGAGGTGTTCACTTCCTCACGACCATCCTCACCCATTTATTTACCAGAATCCTCCCCCACATTTTTGCATTTCTCATCCTTCATATATGTAAGGCATTCCGTGAGAGTGAGGTCATCCTCATCCACCTTATTTTTCAAGGAAAAGGACAAAACATGTTTCCAACTTTCAAACAACAAAAGTATGAGCCCTTCATATAGAGGCATCTCTGCTTTCTCCTATTGGAAAGCCATCAAAGAGTTAGTCAGAGACATAAACAAAAAGAAGGGGATGCTCACCATGACCTTGTGGCAGAACATATTCAGAAGGGTCATATGGTGGGTATATATTTTTTAGTATTTTCCTTCCAGAGTGATGTACTTCATGATTTGAAGGCACACATCTCTCCAAATACCTAGAATACACAACCTAGCAATACCATCCGTAAAGAAATAGCATATTTCCTTACTAACGAAGAATAACTCAATTTCATTGTCTTTGTAGGTTCTCTCCTTAAAATTTTAAAGATCATCCATTTTCATGTTCGTCACCAGGGCGATGGTGGACTCGGAAACCACAATTTCCATCCCTCTTACCTCAAACTTATCCTCTTTCCAATATTTTCCAAAATCCTTAGACAAGGAGGGGTCATGACCATGTAATTTAATGAAATTACTGAAACCCCAATCCTAAGCTTGTTCCAAAGAGGCTGATTAAAAGCTTCAATGCTTGTGCTAGCAGGTTCAACTCTAATCCTATCAACCCCATCTTCACAAGACTGAAATTCTTCTGTTTGCTACTAATTTTCAAAAAAATACCCTCTTTTACACTAACAGAAATCATGGAGAATAAGATATTAAGTAAGTTGTTGCCACCACAGGGCTCACTCGTGCCAACATTATAAAACTTAGTGCCCTCTATCTCTACTAATGGTCTCATTAATGCCCTTCGGTAATTTATCAACTTTACACTAGATCTTATAATCATTACAAGTGATTCCATAATTGGCCATCTTATCCGCACATTTGTTTCCTTGACGTAGGGTATGATTATAAGAAATGCTATCAAAAAAATTTGAAGTTTATTTCAAATCAGTGAGGATATTTCTTATGGTCCAATTAATGGAGCCTTGATTATTGAGGGCATTAATTAAGAGAAGAGAGTCACCTTCAATCTAGATGTCCTTGAATCCTTTTTCTTTATCCAATAAATCCCCCCAAAGAAGAGCTCTAACTTCCACCATGTTGTTGGTTTGTCGACCTAACAGACCCGCGTAGGCAAACAACCAATCTCCTTCACTGTTTCTTAGAATTCCCCCTCCTCTAGTAGGACCTGGATTCCCTTTTGAAGCTCCATCAAAATTTAACTTAACAACATTTCCCCCAAGCCTAATCTAACTAGAATTCTTTTTAGGTATGTGTAATTCCACCGATCCAAGGGTGAACTTGTCAAGAACTGGCTACTCACTTTTCGGGCAGGGTTTCTTGACTTTTCCCTTAAAGAATTTAATGTTTTCCTTTATGGCATTCAAAAAATTTATTCTAACTTTCAAGAGAAGAGATTTTTGATCACAGATGATACCATCATTTCTGGTCTTCCATAAACCCCCCAAAAAATGAGGGAGGGCAATATTCTAGGCCCAGATCAAGATGTGAAAATGTAAAGGACTCTCCCATTGAAAATAATAGTCTTTAATTGACAAGGGTAGGATCCATTAGATATTGAACAGATCCAAAATAGAAGAAAAGACTTCATGGGAGAAGGAGCAATAAAGGAGGAGATGGATGACATTTTCCTCCTCTTTCTTACAAAGAGAACATCTATTTGGAATCTTCATTCCCCTTTTCCTGAGATTGTCTATAGTTAGGATTTTATTCTGGGCAGCTAGCCAGAAAAAGATATTAATCTTTGGGGTGAGATCCTTCACCCAGAGTTTACCCCAATAGTCCCTATGCAAGTCAGTCCTAAAATTTAACATATAGGCTGATTTAACTGAGAAAATTCCATATTCTTCTTCTTTCCATTTGATGTAATCCTCCTTGGTTTGGAACATGGGGATGTGGAAATCCCTTGGTTTATTATTGAGGTCCCAGAATGGTTGGATGTCACCGTCAAAATCCAGAGGAGGCTCAATGCTTTTCCATCTGATAGAATCTTCTTGGATCCAAAAGTCCTGAATCCAAACTTTTCTTGATTCCTTATAGTACTGAGAAACTTCTTTCTAGATATCCAAGTTAGCTAAGGGGGAATCCTCAATCCAATTATCGTACCAAAAAATTATTCTAGAGCCCTTTCCAATTAACCATATAGTACCTTTGGTTAAGATTTATTTAGAGGCCACAAAGGAATTCCATGAAGGAGACCTTCTAGGGAGGTTATTTTGATTAAAAAAGGATTCCATTCTACCTATATTCCATAAGTATTTCATCTCTGCACCCAAATACCTTCCTCTCTAGCAATCGTCAATCCATCCTTGACAATTAAGGTCTCATTCATAAGAGAAATATTGTTTAACCCCAATCCTCCACATAGCTTAGGTTTAGAAACTTTATCCCAGGACATAAGAGGGAATTCAAACTTCTCATTAGCTCCCATCCAAAGGAACCCCTTCTGGATTTTCTCTAAGGCTTCCTTAATTTTAGCAGGGAGCATGAAAAGAGACATCACATAAATGGGAATGCCTTGAAGGGAGCTTTGAAGCAGTTGAATCTTTCCAGCTTGAGAGAGAAAGAGACCCTTCTAAGATGAGAGTTTACTATTAACTCTTTCCAGCAGAGCATTCCAAACCATGAGATCCGGCTTCTTATGGATTAGGGGCATACCCAGGTAAGAATCTAGAAAATGCTTAATCCTACATCCCAAGATGCAAGCTAATCTAGCTTGAACATGATTCTCCACATTAATAAAAAACAAAACTTTTATGGAAATTAACCATCTATCTAGAAACCTGTTCATAATCATTAAGAACCACCTTAAAATTTGAGGCCTTATGGTCAAAGGCCTTACCCATCATAAATCTATCATCCACAAACTGATTGAGACAGATAGAGGGAAGACCATTAGAGATTTTAACACCATGGATATAGTTGGAAACCAGGGAAAGTTGAAAAATTCTACTCGGGGATTCAGCGATTATGACATAAAGGAAAGGTGAAAGAGGATCACCTTGTCTCATCCCTCTACCAGCTTGGAAGAAACCTTCCTATTTTCCACTGACCAAAACTTAGAAACTGGCAGTGGAAATGCATGTCATAATCATAGTAACAAGAAAGTTATCAAAACCCACCTTTAGCAGGATGGCCTGCAAGAAAGACCATGTTATCCTATCAAAGGCTTTATGTATATCCAATTGAAGAAACATAGCTGATCTTCCAGAACTTTCAATGGAGTGGATGGCTTCTTGAATCACAATAATGATATCAATAATTTTCCTTCATGGAACAAAATCCCCCTGATTCCCAGAGATAAAGTTAGGAAGAACCATCTGAATCCTCCCAGCTATGATTTTAGTCAGAATTTTATAGTTGGTGTTGCACATGCTTATAGGTCTGAAATCCTTAACCTCCTTGGCCCCAAAAATTTTTGGCACTAGGAAAAGAAAAGTGTTATTCATTTTCCTCAAGAGATGATCATTGTTGAAAAAATCTTTGACCATTTCAATGACCTCGTATTTTATCACCTTCTAGAATTTTTGAAAGAAAAGGGCAGGGAAGCCATCCAACCCTAAAGATTTATCAGGTTCCATATAAAAGATCACAAAATGGATTTCCTCCTCCGAGGGGCTCCTTAAAATATCTCTATTTTCAAGAGGGGTGATAACATTTTGGAAAATATCCAAGACTTTATTCTGAACCAACTCTTCTGAACTCTGCCCCTATTTGAAAAGCTCCTTGAAGTAATTTATTATAGAGGCATTGATGTCCTTACTATCCATAAAGGATTCCCCATTTTCACCTCTTATTTCATTAATATTTAGGATATTATCTCTAGAAGTAGCAGAGAAATGGAAGAATTTAGTATTCCTATCCCCCTCCTTAAGCCATTTAATCCTAGATTTTTGCCTCCAATACACCTATTCTTTAGTTATAATTCCATGGTAATCAGCCAAGACTTTTTTTCTTGATCCTTGAGAAACGGGTTAAGACCAATGTTCTCCATAAGTTTCTAAATATTTCTTAGATCTTCAGTGATTCTAATTTTTTCCTAGAAAATATTTCCAAAAGTCTCATTGTTCCATATTTTAAGATTACTTTTGATGTGCTTTAGTTTAAAACACAATCTGAAACTAATAACCCCATGAACCTAGATATCCCACCATTCTTGAATCTTGGTGTGAATATCTGAGTGATCTAACCACATCTTTTCAAATCTGAAAGGCCTAGCGTTTTTCAGTTGATTCATCCCCAAATCGAGAAGAATGGGATTATGATCTGAGCCAATTATGGGAAGATTTTTTAGAGAATAAAGTTTATTGATCATACAAAGATAATTCACCACAAATCTATCCAATCTTATCTGGATGAGCTCAATTCCCATCCATGTGTTTACCCAAGTGAACTTGGATCCCTCCAAATCTAAATCAAACAGACCATTTATGGCTAGGAAGTCAGCTAAATATTCCATACTTTCAAAATACGAGATCAAAACCACTATATTTTCACCAGGGGAAAGGGGGTATTGAAGTCTCCTCCAACTATCCAATATTTATCATTAAACAGTTGTCTAAAGCTAGAGAGATCCTTCCATAAATTCTTTCTTTCACTAAGTTTATTGGGAGCATAAATGTTAGAAAAATACCAGGATTTTTTTGATATAATTTCTATGAAACTCATTACCACATGGCCAAGGGAGGAAAGGATCAAAACACCATGCACTAATCTAGGATCACACATAGTGACAACACCTCCTGAGGCTCCAGAGGAGCTACATCCTTCCCAATGTCTTTCTTTCCAAATTTGTCTCCCTACCTCTTTAAATTTTTCCATGTTCATTTTGGTTTCTTGGAGCATGAGAATATCCGGTTTAGATTTAACTCTAAGATACTTAGCAATTATGTGTTTACTGGGATTATCAAACCCTTAATATTCCAAGAGAGGAGGATCATTTAACATTTCTTATTCGGAGAAGCAACTTCCCCAGAGTACCCTGAATGTCATCTTCTACTTCCCTCTTAGAGTTAGACTCCCTTAATTCCTTATTACTTTTCCTACACTTAGGAGTTGAGTCCTTACCAACATCAGCTCTAGAGGTACTTCGTGTGATTGGTTTAGATTTACTAACGGGGGTCTAAGGAGAGACTGCTAGATCGTAAGTATCAGCAACATAGTCCACTAGAATTCCAAAACCATTAGACATGGGTAATAGTTCTTCTTGTCTCTGACCAATGGAAGAAAATTCATCTAGAAAAGGGCCACATGCCACTTGTAGAGCATAAGTGTTACCTTCTGAAACTTGGATAGTCCCTTCCCTTATTTCAGGGATAAACTCTTTTAAGTTCAGATTTTCATTTTCATTCTCATCTTCAGCTTCATTGACTTTAGGGAAATCAGAGACCACCAGTTCTTTACAGGGGGTGTTATGATGGATTGAGGGATCTGATTCTTTGAAAACCATTTGGATGTTAAGAGGATCCTTTGTCTCTACAAATTTTCCATTTTTCCCAATCAGCCTCCATTCCTTTATCTCCTTATTATTTATCTTTTGTGGACCGATAAAGGGATCAATTTTTTTCTTATGAAGAGGAAAATTTCTTTGATCATGACCCACATGCTTACATTTTCTACAAGTAAAGGGAGATGGCTCATAATCAAATCTCTACATCCAAACCCATTTAAAAGTCAAGAATTTGATATTACTCTCTAAGGGAGCATCTTGACCCATATTGACACAAAATCTGACATGGGTTAGTCTAGATTTAGCCTTAGTGACCAGATCTAAGGATATTGGCTTTCCCAGGCTTTTAGCAATACCAATAAGGACTTCCAGCTCACAAAACTCAAGGGGTAAACCCAAAAGGTTTATCGAGATAGGGAACTCAGAAACACTAGACAAGTAAAATACTAGACATGTTGTGTATGTCATTTTTGTAAGATGTGTTTTACAAACAAAATTTTATAACATGTTTTGAGGTGAGATAATAAAGGTTGGTTTCACTCCTAAAGAAGATAAAAAAAATTAATACCAACAAACAAGGTTACATTAAAAAACACCGCAATCTTCACAGCTTAGAATAAGATAAACACATGAAGAAAAATGTGTATACATGAGGAAAGAGCATGTGATAAACATGTTGTTTTATCACTATAGTTAGGTGTGTTTTACATATTCAAATTGATAAAAAAAAATTCATGAATATATTGAAGTTGATTTAATGTAGATGTTGAGACTGCAATAGTAATGCAAACATATTTGTGTAACTATCTATTAGGAGGAAACGCAAGTAGTTTATTTCATATCTCTGTATATGATGTCATGAATGAGAGTTTCAAATTTATAAAAATAACATCAAAAATTAGATTGATGTCATGAAACAATGTGGGATCTAGTACAGTGTCACCTTAAATATTAGATGTGTTTTCATGATAAATGTTTGGCATGCAAAACTTAAAATTTTAGTCATGAAAACCCACCCCACCACGTGAAATCCCCTTTCTTGGTCAATGTGAACCCTTCCTCCAGCCTGCCTATCAACTCATATAGCCTCTTTGAGACTATCCCATCCTCATTCTAGCTAAGAGGAATTTTCTAACATGGATTTCAAGTGTGTTTCATATGCATGGAGGTATATCCAAGTGAATTTCATGAAGCTACTGAGCTATGAGGATGAAAAGTTCTCCTGGAAAACTAAAATGGATATTTAATAGCCATACTGCAGAAACAAAACATCCTCCAAAAGCTATATGTAAGGTTTAAACTCATTTAGAGTTTTTACAAGGGAGAAATGAATATATTCATGGTAGTTTCAAGGAAATATGTGGAGACATGTGGCGTTAGGATTCACCTGAGCAAGACTAGATCACCATAGGTGCATGAAATGTAAAATTCAACGGATAAAGTGATCTTGTTCTAAAGGTTCCAAGAGTTTTGGGAGGATTTAGGAGCTAAATAGATAGTCAACAAAAAACACTCAAAGTCTTATACATGGTAAATTAGTCAATTTTTATCTTAAGCCTTACTACTCTTTATGGTAGTCCAGGTCATTGTTGTTGCTTCTTTGTGCCAAAAGGGTGACTAGGCATAAAAATTTAAGGAAAATCAGGTCCTAAATATTGTATTGATGGATTAATTAGGTATTTTATAGTCAAAATCATATAAGGTTAGACCATAGAGCTCCATGTTATGGTCTCGGGGCAAAAAAGGCATTCCCATGTTCTAATTTCATGTTGAAGTAATGACATCAACACATCACTTAAGTGATTGGCACACTTTTTGACCTCATATAGCCCTTTTCCCTTGTCCCTTGGTGAAAAGGGATAATGGGGACACATAATTGTGCCCTCTTTATGTAATAATATCTTTCATCACTTAAGTGACGTCCTAGGTTGTTAACACAACTTACAAACTATGTTTTAGACCAGTTTTTCCCTTCCTTGTGACAAAGAATACCATTGGCGCACTTTTTCATGGTTTATATCCCTTTTACCTTTGTCCCAACATCTAAGGGGAAATTTTTGACATAAAATTGTGCACATCCTCTTTTATCTAACCTTGGTCACATGAAAAACTCCGACTCAGCTCTCATGAGCCTATTTCCAACCCCTACATCTATCTCCCTTATTATCACATGGTGACTCTTGTCACAATCTCATGGAAAGCACACTTTAATGTCCACATTCTGCCCTCACCTCAACTTTACCCTATTTTCATGGGTGCAATTCACCCTCTAACCACCAACTGACTAAGTTTGAGCCATGTTGGGTTAATGGTGAGTTAAAGTGCTAAATGGGAGAAAGGGTTAAAAAATCCAACACTTAGCCATTTTTGAATATTTGAATGTGATATTTTTCCCTCACAAACACAAAATACATTTTTTTATTCTACTAAAATATTATATAAACCTCCATGCTTGAAAAAAAATATATTTTCTCCAAAGGTGAGGTTAGGAGGGTTGTGATCAGAACCAATTTTTGGTAAGAGAAGAGAGAGAACCATTGAAGGACATCATCCAATATTAATTTAATAAAATTCTATCCAATTTAATTTGAATAAAATCTTCACCCAGCCTCCTGTTAGACCAAGTAAACATGGAGTTTTTTAAATCAATGTCCACTATACTCACCTGAGAAAACAAGAGGGAAAATTCTTCCATAATATCACTATAACCAAATTTCCTACAATTTTTATCTTATGGGTAAAAAGGGGGTGTTAAAATCCCCTTGAACCATTCAGTCTAGATCACAATGAAGGCTCTTATACAATACAAATTCCTCCGAAAGATATTTTATTTTTGATACAGAGTTTGAGGCATAAACATTGGAAGAGATACATTTGAAATTAGTACTGATATCACAAATATAAACTGCCATATGAAAAGGAGAGGTAACTAAAAAATCCCTCTAAAACCCAATTATTCCAAAGAGTGACCACACCAACAGTTATACCATTAGCATGATAACCTTCATTAGATTTTAGAGGCCAAACTTTCCTTCTAACTTCCTCAAACCTAACAAGGTTGATTTTAGTTTCTTGGATCATTAGAACATATGGAAGCTGATCTTTCCTTATATTCTTCAATATTATTTGTTTATTTGGGTTGTTTAGAACTCTCACATTCCAAGATAATATTTCCTTATTTTTTAATATTTTTTGGAGACATACTAGCTAGTAGCAGTAGTTGACTCCCAGCCTCTAATTCCTATGAAGTTATTATTTCTCTATTTTTTTTATTGAATGGCTTACCCTTTTTTGGCTTAGCACCTCCTACATCTACCTTCAAAATTCCACTTCTCATTCTCATCTTTTTCCTTGAACTTTCAAAATTTGTATCTTTTGTTCTTAAGGGACCGTCCTACTCCAAACTCTTTCCTTTTGGACTATAGGATTGATATTATGATCACTAGAAGGTTCTTGATCCTCATTAAAATCGTTATTTTGAGCGGGAATAAGAGAATAAGGGAAAAACTCTATATATTATTTAACAAGTTTAGTCTCTTGAATTAGAATCTGAGCCAAGGGATATTCAAAATATTTTTCATCTAAGATCTCTTTAACCTCCAAGGTTTCACCCCCAACTTGGAAACTAAATATGTTACCCTATACCTTTTCCTTCAAATTGGCAAGGGGTTCTGCATGCTTTCCATCACTCCAATTCCTAGGATGTCTGGATTTTAACACTTCAAATCTAAGAGGCTTCTCACACTCCTTTCCAAGAGAGGATTCACCCTTTATCATAGAGAACCTCATTAAAAATGATATTGTATTATTCCAAGCATATTTATCCTTCTGACCTTACTTACAAAATATAGATTTATGGCCTAGCACTTTTATATTTTAAACAAAACAAGGGAGAATATTCATATTCAATTTTTTTATCTCAATCCCCCAACTTTGAAAAATATTATCACCTAGTGAAGGGCACCCTTATGTTGAAAATTGACACAAAACCTTGTATGGGTCAGTCTTGATCTAGTTTAGTGACTAGATTAAAGGCTTTCAACGTGCCTATAGATTTTTCTATACTAGATACAATTTATTCCTCCCAAAATTGTAAAGGAAGTCTAGGGAGTCTAACCCAAACTAAATATTCCTCAGGGAAGTCCAAAAAAGGATTGAAACCTAGTCTCCATTTCTGAAGGAAAAGGAAAGTGACTTAAGTGACCTTTTAATTATGCATTGTAAAGTTCCTTTTTCATTAATAAGAAAATAAATTATTTTTATTCCTACAGGAATCTGAAAGGTCACAAGTGGTAGGACTATGAGAAGTCACTTAAGGGGAGATGAAGAGACACATTTTAAGGATATATATTAGGATGAATTCTCCATTCCAAGGATTTATCTTCTGTTCTCCCACTAATACATGTAAGAATATATTTTCTTCTATCTCCTTGTCTATGTTCTTCTACTTCCTTCTTTCCAACTATGAAAGTTTTTGTAATCTTGGACAATGAAGAAAGAACTTTGTGTCTTTGAGGAATGAATTAATAAAACTTTTTGTATTTAATTTGTTGATATTGATATTGATTAAATATTTATTTATCTTGCTATTGAATGTGGACATAATATGGATAAATTTTTAATGAAAATTTGAAGCCTATTTTCCTATCCCCCCTTTACCTATTTTCAAGAAAATTCCTCCCTTATATAAGATACAATAAATTTTCCACATATTTAGTGGCTTACTCCCGTGTGATCCCTAGCCTAACGATCACCCATATATTTTGTTATTTCTTGCATTCAAAAAATGGGATCCTCCTCATTCCCAAGAGTAAGGAACTAGCCCTAGAGAGTTTACAAAAACCACTAATATTTCCTGTGACAAATTATTTTACTGACAGTTTTTAATGCCCACCATGGGGAAAATTATTCTATTGTACACCTTGTAATGATCCAAAAAATCCATAAAAATTCGTTCAAAATACAAAATTTAAAAACATGAAATTTATTTCTTGAAAACCCACTGCTGATTTTTATGAGAAACCCTTCATATTCCATAGTGTGTTTTCATATTGTTGGATGTAAATTTTGATATCCTTTGTTGAATTTTTTTTTACAAGCCAACAGAAAATGATACACTAGAGATAATCAAATAAGTGGCCTTGTTGCTCTGGCATTTGAACGACAACAAACACATTTTATAATCCCTTTTGTTCATACAGTAATAAAACGTGGGAAAGAGTCCTTCCCTAAATTTAACCCTTAATTTGCTCTTGAAAATCCTCCCTACGGCCCATTTACACCAATACTAGATCTTATTCCTGCAGAATAACAAGAATAAAAAGAATAAATGGTTGCACCTGTACCATGGGGATAGAACACAGACCCATTGGATCTACCTCCTCCACTATATGAGTTACCTAGAGGATTAAATAAGGACTTACCCAAGTTTAGAGGGGATGGAAAACAACATCCATATGAACACATAGATGCATTTATCACAACATATTATGTGTTAGGAATAAAACACGAGGATGTGTCAGAATGCTTGTTCATGGAATCACTACAAGATGCGACTATGGATTGGTTCTACCATATACCTAGGAGGTTAATTAATAGCTGGCCACAAATGGAGACTAAGTTCAAGGATAGATTCAAACCATCTGAATATTCTCATGTATTTATCGTACAATGGGCCCAATTGAAGAAATAAAAAAATGAGGATATAATATATTTTGTTGCAAATTTCAATAATTTTCTTTATAAAATTCCTTAAGCTACAAGGCCTATTGAAGACAACTGACTGAGGTTCTTCACGAATGATCAATTTCTAGAAGTTGGAATCATTGTGAGGATAGCTCAACCAAACACCTTAGATGAGGCCCAATAAATTGCATGGGATATTAGAGGATGAACTCATCATATCTAGAAAAATAAGGAAAGGGTCAAACAAAGATAGTTCTCTTAGAGTTCTAGTTCTAGAACTATGGATCCTTTAGTGCAAAAATTTGCCAATGAATTACTCCAAAAAACAACTTTATCAAAGCATCACATAGAATGATACACTGATTAATGACTTCCATAATGAGATAAAATTTTTTGGTGCACCTCATAGGCTTACACTTTAAGCTCCACCTATGAATTTTGATTGTGAGACACATTTAGATGTGGAGAATGAGGAAGAGGCTATTTCATAGGAAGAAGAGGAAGAAGGTGGATTGATCATTAAAGAAATAGGCTCCAAATAATTTATCTTCTTTGAATATTCATCTTCATCTGAGGATGATTATTAAGAGAATAAAGCTGACATGAACATCCAATGTTATGTTGTTTTCACATGTACAAAGTTCTTGAGAAAGAGAAATTATTTAGGTATATAGAGAAGGTGAAATAGAACCTCCATAAGGTGACTCGAAAACCATAAAAAAGTCATCAGAGAGGTTCTCCTTTTCTAAAATCCATGGAGTACTTAAGAATAAGCCCAAATCAAAATCCCTTCTCAAGAAATCTCCAATTATGGGTAAGTCCAAAAGTCTTACGCATTCAAAAATAATGTTTCTACTCTTGCATCTAAAAATAGTAATGAAAAATTTGCATCCACTGTTCATAGAGTAAGTCAATCTACTATTGTTTCTAATGATATAAATATCCAACCTAAAGTTATTGTCTCCAATGGTCCTAAAAGTTACTCTTCTACCTTTGATATCATTGATCATGTAGCCAAGGAGCCACAATTAAGGGGCATCCAATTTGTCCAAGTCACCTAGAGATCAATCCTGGCCCTATTGAAGCCTTCCTTTCGTTAAGGAGCCACGACTAAGGGGCATCCAATCCGCCAAAGTCACCCAAAAAGTATCTCCAAGGCTTGCACGCTCAAAGACTTGATCCCTTGTGCGCTCATTCCAAACCATTCAACTTCACCAAGAGACCAAAGACACTTTAATAAGCCCTGCAAAATTTATTTTCAATCAACATATTTAAATAAAGAGATAATTACACATTCATGATGTTCCTTCTTCCATACTTTCACAAATTTATTTTTAATAATATTTAAGACCTCCAAGAGTTTGCACGCTTTTAGTATTCTATACCCTCTGAAGATTTATAACATATTTTGGCCTATCATGCCAAATTAGGAATGCGAACCAGAGAGAAGAATGATCCTGACCCTAGTGTTAGAGTATGATGGGACGAAGTAGTTTTAAAGAACTCCCAATGTTTTCTTCCCATTTTCCAAACCAGAATGTAAGTAGGTGAAGATGGGATATGTTATCAATACGTGAAACAAGTGCCCTCCTTGTCCTCCCTGACTGACATGAAATTTTTATAACACTTTCCATATTGTAGCAACATGTGAAATACTCAAACGTTTTTATCAAAAATGAATATTATATGGTTTCCTCTGAATTGTTACCGCCCCCCCTGACAACCTTCGCACCAACAAGTAGAGCTGCGATAGTGCACATTTTCGATGGACATGCAGACTACCTATGGTATGCTTATTATTAAAATTTTATGTTAGGATGTTGGAGGAGAAATGCAAATGGAACGGTCCTCTACTTCAATACCAAACAAGAACAAAATGAAAAAATTTCTCCTTGAACCAAAAATGAAATATGTAATTATGAAATTGGACGATCAAAGAGTAGAAATCATATTCGAAATTAGAGAGATTAGACAAGTTATTTTTGAGGATATAGGTAAAGGGAATTATTTTATGAGTTCTAAGTGATATGAAGAGTTTCCCATCCTTTAAGAAATCCTAACTGAAATCATTGACGAGGATTTAAAATATAGAATTTAACGGAAGTTACTCATCGACTGGGTCAGGTACTAGAGTTGTTTTATCTTCCCCACAAGGAGATTTAGTTTCATTATCATATAATCTACAGTTCTCCAATATTAACAATACAATAGAATATGAGGGCTTATTGCTTGGATTTACATTTTTTGAAGACATGGAAATAAAAAATCTTGTAGTGCAAGGAGATGCGAAACTTTTTGTAAAATAGGTAAGAGAATTGTTTCAATTAAAAAACTATCCTCTCCATAATTATAGAAATAGAGTGTAGGACTATATGGAGGATTTTGATACATTTATATCAAGTAAATTCCTTATGTTTAGAATAGTAGATATGATTCACTGGTAGTCTCTGCATCTCTAATGATTTCCCATCCCAATTTTGGTGAGCATAAGTATTCAATGGAGATGGTATTCCATCAGAGCATGCCTGATAACTCAAAGAGTAAGGAGGTGTCCAATTGATGGTCATATCTTTTCATTCTTGCGGTATATAGTGATTTTAGGACTATGCAATTTAAATGAAGTGATTCCCTCCCACGGGAGTTTACAACTGGTGATAGTGATGGTACAAGATGTGATCAAGTTGATGATGATGGATTGGTTAAATTGAAGAGAAATAGAATTCTAAAAGTATTGGTTTCATTAGAGGAATTGTTTGATAAACATGATAGGTTTATTCATATAAAATATAAGGATCAACCCAAATCTTTCGTCGAATATTAAAAATTAAACATAGGAATAAGTGAGTAACCAAGGATGGTGAACATTGGTAAGTTTTGTTCTCCCAAGGAATTCATATAATTTTCAACTTTTTTGAAGAAGTATTCTAATGTGTTAGCTTATTCATATGAAGATCTCAAGTCTTTCCAGCTATAGTGTATGCAACATTCCATCCCTTTAAAACCTAATGTGAAGGCATTCTAGAAAAAACAAAGGAAATATAATCCTAAGATCATTGGAACCATTAGAGAATAATTTGAAAAGTTTCTCAATGCTTACATCAACTTCCCTATCCATCACTCAACATCGATAACCAACATTGTGCTAGTGAGAAAGAAGAATGGTGAGATCTGCATTTTTTTGGATTTCTAAAATTTGAATCAAGGTTCACTAAAATATTACTATCCCCTACCAGTCTTGTACCACATTTTACAAGCCATCAATGAGTCAGAAATTGAAATGTATAGGATTAAGGAAGATATTCTTCGGTGTAACCTTAAAACTATTTTGATTTACACTTGGTTATTCATCTTTGAACTATTCATTTCAGCTTCCTCTTCCTGCTCATTTCTTATTCAATCGTTAGACATTTACTCTAGCCATTTATATACAGAATATTGCTACCAAATTCTTTATGGGGGTAAGTGCATGAAGTTGGTGGATAATTCTGTGGACATGAAAACCCGAAATTCAGGAACCGCGATCGTGGTTTACATACCGCGATCGCGGTTCTAAACCGCGATTGCAGTTCCTGAATTCTCAGGTTCAGCAATTACCGAACCTAAAACTGCGATTGTGGTTTAGAACCGCGAGCGCGGTTATAAACCGTGATCATGGAAGTCTGAGACAAAAATTAGCAGTCCCGTGACTCCTTATTTTCCCCATTTTTTATTTCAAACCGCAATTTCTCCTAGAAAAATTTCACTCGACGCTTTGAATACCACCTCAAAATTTCTCATCAGACTTCTGGATCAGCGATACATTCAACCATGCCGCCAAGATGAGGAGGTAAGCCCCCGATTTTAATCATTTTTTTTGCATTTTAGGTTTTTTTTTGCATTTTAGGTTATTTTTTTGCATTTTCATGGGTTTTTTGAAATGTTTGTTTATGTATACAATTTTCTTGTTTTATCAGTTGGTCGACAAGCTTGAAATCATGCAAACCATCAAAACATTCCTCAAAACCCACCGAACATTCCTCAAAACCCTAGGAACATTCTCAAAACCCTCCTCCAAACATAGATCCGCCTCCTGTGGCTCCTTCTGTCCCCACTGAGCCAGCAGGAACACAAGATAATATCATTGGAAGAATCTGAGAAAATAAAATTGTCATTGAGAACCTAATTCAAACTATAAGACAAAACCATGCTACAAATCCATCCCGCATGACTTTAGCCAATACATTGCAAACATTGATTGGCGAAGTTGAGTCTGCAACCAACCAAATACATAGATGGAACACCTTTAGAAGTGACTGTAGGCGGTGGTATGTGGATAAACTATCCCATGCGGCCGTCAAAGACAAAAATTTTGGAAAAGACCTCATTTGTGCATTATTTACCGACCCTAGAACCAATGCCCCCCTGCAGTTACTTGCAAATGGTTCCCAATCCATTGGTGCCATGATGATAGAATCAAAAATAATTTTTGGACCGATGGTGGATGGTTTTTGATTATCCACCATGCAACAACAATGAGGTTCCTCTTTATTTTTTGAAGAAATTATATTATGAGTTCGTGCTCAATGAGGTCCCGAATTATTTTGACTTTTCAGACTTTTTTAGTCGAGGAGGTGGCTCTGCACAGAGACAGACCTGGTGCATGCATAGGTCATCCTAGGATCCCCCATGCCCCAAAACCCCCACTGCCTTCAGTTATCCCTCCTACAGTGAAGGAGGTTGTGGAGATTGATACATTGCATGCATTGAGGGAGCTCACTGACACTCTCACCCAGCATAGTGACCAGATTGCATCTAGTGATGTTGGTGGAGGTGTCAGTTCTAGTGCACCACACCACTGTGGATCATGTGATGCCGTATGCATTGTAGGGCGAGACATCATTTGCTGGATCACATGATTTATTTTCTATAGATGAGATGTTGGGGAATGTTTTGAGAACTGGTGCCACTGATATTGGTCTTTCACAGGTAAATTTCAAATAAATTTAAATTATATATATATATATATACAATAGTTTAATTCACATGTTTGAGATATTAATATATATATATATATATATATATATATATATATTTGATTGTACGTCATGTACATACATGTAAAAAAACTAATTTTTTATTTTATTTTAAATAGCAAGAGCCGGTGAAGGAAACATCCAGCATCGACATGCTGGCTACTGCGGCTGGGCGTGTTTCAAACGTAAGTTTCAAGTTGTACAAACTTAAAAAAATTTAATTTCATTTGATTGCACTAGATTATTATTATAATGTTTCACGTGTATGTTGTACATGTATTAATATTTTTCTCTTTTATACACAGGAGCCTGGCGGGTCATCATCTGCTCAGGAAACTAAGGCTACTGGCATGCCTCACATGAGTTTTACACAGGTTACTAAATCTCTTTACACTTTGTTTCTAATTACTGGAAGTTCACGTGGATTACATGCTTTTGACCTCTGTCATGTAGATTTTAATATTGATTTGTACATTTTTTTTGTATAGCTTATGAATGCTAGAGAGACTCCTCCATATATGCAAACTGTGGAGGCTGCTGTAGATACTGCCATAGCATCTGTAGATCCACTAACTGAGGTAAAAAAATTTAAATTTGTTAAATTTTGGAGGTTCATTATTTCTTATTAAACTCAAATCTACAATATCAAATTTTGTAGGTATATGTGAAATATTTAATTTGAAAATTAAGTATTTGTATGTAGCTCACCCCTCGTGAGTCTATTGTTGTCCCTGCGACGCGTCAACAACAAATTGATAGGGATCATGACATTGCGGTAATATTTCACATGCATTTTAACTAAATTGTACAAGTTTCTAAATTTTGAATGTATTTTAAAATTTTGGGTGTTAAAAACTTGTTGTTTATGAATGTGCAGGTTAGGTTGCAGGCATGCTTAGAGACACCTATGACCACACGGATGAAATCCACAGTGGCATCTCCGTCCACTACATCCCTAGGTTGTGGACGTGCTACTTCTAGCAGGGCGAAGAGAGGGAAGATGTTTCACGAGTATATTTATAGTCCACCTGGATGTACATATGTGGTCATGAGTAGATTCATAGTCCATTGTATATATATAGCCTTTTGCGACCGCATGTGGTCCCATATGTACATTCTGACATGTGCTTAGTTCGAGATGTGCACATACATTATGAACTTATACATATATATTTTCAGAGACGTGCGTATGGAGCACACTTTGTTTGATTCTTATATATATATATCTAGATGTGTGTTGGTTTTCATATTTATGACTTTTTCAGTTCTTCTTTAACAAGCAGTGTAACGTTGGGATGCATATTTCTTAACTTCTGCTTTATGGGTTTAGCATATAATGGAAAACAGTAATTTATTCATATTCTCGTAATAATGCTATGAAAACATTTTTTTCTTTTGTTGAAAGTGAAGCTCCAAGATTTATCTATTATTTTTATATATATGTTCTTTGTCTTGTTTGTTTACTAATGACTGAAAGAGGATTTCACTATGAGACTTATGTTTGTTTTTCTTACAAGCACTATTTTGATCTGACGATGAGTTAAACAATGAGCTCTATGTATAAGGGTAACTTTTTCTCTTGGTTATTGCGTGGGATTGGATTTTGATGAAGAGAGATACATGATCATTGGCTCGTCAAGGTGTGTACTAATTTCTTGAAGGTGTCTGAGATCTATGTTTGTCGACACCCCTTAACTCATACTTGTGTTTTATATAATATTTTGTTATATGAGCTTGATGGTGATTTATCAAATGGGTAAGGAAATAACTTTTTGTATAGATATTTTCTATTGTGTCCTACATTTCTTTCTTGTAAAGTGGTTAGCGTATTCTTCATTGAATGCAACTCAAGCGTTGAATCATTTTTTCCTTTGTGGGTGATATCTAGATAAGTGTATATAGAAAATCAGTAAATATAATAAATTAACATGCATTCTTATTATTACAAGTGCTTATGTAATTGTTGCATGAAAACCATAGACAGTTAAATAAAAAGGCTCTAAAATCAAATCTCACCTGATGACCAAATGCGTATTTCAAAACATAAAACAATATATTTAAATGTGTATATTCAATGTGTGAGTGCATAGTAGAAGATGAAAAAAATAGATCATTGTATGTTATGTAAGCTCAATCATTCTACTCTAAACTTGTATGTAATAGTTCAATGTGCATGCATGAAAACACCATGTTTTATGACATTTACTACAATATTCTAGTTGAGATCGTGGTGAATGGAAGGTTAAATTTAAGAACATGCTTAGCAATAACTCAATGTGGACTAGAAATAATAGAGCTCATGGTGATTGGAAGGCTAAATAAGAATATATGCACATCAATATAACTAAATGTAGACTTACTTGATATGTTTCTAATCCTATTATTGCTTGCAAATGTGTTCATTTACATATAAACATAATCATAAATTTATTTTATTTTCAGTCATTTCAGTGTACAAGGAAGAGGAATTTATAGTTTATTTTCAACCATTTAAGATCCAGGGTTTATTCAATTGACATATAAAGTGTATATTTAGCTATTTCGGTGCATATGGAAAGTTTGAATGTGCTTACATTCAACTGCAAACTATCAACATACCTTATTCATCCAAAATATAAGACATGATCCTATTTGGATTCAAATTACGATATTTTGAATGGATTATTCAATCTTGGAGGGATGGTTAATACTTTGCATTAATTCATAGCATTAATTATACACTTTGAAAGAAAAATGGTGAGACTAATAGAAATGTGTTGCATGTGCTGGCTTTAATGAGTCTAAGCAAAAAGTTTGAGGCATAGTCTTTTTAAATATAAAATTTGCTTCAAATTTGAACAAGACAACATAAAAAGTTGTACACTTATGTGCATAATGGTTGACTTATGGTATTCCTATTCAAGTAACCTAGAAGGTCTCTATTGTAGTAAAGGAGCTCATGAAAGAAAGATAGATCTAATTCAAGTTTTGGTCTTCATATGAATTAGATTCTTCTCCACTATGACCAACCAAAGGTTTTTTATCTTTGACTTGTGAGAAGAGGATTTCTAAATATTTTTGACTGGATGGGTATGTTGAATTAAAAGGATTTACCTTTAAGTTGGGTTCATCTTGTTTAGACATCATTTTTGTGATTTTTGGCATCACTCGGACTCTATGGTAACTAGAGAGGCCTCATCTAAGGGACCGTCTACAATAGCCTCTCTCATTTTTTTCCTTCTCATTTCATGGTGCTCTCAATGTCCTACTGTTTGTAAACGTGTGAAATAGTGCAGTTGGAGCCAGTGTAAGTTTGTCAAACGCTATATTTTGTAAATGGTGGTTCATGGGACAAAACCATGACTACCTTGGTAATGTCCAAGTGGCTAGGTGAATGATAGTGGAGGTGGTGTTTTTGTGTGCAAAAGGGTCGTTGCTTCTGGGCTACTTCGTTCGGGCATAGTCCCTTAAGAGCCCTAAGACCAAAATATCGTTCAACTTCGACGGGTGACTACCCAGACTCTGTGGCACCTAGAGAGGCCTCGTCTAATCTGACACCTCAGCATAGGGACCCTCTATAATAGCCTCTCTTAGTTTTTTCCTTCTCATTTCGGTGCTCTTGCTGTCCTACTATTTGTAAACGCGTGAAATAGTGCAGTTGGAGCCAGTGTAAGGTTGTTAAACGCTATATTTTGAAACGGTGGGTCGTGGCACCGAACCGAATACACTGGCACATCCGAGTGGCCAAGTGAATGCTAGAGGAGGTGGTTTTTCCGTGCATGAAAGGGTCGTTGCTTCCGGGCTACTTCGTTCAGGTGTAGTCCCTTAAGAGCCCTAAGACCAAAATATCGTTCAACTTCGACCGGTGACTACGCGGACTCCGTGGCACCTAGAGAGGCCTCGTCTTATCTAACACCTCAGTGTAGAGACTCTCTACAATATAATCTCTCAATTTTTTCCTTCTCATTTCGGTGCTCTCGCTGTCCTACTATTTGCAAACGTGTGAAATAGTGCAGTTGGAGCCAGTGCAAGGTCGTCAAACGCTATATTTTGCAAATGGTGGGTCGTGGCACCAAATGGACTACGTTGGCATGCTCAAGTGGCTAGGTGAATGCTAGAGGAGGTGGTGTTTTGGTGCATGAAAGGATCGTTGCTTCCGGGCTACTTCGTTTGGGCGTAGTCCCTTAAGAGCCCTAAGACCAAAATATTGTTCAACTTCGACGGGTGACTACTCAAACTCCGTGGCACCTAGAGAGGCCTCGTCTAATCCAAAACCTCGATGTAGAGACCCTCTACAATATCTTCTCTCAGTTTTTTCCTTCTCATTTTGGTGCTCTCGCTGTCTAACTGTTTGCAAATGCATGAAATAGTGTAGTTGGAGCCAGTGTAAGATTGTCAAACACTATATTTTGTAAACGGTGGGTTGTGGCACCGAACTGACTGTGCCAAAATGTCTAGGTGGCCAGGTGAATGCTAGAGGAGGCACTATTTTGAAGCGCAAAAGGGTCGTTGCTTCCGGGCTACTTCGTTTGGGCATAGTCCCTTAAGAGCCCTGAGACCAAAATATCGTTCAACTTCGACTGGTGACTACCCAGACTCCGTGGCACCTAGAGAGGCCTCATCTAATCTAAAACCTTGGCATAGGGACCCTCTATAATATCCTCTCTTGGTTTTTTCCTTCTCATTTCGGTGCTCTCTCTGTCCTACTGTTTACAAATGCATGAAATAGTGCAATTGGAGCCAGTGTAAGGTTGTCAAACGCTATATTTTGCAAACAGTGGGTCATGGCACCGAACAAACTATGCCAAAACATCTAGGTGGCTAGGTGAACACTAGAGGAGGTGGTGTTTAGGTGCGTGAAAGGGTCGTTGCTTCTGGGCTACTTCATTCGGGCATAGTCCCTTAAGAGCCATGAGACCAAAATATCATTCGACTTCGACGGGTGACTACGCGGACTCTATGGCACCTAAAGAGGCCTTGTCTAATCTGAAACCTTAGTGTAGAGACCCTCTACAATATCCTCTCTCAGTTTTTTCCTTCTCATTTCGGTGCTCTTGTTGTCCTACTGTTTGCAAACGCGTGAAATAGTGCAGTTGGAGCCAGTGTAAGGTTGTCAAACGCTATATTTTACAAACAGTGGGTCATGGCACTGAACTGACTGTGCACTGACACACCCAAGTGGCCAGGTGAATGCTAGAGAAGGTATTTTTTTGGTGCATGCAAAAGGGTCGTTGCTTCCAGGCTACTTCGTTCGGGCGTAGTCCCCTTAAGAGCCCTGAGACCAAAATATTGTTCAACTTCGACCGAGTGACTTCTCAGACTTCGTGGAACCTAGAGAGGCCTCATCTAATCCAAAACCTTAGTGTAGGGACCCTCTACAATAGCCTTTCTCGGTTTTTTCCTTCTCATTTCGGTGTTGTCGTTGTCTTACTATTTGCAAACGTGTGAAATAGTGCAGTTGGAGCTAGTGTAAGGTTGTCAAATGCTATATTTTGCAAACGGTGGGTCGTGGCACCAAAATGAACTACATCGGCATGCTCTGGGTGGCCAGGTGAACGCTAGAGGAGGCATGGTGTTTCAGTGCGCGAAAAGGATCATTGCTTCCGGGCTACATCGTTCGGGCGTAGTCCCTTAAGAGCCCTGAGACCAAAATATCGTTCACCTTTGACGGGTGACTACTTAGACTCTGTGGCACCTAGAGAGGCCTCGTCTGATCTGAAACCCTCGGGCGTAGGGACCCTCTACAATAGCCTCTCTCAGTTTTTTTCCTTCTCATTTCGGTTACTCTCGCTACCCTATTTTTTTGCAAACGCATGAAATAGTGCAGTTGGAGCCAGTGTATTGGTTGTTAAACAATATATTTTGTCAAACAGTGGGTCATGGCACCGAACCAAACTACACTGTGCCAACATGTCTAGGTGGCCAGGTGAACGCTAAAGGAGGTGGTGTTTTGGTGCGCGAAAAGGGTCGTTGCTTCTGGACTACTTTGTTCGGGCATAGTCCCTTAAGAGCTCCCTGAGACCAAAATATCGTTCAACTTCGACTGAGTGACTACTCGGACTCCATGGCACCTAGAGAGGCCTCGTCTGATCCGACACCTTGGCGTAGAGACCCTCTACAATATCCTTTCTCTGGTTTTTTCCTTCTCATTTTGGTGCACACTCTGTAGGTACTGGTCTTGTAAATGCACTTGGGGAGGAGTCGTTTTCAAAATTGGAGCAACTGTAAGGTTGTCAAAATTTACAACATTTTGCAAAAATTGGGTACAACTTTTTCACCGATTTACAAACATTTTCAAAATTTACAACTTTTTGGCAAAATTTACAACATTTTCAAAGGAGGTGGTGTTCAAATTTTTCAAAATTTACAACATTGCTTCTGGGCAAAATTTACAACTTTCGGGCAAAATCCCTTACAGAGCTTTTTCACCAAAATTTACAACTTTTTCAAACAATCGAAAGCTTCTCTTAGCTTCGAGAATTTATGGCATTCTCTACTAACAGTGCCAACCACGTGAAGGTGGAAGCTTAGTCTAGAGCACCACTAACCTAAACATAAAAGTCCTCTAGTCAAAGAAATTTAAGTTTCAAATCAAAAACCATTTCGGTGCTCTTGTTGTCCTACTGTTTGCAAACGCGTGAAATAGTGCAGTTGGAGCCAGTGTAAGGTTGTCAAACGCTATATTTTACAAACAGTGGGTCATGGCACTGAACTGACTGTGCCGACACACCCAAGTGGCTAGGTGAATGCTAGAGAAGGTATTTTTTTGGTGCGCAAAAGGGTCGTTGCTTCCAGGCTACTTCGTTCGGGCGTAGTCCCTTAAGAGCCCTGAGACCAAAATATTGTTCAACTTCGACGAGTGACTTCTCAGACTTCGTGGAACCTAGAGAGGCCTCATCTAATCCAAAACCTCAATGTAGAGACCCTCTACAATAGCCTCTCTCAGTTTTTTCCTTCTCATTTCGGTGTTCTCGCTGTCCTACTATTTGTAAACGTGTGAAATAGTGCAGTTGGAGCTAGTGTAAGGTTGTCAAACACTATATTTTGCAAACGGTGGGTCGTGGCACCAAAATGAATACATCGGCATGTCTGGGTGGCCAGGTGAACGCTAGAGGAGGCATTGTTTCAGTGCACGAAAAGGTCATTGCTTCCGGGCTACATCGTTCAGGCGTAGTCCCTTAAGAGCCCTGAGACCAAAATATCGTTCACTTTTGACGGGTGACTACTTAGACTCTGTGGCACCTAGAGAGGCCTCATCTGATCTGAAACCTCGGCGTAGGGACCCTCTACAATAGCCTCTCTCAGTTTTTTCCTTCTCATTTCGGTACTCTCGCTACCCTATTTTTTGCAAACGCATGAAATAGTGCAGTTGGAGCCAGTGATTGGTTATTAAACAATATATTTTTCAAACAGTGGGTCATGGCACCGAACCAACTACACTGGAACATCCAGGTGGCCAGGTGAACGGTAAAGGAGGTGGTGTTTTGGTGCGCGAAAGGGTCTTTGCTTCTGGACTACTTTGTTCGGGCATAGTCCCTTAAGAGCTCCCTGAGACCAAAATATCGTTCAACTTCGACGAGTGACTACTCGGACTCCATGGCACCTAGAGAGGCCTCGTCTGATCCGACACCTTGGTGTAGAGACCCTCTACAATATCCTTTCTCTGTTTTTCCTTCTCATTTTGGTGCACACTTGTAGGTATGGTCTTGTAAACACTTGGGGAGGAGTCGTTTTCAAAATTTACAACTTTTTCAAAATTTACAACATTTTCAAAATTTACAACTTTTTCAAAATTTACAACATTTTCAAATTTTTCAAATTTTTCAAAATTTACAACATTTTCAAAATTTACAACTTTCTCAAAATTTACAACTTTTTCAAAATTTACAACTTTTTCAAACAATGAAAGCTTCTCTTAGCTTCAAGAATTTAAAATTCTCTACTAACAGTGCCAACCACGTGAAGGTGGAAGCTTTTCTGGCACCACTAACCTAAACATAAAAGTTTTAGTCAAAGAAATTTAAGTTTCAAATCAAAACCATATACTAGATCTATATATGTACAAAATACACAAATTTAAAATAAAATATATTCAAACTTAAATCTAGATCTTTAAACTAAAAAAATTATATATATATTGAAAAGAAATTATATATACCAGACACTCAAGCATTGTAAATTCATTCCAATGAACCATCAGGACCGGATCTACTCTGAATAGCAGACAAGATTGCTTCATGATCTGACTCTCAAACCTTCCAAAGAACCTTTTTATTAGGCCTTCATTGATATCTATATAGCTGAATATTTGTCGCTAGAACTAGATGTGAATATAAGAGTATTTTCCTGTGTGTCTCAAAGTCTTCAAACACCCAAACAGAGGAGTTTTTAAATGGATACCGTTGAAGCCAAGTTCCAGTAACTACCACTGACCCTGTAGGATACTCAATATCTTTGCCATCTATAATAGGAGAAGTCAACTTCTTTCTTTCCTCGATGTAACAACATAAGAAATAGTTTGAGTTTGAGTCATATCTAAGAAATGCTTTGGATGTGGTTCATGATTAGTAAAACCAACTCTCCGTTTTATAACATCTCTTGTATTAGATGAAACTCTAGTGTTATCATGCCAAAATTTAATAACAACTTCTCTTATAGCATCAGAATTATTTTTTTCCTTACGCGGTGCTTTAGCAGAAAATGCCCAAAAATCGACATTATTGAGTGATTGAAGGATATTACGTCTTTCAATTGGTTTCATTAGATTTTTTCAATTAACTTGCAACAATCGACTTGTTTGCGTAATCAAACGTTATTTTTTTATTGATTCACTTACAACACTAGTAGCAAGTACACGACGCACAATATTACTATGCCTAGTGCGTCTCTTGACACCAACAGTGTGATATGCATCATGAAGGTTTTCAACAATTGTAGAGGTTTGACCACGTATATTAGATGTTGTCAATCATAAGGTGTTTAATGTAGGTCTCATTTTAATCAATTTCATCAAACTAACCAACAACTAACATCTTTAGGAATCATTTAAAATTTCAAAATGATTATCCCAAATTTCAGTGGCTTTTCTTTTGATTTTTCGTTCAGAAAGTTTGTCAGACATTGGTTTCAAAATGTTTTCATCAATTTCAATAAAAAAATTAGGTTTCTTACATAAAATCCTAGGAGTTGTTTTTGTCAAATTTTGTTTGTCTACAGTTTCAACATGAATTTCCTTATTCACATTTTCATTGTCTCCTTCAATTTCAACATTTGCTACATCATGAGTATTTAATTCTTCTTCAACATTGACAGTAAAAACTTCTTCATCACGAGTATTTAATTCAAATTCAACATTGACAGTAGAAACATTACCTAGTTCTTCATTGCTTACAATAGTTGGGATTGAAGATGAACCTCTTCTAGAATCACGAACTTTCCGCATTCGCTTAGCATTTTGAATTTTGTTGGCCTCTAATTCGTTTGGTGTTTTTTTACTTAATGACTTCGTTTTTTGTCTCCCATGATGTTTTACTTCCGGTGATAAGAAAAACGTGTAGAAAAAGATAGAATTTCACAGTAATTCATACGGTAAGGTCAGAGAGTAAAAATCACATGGTAATTCAGACATTGGGATGTGTGTAAATATGATTTATAAACCACGAGTGCGCTTTATAAACCGTGATTGCGGTTTATAAAGTGCACTCGTGGTTTAGTTTTTAAAAACTGCGTTCGCGCTTTATAAACCACGATCACGGAACTATCTGTCGAACCTTAGCCTCAGAAAATCTTTGTTTTTCCCCAACTAAAGCTATGGAAGGTCATTATGAAGTGTAAAAGGTCAAAAAACCTCAAATATGCTCTTCCAAAGACTTGAACCATACTAAAAAACTGAAAACATTTCACAAAAATGGTGTCATCACGTAGGGGAGACTCTTAGCTACGTAGCAATATTGTTTTTAAAGTGAATAGAATAATATAATATCATTTTATAATTTTTTACTAACAATAGGTCTTTAAGACATTTTTTCCCGTGAATGTTCATGTCTACGTTTAAGACTGTAACTTTTGTTTCACTTTTCAAAATATGATAACACTTATACCATCCCAAGCGTGGAAAAATTCTATACACGTTAAAAAATATATATATTTGATTTCGATATTTTTTGATATAGTTATGGTGGGCAAATGGAAAGCGCTCTGTTTTCTAAATATTTTCAGACCACTTTCACGGAAAAAATCATAAAAAAATATTGCTAAAAAAAATACAAAATAAAATCCATCCCAAGATAGACAACTACATCTAATGTTTCACCAAAGGAAAAAAAAGAACAAGATTTGGTCATCCAAAATGCGGGCAAACGGACTACAATCTTATAAGTTTTTTCAATAAAAAAAACTAAGTCATATAATTTTAAGTGTTTAATATAGCTAAACTTGTCCATTTTTTTAAAAAATTAGTATTTTAGAAACTAGATTCCAAATGCTATGATTCATATTCATATAATTTTTTTCTAATTTAGAGTGCGTGTATAGCTAATAATCCCTACAAGTTGAGATTTCACTGTTTTTTGCAATATGACGTCCACGGATGACCCTATATTTGTCCATCAACTTCTTGAACTTACCCATGGGTTTATCATTCAAATAATTGAAAGGAAATTTTATATTTTTGTACTTGGATGAGCTCACAGTGTACTCAAAGAATAGAGAATAAAATTTGAATCATCTGGATCAGGTACTAATCCGTTGCAGGAAACACTATATCTCTCTAAATATGAAGAAGTCATGTTTTGGGGTGACAGAAGGAAATATTATTGGAAATATTTTGAACAAGGAAGGTACCAAAATTTATCCTTAAATATTTTAATCCATTCAACAATTATCTCTACCCACAAGTTAGTCTAGTGTCCATTTGTTTTTTGGCAAGATAAATTTGTTGAGAAGGTTCATTCCTGATTTTTTTTATCTTGCTAAATAAATTGTTAATTTGATGAAGCTTGATGATTCCTTCAAGTGGAGAAAAGAGGGAAAACAATATTTTGAAATAGTCAAAGGTATTATCACAAAGGCACCTACCTTGGTTCGTCCTAACTTAAACAAAGAGTTTATTGTTTACTAGTATGCTTTCAAGAATACCATCTGAGTAATCCTAGTTCAAGAGAGTGATGAAAAGGTTCAATCACCTATTGCATTCTTGAGTGAAATATTAAAATTTCACAAACTCAATTATTCACAACATGATAATCATGCATATGCGATGGTTTGGGAGTTAAAAAATTTCAGGTTCTATCTATTGAACTCGTACACCATTTTTATGGCTCATATTCTAGCTGTCAAGTCTATTATGATGAAATAGGATCTTGGTGCAAGAAGAGGTAACTAGGTGTCAAAGATTCAAGAATATGACCTTGATATTAGACCCTCTAAATTGGTGTGATGAAAATGGTTTATTTGAACTTCTTGCTAACTAAGAATGGGAATATTTTTCTAAGTGTTATGGATGTTTGAAAAAATACCTCCCTCTTTTCCTCTTCGTGAGTACTAAAAATCCATGGTATTGAGATATTTCATACTTCCTAAATTACGGTGATTGTCCCCTGGGTATTTATTATAAGCATAGACACACTATTTGATTGAAGGAAGAAAAGTATTCCATTTGGGAGACTTTGTTATACAAGAGAGAATTAGATGGCACTTTCTTAAGGTGTATTGAAGAGGAAAAACAAGAACAAATTTTGAAAGCATACCATGATAAAGCATGCATAGGGCACTTCTTAGCACTAGTAATCACACATAATATCTTGAGAGGTAGTGATGTATCCTAGAATATACCCACAAATCCCAAGACGCATTGACACATCACTCAGACTAGACTGAGCGCTCACCCAAAGTGCAAAAGGGTACCATGTCCCTCTTTAGATATGTTTATCCAGAATGTTAGCATGATTGGGTATATATATATTCATAATAGACAATAAGGCATTCCATGACGCATAAACCAGATTTAGAGCTTAAACACATGAAATATTGACTAAACAGTGACTATAATGAGATTTACCATGCAAGAACCATATTCGGTCACATCTAACACCATTATCTGACCAATAGTATCCATTATATTAAATAATGTAAAACATAAAAGCTTCATACATCATCATGCAGTTTCCATTGTCATGTGTGCTAGCAATTCCAAAACATAAATCTACAACAAAACGATATATCCAAACCTTGCAAATCAATACATATATATAAGAGTGGGGACTTACCCTTCACTTCCCATGCACCTTAAAAAATAGGCTACATGTTAATAATAACCATCCAACTTTAAAAATCGATGGATTCTTAGGGTATAACCAAATTGATATGGCAATAAAAGATCAATTCAAAACTGCTTACACCACCCCTTGGGGTACTTGTTCATTCCATCATATTACCTTTGGATTAATAAATGAAGGTGTCGATTTACAGTGATAAATGGGTTTGTCCTTTAAATAATTTAAAGGAAATTTAATATTTTGTGCTTGTATGAGCTCACCATGTACTCAAAGAACGGAGAATAAAATTTAGATCATCTAGATTAGGTATTAATCCGTTGTAGGAAACACCATATCTCTCTCAATCTGAAGAAGTCATTTTTTGGGTTGACAGAAGGAAATTCTATCAGACATATTTTGAGAAAGGAGGGTACCAAAATTGATCCTAAAATATTTTAATTCACTCAACAATTATCTCTACCCACAAGTAATTCTGGTGTCCATTTGTTCTTTGGCAAGATAAATTTCTTGAGAAGGTTCATTCCTGATTTGTTTGAGCTTGCTAAATAAATTGTTAATTTGATGAAGCTTGATGATTCTTTGAAGGAATGAAAAGAGAGAAAACAATATTTTGAAACAGTCAAAGGTATTATCGCAAAGGCACCTACCTTGGTTAGTCCTAACTTAAACAAAGAGTTTATTGTTTACTAGTATGCTTCCGAGAATACCATCTTAGTAATCCTAGTTCAGGAGAGTGATGAAAAGGTTCAATCACCTATTGTATTCTTGAGTGAAATATTAAAATCACACAAACTCAATTATTCACAACATGATAACCATGCATATGTGATGGTTTGGGAGTTAAAAAATTTTAAGTTCTATCTATTGAACTCGTACACCATTGTTATGGCTCATATTCTAGTTGTCAAGTCTATTATGGTGTAATAGGATCTTGGTGCAATAAGAGGTAACTAGGTGTCAAAGATTCAATAATATGACCTTGATATTAGGCCCTCTAAATTGGTGTGATGAAATGGTTTATTTGAACTTCTTGCTAACTTGGAATGGAAATATTTTTCTAAATGTTATAGATGTTTGATCAAATACCTCCCTCTTTTCCTCTTTGTGAGTACTAAAAATCCATGGTATTTAGATATTTAATACTTCTTAACTTACGGTGATTGTACCCTAGGTATTTATTATAAGCAGAGACATACTATCTGACTAAAG
This sequence comes from Taxus chinensis, assembly GCA_019776745.2. Lineage (NCBI taxonomy): Eukaryota > Viridiplantae > Streptophyta > Pinopsida > Cupressales > Taxaceae > Taxus > Taxus chinensis. The sequence goes on along the minus strand of CM034151.1, from coordinate 531,377,654 downwards.
GAAGTAAAGTATTCCATTTGGGAGACTGTGTTATGCAAGAGAGAATTAGATGGCACTTTCTGAAGGTGTATTGAAGAGGAAAAACAAGAAATTTTTTTGAAAGCATACCATGATCAAGCATGCATAGGGCGCTTCTTATCACTAGTAATCACACATAATACCTTGAGAGGTATTGATGTAGCCTAGAATATACCCACAAATCCCAAAACGCACTGACACATCACTCATACTAGACTGAACACTCACCCAAAGTGCACAAGGGTACCATGTCCCTCTTTAGATATGTTTATCCAGAATGTTAGCATGATTGTGTGTGTGTGTGTGTTTGTTTGTGTGTGTGTGTGTGTGTGTGTGTGTGTGTGTGTGTGTGTGTGTGTGTGTGTGTGTGTGTGTGTGTGTGTGTGTGTGTGTGTGTGTGTGTATTCATAACATGTAATAAGGCATTCCATGAGGCATAAACCATATCTAGAGCTTAAACACATGAAATATTGACTAAACAATGACTATAATGAGATTTACCATGCAAGAACCATATTTGGTCACATCTAACACCATTATTCGACCAATTGTATCCATTATATTAAATATTGTAAAACATAAAAGCTTCATACATCATGATCCAGTTTCCATAGTCATGCGTGCTAGCAATTCCACAACATAAATCTACAACAAAACGATATATCCAAACAGTGCAAATCAATACATATATATGGGAGTGGGGACTTGCCCTTCACTTCCCATACACCTTCAAAAAATAGGCTACATGTTAATAATAACCATCTTCCTTTACAAATCGATGGATTCTTAGGGTATAACCAAATTGATGTGGCAACAAAAGATCAATTCAAAACTACTTATACCACCCCTTGGGGTACTTGTTCATTCCATCATATTACCTTTGGATTAATAAATGAAGGTGTCAATTTACAATGATAAATGGGTTTATCCTTCAAATAATTGAAAGGAAAATTTATATTTTGTACTTGGATGAGCTCACCGTGTACTCAAAGAATGGAGAATAAAATTTGGATCATCTAGATCAAGTATTAATACCTTGTAGGAAACACTATATCTCTTTCAATTTGAAGAATTCAATTTTTGGGGTGACAGAAGGAAATTTTATCAGACATATTTTGAGAAAGGAGGGTACCAAAATTGATCCTAAAATATTTTAATCCACTCAATAATTATCTCTACCCACAAGTAAGTCTGGTGTCCATTTCTTCTTTGGCAAGATAAATTTTTTGAGAAGGTTCGTTCCTGATTTTTTTGAGCTTGCTAAAGAAATTTTTAACATGATGAAGTTTAAGGATTCCTTCAAGTGGAGAAAAGAGGGAAAACAATATTTTGAAATAGTCAAAGGTACTATTGCAAAGGCACCTACCTTGGTTCATCTTGACTTAAACAAAGAGTTTATTGTTTACTAGTATGCTTCCAAGAATACCATCTTAGTTATCCTGGTTCAGGAGAGTGATGAAAAGGTTCAATCACCTATGCAATCTTGAGTGAAATATTAAAATCACACAAAATCAATTATTCACAACATGATAATCCTGCATATGCGATGGTTTGGGAGTAGAAAAATTTCAGGTTCTATCTATTGAACTTGTACACCATTGTTATGGCTCATATTCTAGCTGTCAAGTCTATTATGATGTAATGGGATCTTAGTAGAAGAAGAGGTAACTAGGTGTCAAATATTCAAGAATATCACCTTGATATTAGGCCATCTAAATTGGTGTGATGTAATGGTTTATTTAAACTTCTTGCTAACTAGGAATGGGGATATTTTTCTAAGTGTTATGGATGTTTGACCAAATACCTCCCTCTTTTCCTCTTTGTGAGTACTAAAAATCCATGGTATTTAGATATTTCATACTTCTTAACTTACGGTGATTGTACCCTAGGTATTTATTATAAGCAGAGACATACTATCTGACTGAAGGAAGAAAAGCATTCCATTTGGGAGACTGTGTTATACATGAGAGAATTAGATGGCACTTTCTTAAGGTGTATTGAAGAGGAAAAATAAGAACAAATTTTGAAAGCATACCATGATCAAGCATGCATAGGGCACTTCTTAGCACTAGTAATCACACATAATATCTTGAGAGGTAGTGATGTAGCCTAAAATATACCCATAAATCCCAAGACGCATTGACACATCACTCAGACTAGACTAAGCACTCACCCAAAGTGCACAAGGGTACCAGGTCCCTCTTTATATATGTTTATCTAGAATGTTAGCATGATTAAGTATATATATTCATATTCATAACAGACAATAAGCCATTCCATGATGCATAAATGAGATCTAGAGCTCATACACATGAAATATTGACTAAATAATGACTATAATGAGATTTACCATGCAAAAACCATATTCAGTCACATCTAACACCACTATCCACCCAATAGTATACATTATATTAAATATTGTAAAACATAAAATCTTCAAACATTATGATCCATTTTCCATAGTCATGTGCGCTAGCAATTCTGCAACATAACTCTACAACAAAATGGTATATCCAAACCCTGTAAATCAATACATACATACATACATACATATATATATATATATATATATATATATGTATATATGTATATATGTATATATGTATATATATATATATATATAGGAGCGGGGACTTGCCCTTCACCGCCCATACACCTTCCAAAAATAGGCTACATGCTAATAATAACCATGCATGTTTACAAATCGACAGATTCTTAGGGTATAACCAAATTGATGTGGCCAAAGAAGATCGATTCAAAACTGCTTACACCACCCCTTGGGGTACTTGTTCATACCATCATATTACCTTTGGATTAATTAATGAAGGTGTCAATTTCTAGTGATAAATGGGTTTATCATTCAAATAATTGAAAGGGAAATTTATATTTTTTTACTTGGATGAGCTCATAGTGTACTCAAAGAATAGAGAATAAAATTTAGATCATTTGGATCAGGTACTAATCTGTTGTAGGAAACACCATATCTCTCTAAATCTGAAGAAGTCAATTTTTGGGGGATAGAAGGAAATATTAATGGACATATTTTGAGAAAGGAAGGTGCCAAAATTGATCCTAAAATATTTTAATCCATTCAACAATTATCTCTACCCATAAGTAAGTCTGGTGTCCATTTGTTCAAGAGAAATTTCTTGAGAAGGGTCGTTCCTAATTTTTTTTAGCTTGCTAAAAAAAATTGTTAACATGGTGAAGCTTGAGGATTCCTTTAAGTGGAGAAAAGAGGGAAAACAAGAGTTTGAAATAGTCAAAGGTACTATCGTAAAATCACCTACCTTGGTTCATCCTAACTTAAACAAAGAGTTTATTGTTTACTAGTATGCTTCCAAGAATACCATCTTAGTTATCCTAGTTCAGGAGAGTGATGAAAAGGTTCAATCACCTATTGAATTCTTGAGTGAATTATTAAAATCACACAAACTCAGTTATTCACAACATGATAATCATACATATGCGATGGTTTGGGAGTTGAAAAATTTTAGATTCTATCTGTTAAACTCGTACACCATTTCTATGTCTCATATTCTAGCTGTCAAGTCTATTATGATGTAATAGGATCTTAGTGCAAGAAGAGGTAACTAGGTGTCAAAGATATAATAATATGACCTTGATATTAGGCCTTCTAAATTTATGTGATGTAATGGTTTATTTGAACTTCTTACTAACTAGGAATGGGATTATTTTTCTAAGTGTTGTGGATGTTTGACCAAAGACCTCCCTCTTTTCCTCTTCATGAGTACTAAAAATCCATGGTATTCATATATTTCATACTTCCTAACTTACGGTGATTTTTCCCTATGTATTTATTATAAGCAAAGACATGCTATCTGACTGAAGGAAGAAAAGTATGCCATTTGGGAGACTGTGTTATACAAGAGAGAATTAGATGGCACTTTCTTAAGGTGTATTGAAGAGGAAAAACGAGAAAAATTTTTAAAAGCATACCATGATCAAGCATGCATAGGGCACTTCTTAACACTAGTAATCACACATAATATCTTGAGAGGTAGTGGTAGCCTAGAATATACCCACAAATCCCAAGGCACCCGTGGCACATCACTCAGACTTGGACTGAGCGCTCACCCAAAGCGTGCAAGGGTACCAGGTCCCTCTTTAGAGTATCTTGTTCAAATGTTAGCATGATTGTGTAATATATAATTTAATATCCATAACAGATAATCAATTACACCACAATGCATAAACCAGATCTAGATCTAAACCATATGAAATATTGACTAAACAATGACTATAATGAGATTTACCATGCAAGAACCATATTCAGTCACATCTAACACCATTATCCAGCCAATAGTATCCATTATATTAAATACTGTAAAACATAGAAAGCTTCATACATCATGATCTAGTTTCCATAGTCATGCGCGCTAGCAATTCCATAACATAACTCTACAATAAAATGGTATATCCAAACCATGCAAATCAATACATATATATAGGGGTGGGGACTTTCCCTTCACCACCCATGCACCTTCCAAAAATAGGCTACATGCTAATAATAGCCATGCACCTTACATAAGAATACAAAAGCATGCAAGTGCTAATAATAGATCTCTATAGTTAACTCCTAATATAGATCTTATTAATAGCTGAAAACTCTACATGGCACTCAATCTTCTACTTTCCCCAAAATAACCTTGTGTAGCCCGCAAGTCTTCATACCTTTACGTGCTCTGCACTCCATGTCCAAAAATAGCCTTGATCTATAAAAGTGGCTAAGTCTCATTTCCAACCTGTTTTTGGGTGCGCTCCTATTTTTCTATACTTTTGCACACGTCTACACGCCCTATTCCTGTGTGCCTAATCCTTATGTGCTTTCATACTTGAGCCATATTTTATATGTTCAACATTACCCCACACTAAATGCATTTATGCCCCCCTCAATGAGTAATCTCTACTCATTACTCGAAGAATAAAGAATAATGAATAAAATAATAAAAAATTACGTGACCAAAAAGAGTGAAGTACTACTTGGTACTCTATTCCTCTCCCGACAGGATCAATTCTGGATACTCATTTTTAATCTCTACCTCTAATGTCTTCTAATCACTCAACACTTCACCATTTTTATCAGGGACATCTTTAACCATGGCTTCCAACTCATCCTGAGTCATGTTTTCTTTTACATTCTATAGTATCCTAACAATGTTAGCCATGCTGGAATCCATTCCCTCCATGAAGTCCATCTTTTGAGCAATGAGCTTCCCAATTTCATTCATCCTTTCCCTATGTGGATTCTGGGCTCCTGTAAGTGCTTTGCACTTTTCTTCAACCAGAGAAAGCTATCCACACACCCGAGTGTCTCATTCTTCATTTCCTTTAGGACCTCATTATCCTTTTCAATAGTCCTTGTTCTGATAATTGAATTTGGTGCCACGCACATATTCAGAGCTTGATCCGCCTTCTTAAGTTCATCCTTCAAGGCCTGCAACAATGACTCATAACTTGCAACTTTTCTTTCAATCACGACCTTTTCCCTTTCTGCCTCCTCTGCAACATCCTTTGGTGTTGGCATACACACGGGCCCTTCATCGACTACCAATTTACCAAAGTGTGAAGGTAATGCATAACAGAAGGAAATTTTTCTAGAACTTGTGATTCCAGGTGTGGCCTTACCTTCAAAATGTCATCTCCAATTTCCTCTGCCATACTCACCAATGCTTCTACCTTTGCTTCAGCCCTTTCCTTCTCTGCTATTAGGTGTGTTATCTCTTTATCCTTATCCTTATTATCATCCATCAATGCCCTAAGGGTTTTCACTTTATCTATGTTCCTGTGCGCAACCTCTACAGATACCTTCACCAAGGCATTACTCACCTTCTCATCTGACATGATAGTAGGCTTAACATTCATGTGTCAGACATGGGGTTCTTTCTTCATCCTACGTGAAACACATGACTCCTCACACACGTCGAAATCAGGCTCATCCATATGAGTCTGCATAGACCATGATAATTACTTTCATGTACGCGCGTTCGCCATTTCTTTGTCCATCAATTCCCAACCATATAAATCCTTAGGATCCACAGTGCTCTGGAACTGTGCACATATGATTTTTCTTGTGTCATCCACATATCCCACTGCAGGAGTCTCATAGTCTTTGTCCCCCCTTCTCCTTCCTTGTTTTCCTTCCTTTTGGAACCTAGGTTCCTGAATCCAGAATTGGGCCTTCACCTTCTTGTGTAGTATGGGGCGCACTTGAAGGCTTGCCCTTATCTACTTCTATTTCTTTCTCCTTCAGCTCCTCTTAATGATTCTTCATTTCTTCACCACGAGGCTCCTCTATATTCTCAAGGCTGCACTGGAGTACCTGGCGCGATTTCCGCAGATTCATCCTCCTCTTCCTCCTTAAGCTTGAACTTGTGCCTTTTCTTCTTTTCAGGATCTACTTTCTGAGGCAAAGTCCTAGGTGATCTCCTTAAAGGTTGTGATGTTCCCGCACTCTGAGCCCTTGTTCTTCACAACACCCTTTTAAATTATGGCTCCTCAATGGTCTGATCTGCATCTATTTCCATTGTTCCCATCCCCAACACTTCATCTTATTTTTTCTGTAACGGAGGAGTCACCTTGCTCTCTCTCTTCTCTCCAACTGTAGGGTGTCTTCTACCCCTATGCTCCAACCCACCAATATCTTCAAGAAGTTCTTCTTCTTCTTCTTCAATGGGAAATGTATCCTCTTCCTCTAAAGTGCCCACAATATGTTTTCCCTTGGGCGGCCTAGGGAGCTTGAATTCATTCTCCAAATACTTCCCATTTTGTAGTTTAGGCTTCAAGTATATATATACCAGAGCCACACCCATCTTTCCAATGGCCAAACTCACAACCTTCATGTTAATATCATCTGAAATTAATCTTTCAATGTAAGCAGTCTTACCTAGATGAACATATGACTTCCTCAGCATGTGGTAGTCACAATCTACCTTGTCATCATTTAACAACAACCGACACGAGTCTAAAAACCAATGTACATATTCTTGAAAATAAAGTGTTTCGAAAGCATATGGTAGCTTGCACCAGGGGCTCCATTTTCCATCCTTCATCTTGAAGTGCCCAATACAAAAGTGTTGGTACATGGAAAACTATACTTGTTTATCCAATATTGAAGGTAACTCCTTGGGTATCCTCCACCCTTCTTCAAATGCCACGCGCAAGCGCTCATACCAATTTTTTCCCCTCTGCTTGAAGGGTCCACTCATTTATCCATCATAAGTATAAATGGAAAATCTTTTTGCTAAGGACTTCTTCTTTTCAAGAAAAGATCATATATTATCTTTTGGCCCATCGGGCACCCCAATTTCAATAAAAAATAATGATAGAAGTATAACACCAAAGTTGATCTTCTCACCTTCTTGTGCTTCCTCAATAATCCTCTCACCAATGAAATTTGATAAGTTGTATACAACCCCTTCTTGTCATTTTCCGCACAACATGAAGCCAAGCCTTGTTTACCTGGGACCAACGCTCTTGATTGTTTAACTTTGTTAAGAGATGGGTTGCTGCCTGAATGATTGGATGCTTCTACAATTTAGGGATGTCCATCCCATGCCCTCCTTTTATGTATCCAAGCTCTTTCTTCATCTTTTCTATGGCCTCCTTGTCAGTGAGGTTGCTACTTAGCTCAACACTCGTACTCTTCAGCCCTATCAAACTTCCAATCAAAGGTGCAGTGATCCTCATTCGGTGCCCAATAAAATAAAATAAGTCCTCATGGACTCTGTTCATGAGCCACTGGTATAACTTCTTAGGTTTTCCAAAATACGGGAGCTCATACAACTATAAAACTCCTACCTTGGTCAATAATTTCTCACCTATCATCGTAAACCACCATGTCGTCTATTGTTCTCTTCGAGGTCTTCACCAAGAAATTTCTCTAATTCTTCCTTGGTATCCTTGTTCCTGTGGTTGTAGTCACTAACTTTGCAGTGGTGAATGTGTGAATCCCAGTCATGGCCCATAAAAACACCTTCCGGGTACTGCATTTCATAAAATTTTCTTTCAGGGGCATCTTCCACTTCAATCTCAACTTCCTTTTTCTTCTTTCCCCTTGTACCAGCTCCAGGTGCTCTTTTGGGTGCCATCTCAACTAAAAAGGCAAATGTTCTTTTTACCTCTTCTGAGCTCTGCAATTAAATCTTGCATTCCCTAGCTCAAAACAAAACCCTAGTTGTTAATCTTCTTCTTTGCACGCCTCTGTTCACTCATAAACTTCACCAAATGGAGTGTAAGACTATCCCATGCAAATTCATTTGACACAATAAACTGGTTCGCAACTTTTTGTACTTCATAACTATCTTGCTAGTTCACTCGCCCTCAGTTAACTTGAAATATCTTGTATGCAAAGGTAAAAATGATTCTGTCACAAACCTCCTTATATAGATTTTTAAAAATTTATCACATTTATTGCTCTCCACCTACCACCATTCCCAACATTAATTCATCATTTTCCAATTTTTCCACGTTGCTCATCTCCGCACCACAATCATAACCTTCTGGCGTGCCTCCTACTTCTAGGCCACATACCTCCTTTCGCACACCTTCATGCACCAAAGTACCTCGCCACTGTGCGCCTCTCATTAAGTATTTTCCCCTGTTGTAGCCTACATCACGTTATACTGTGCGTCCATTTTTCCATCTGTGGTCTTTATTCATGAGCAATTTTTCTCTTTTCCTAACCGCACCTTTCCTTTGAGCACTTGCACAAACTGTCTTCTATGCATACCCATCTTTAGATAATATTCCAACTTGGAAATGAACCCTGTATATAAACCACCCCACACTAAGGGTATGCACAATCCTCTGCACATGAAAACACTTACATAGTAATCAGCTTCTGGCTGCAAACGCACTTATTACACAAAACACTGAACTAAATTGACAAAGCATAGCAATGATGAAGGAAACACATATAAAGGGAATGCATTAAGGAAATCTAATCTAAGTGGCAATACTGCCTTATTACAAACACCAAGAAGACTTATTTATAGTAGGGCTTCATTCTACTCTCATTGAAGTAACCAGGAAACCGTGTCCCATCCAGCACCTCTAACTGGAAAGTGCCTGAATCAAGTATATAAGTGATAACATATGGTCCCAACCAATGCACCTTGAGCTTTCCAGGGTGGCACAAAAAATTTGAATCATACAGAAGTACCATTTTCCCAACCTCAAGCTTCTTATCCTTGATGTTCCTATCATGTCATGCCTTCTTGCCTCGATTTATCTGCTTCTGACTCCATCGTGCTATGACCTGCCTCTCATCCAGTTGCATCAGTTTTTCAATACGTTCTTCTAATGCCTTCTCATCAACCAGACCTCATGTGCACACAATACGTAAAGAAGGTAACATGAATTCCATTGGTAGAACTACCTCTGCACCGAACACCAACTGAAAAGGTGTTGCCTTATTCAACCTCTTGTAGGTTTTCCTATATGCCCAAAGTACAACAAAGACTTTATCATCCCAATCTCTCCTTCCAACATCACAATTTTTTGTCAATGTATGGCTCAATATCTTGTTGAAGGCCTCATCAGTTCCATTTTCCTGAGGATGATAGGGTGTTGTCTGATGGTGTGCAACCATAAATTCATCCAATAATATCCTGATAGTCTCATTAAGGAAATGAGTACCCCTATCACTTGTTAAACTTAAAGGGCATCCATACCTACTGATAATATTTTCCCACATAAACCTTGTTGTCGTAGCTGTTGTGCAATCCTTTATAGGCATTGCCTTTGCCCACCGTGTAAGATAATATATACAAGTTATAATATAGCATGATCCAGTCCTACACGTGGCTGGGGAGATAGGGCCCACAAAATCAATTATCCACTTCTCAAAAGGTTATGCACTAGCAATAGGCCTCAAAGGCATCTCATCTTTATGCCCAGGATTTCCAAGGCATTGAAATGGTCACATGCCTTACAATATGCTTTACAATCCTTGTATAATGTTTCCCACCATAGGCCAACTAGTAGAATCTTGTGCATGGTGACATCCCCTACATAGTGTCCACCTGACAATACCACATGAGCCTCTTCCATAATTGCTTCATGCTCATGCTCAAGTACACACCGGCGTAAAACTTCATCATGACCTAACTTGTATAAGTCTCCACTGATCAACATGTAAGGTGCGACATGAATAACAAGTTGTTTCTTCTCTAAGGCCTTCATTCCTTCAGGTGCCACACCTGTGTGTAAAAAGACAACAATATCCTCCAAGTCTGAGGGTGTGTGGCTCAACCTAAATAACTATGCACCTAGAATTATGTCCTCAATGATCTGCACATCCTCTCCTGATTGAATCCTTGATAAATGGTCTAGACCAGAATTGCTCTTACCTGGCTTAACCACCACAGTAAAGTTAAACTCCTGAAATAACAGTACCCAATGACATATGCACCCCTGTAAAATGGGCTTATTTCACTAAATACTTTAGTGTCATGTGGTCTAGTATAAAAGATAAAGGTGTAGCTAGCAAATACTGTCAAAACTTGTGGAGCGTGTAGATCATAGACAATGCCTCATGCTCTGTCGTTGTATAATTTTGTTCTGCTTGGAGTCAACTTTCTGCTAGCAAATAAAATAGGATGATCGAACAATCCCTTCTCCAGGCTGAGCTAGTACCACGCTAATGGTCATGCCAGAGTGTCTACATGAATGTGAAAAGGTTTGGACCATGAAGGAAAGTGAAAATAGGCATTGTAGTAAGCCTTTCTTTCAGATGTCTCAAACACAAGCTGTTGTGCCTCACCCCAATAAAACTTTCCTTTTCCTTTCAAAAATTCCTCCAAGGGTGCAACGATCTTGGCATAACCTTTGATAAAATTCCTATAATATCATGTGTGCCCCAAGAATCTGCACCTCACTTTGACTAGCTGGTTCTTCTAAGCCCAAAATCACAACAACCTTAGCAGGATCCACTAGCAAGCCCTCTTTACAAATTATGTGTCCCAGCAAAATTCCAAAGGGTGTGGAAAATACACACTTCTTAATATTTAAAGAGATGCTCAACTACCAACACCTCTCAAACATCAGCCTCAAATTATCACAGTGATCCTTTACAAGGCCATAGACTATCCAATCATCCAGATATACCTACAAGAACTTGTGAATAAAATCCTGAAACACTTGTACCACTATGTGTGAAAATACTGCAGGCACATTCTTTAATCCAAAAGGCATAACCGTGTATGCAAAACTTCCCCATTCAGTGGTGAAAGTTGTCTTCTCTTGATCTTCTTTAGCTATCCTCACCTGATGGTATCCAGAGAATCCATCAGTGAAGGAGTAGATCTCGCGTCCTACAACGCCCTCCAAGATTTCCTCAGTAAATGGTGTGGGAAAGGGATCAATCACACATGCAACATTTAATTCCCTGTAATCCACACAAATTATGATTTTTCCATCTTTCTTGATGTTGATCACCATAGGGCTCACCCATTCTGATTCCTCAATGGGCACAATGATCCCAAAATTAACATTTTTTCAATTTATTCTTTCACCTTGATGCGCAAGTTCGGATTCATCCTGTAAGGCCTCTTCTGAACTGGACACACACCTTCTTTTAGTTTTATATTCATCTCTCCCAATGATTCATGTACACCTTTTAATTCATGATAGCCCCTAGGGAACAAATCTTTGAAGTCACGTAGTAACTCAATGATCTTAGCAACTTCAGAGTCAAACCAATAATCTCCAATGATGGCCTCCTTAGGTTCAGTATATGTTCCAATGTTTACCTTCTTGGTCCTCATGGGCTCATGGTAGATGTGTGCCTTTTCATCTGCACTATCTAAAACCTCGTGCATACCCTCTTTGTGCTCAATATCCAAGTTCTCAACCTCTTCATCATCAACTATGTAGACCATCTTACCCTTGTCTCTTTCTAGGCAGGTGTACCCAAGTTGTTCAACATCTGTTTCTTCCTCTTCAAAATGTGCCCCCAAGTCTGACTCTCCTAACAACTCCTAAAGGAGATCCTCAGCCTTTGCACTATCTCCCATAGTTAAGTGCTTCATAACCTGTAATGCCTCATTCACCAGAGGTTTAGTGGAAAAATAGTCAAAGGTCTGAATCATACCTGTAGTAAGTTCTTGCCAATTTCCAGTCTCTCTATTCAACTCTGCATAGATATACCATGTGCGCGTGTAACCTCGCAAGGTGAAATAAAGCTTGTGCACCCACAATGAAGGTGGTAAAGCTTCCTTGTCCCCTCTGTCCAAAGTCTCTCACACTACTGAACGTGGTGCTAAACATGATCATTACCATGAAATGCACATATCTGAGTAGGCACATTATTCCTTAAAAATCTAGCAGATAAAGCAATCCTCACTTCTCTCCACTCAAAAATATTATCCCTATGAACCATCCACCAACATGTTCTCCATCTTGTGTAGAGTATACACTAACATGTTCCTTCTTTCCACCTGACATTCCCATTGAAATTCCATAGCAAGCAGGAATACTTCTAGATTCTCTTCACCTATGTACTTTGGTACCTGGCTGTTGCCCAAATGCCTGATACTACATGGCTTACTAACACACACAACTACACTTTGTACTTCACACCCAACCATTTCATAAGTGTCATGTGCCCAGTTGTCACATGAAACACTTGTAGTATCACTCATGGACTGTGCATCATCCCATTGGAGAACTCCTTCCTTTGATGGCTCAAGAACTTCCGGATCTCGAATGGTGTGCACATAAATTATGTTCAAGTATTCTTCACTTAAGGGCTCTACATAAGGAGTAAATTTCCCATCTGTCAAAGGGATAATGACACGTTCTTCCTTATTCTCAAAGCTGATATACCCCTTATTGAATCGCAAGATCAACGTTGTTTGCATAACACCAAGGGCACCCAAGTAATGCAGGAAAATTGTCTGCTTCTGCAAGCACTAAGACCTCAAAATCCCCAGTAAACTTGGCCCCCTGAATAGTAATTGATGCATCTTTCAAAACTCCAATGGGTGTGGCCTTAGTCTGATTTTCCATGAACAACACATTAGAGGATGGCTACAATGGAGGTCTACCCATCTGAACCCACACATCTAAAGTGAGTACATTCACTTCCACACCTATGTCAATCAAAATGTTACTCAAAATCCAACCATCAACAATGAAATTTAGAGTAATCTCCTTGTCATAATCCAAACTGTTCTGGAGGAAGATTAGCATGAAAAATTTGTCTCTCATGCTCAGTCCCAGTGTGTGGAGTGTTTCCCTTCAACCAGTTCCCTAACAATGGAATAATGTTTTCTTGGCGCAACATCTTACAAACCTCCTTCAAATCATCAACATCTGTCTGATGGAGCTCAACTACTTTCTTTTGTTCTAATTTCTGTGACTATTCCTTCAAACAATGTATCTCATCTGTAAATTTTGAATGACCTCCATGGTTTCTTGATATAATTCCTTATGATGCATAGGGTCTGGATACTTCGTATGTAGTACTTCCTCCTTAGTAATCATAGCTTTTGTTGAAGAAGCTCTTTGGCGTGCGCGTATCCTCAACACGTGTAGTAATCTTCATAGGTACCAAATCAAGATCCAACACTAACTTCGGCATCAATTGGTCCTCTACTGCTTGTTGTACTCTAACCATCCCCATGCCCTTATTTTCCTATTTATGTTGCTTACTCAAGTGTTCATATAAGTCTGGGAAATCTTCATACTTATGGTTCTTTCTACAAAAAGAACAGACAATGTTCTGAGGACATTCGCACCTGTAATGATTAGGAGATCTACATGTATAACAAGTTCCATGAGGGAAATCATTCCTTCCACCCCCACGACCTCAGACCTCTAAATCCTCCATGGTATCCTTGACCTCGACCATGGCCGCCATCAGAATGCCCCTCACTGTGATCATAGTCATGATGCTCACCCTTATCCTTAGAGTTATTTGCAACACCCAGTATGTCGTACACCAATATCAATGACATCATGAATCTGATCAATCAACCTACAATCCTTAGTATCATGAGTGGAAGACCTACAAATCTTGCAGTAACATGACACATTCTTTCTTATCGCATGCAATAATGGGCATTGACTTGAACTGTGGTCTAAATGACATATATCGCAATCTAGTAACAATGAGCGCACTGATTTATGAGGGAAAATATCCTTAGTATGCCCTTCTACTTCACAATCTGTACACCAAATTCCACTACGTGTCTCATGTGCCAAATTAGCAGATAGTTTCTCTAATTGCTTTTCCATTGTTGTGATATGAGCTTCCAAAAATGGGCTCACTCTTGTGTCTACACTTCCTACTGCCTCAGCATGCAAGAGCTTCAAGTTCCTCGCGTGGATTTGTAAAGGTCTTATGCAAAACTGATCTTCTAAAAGGTGTGATTAGTCCTCCAATGAACCACTATGCATGTTGGCTCGCGTGGATGTCATAAGATAACTTAGATAGAAGAGTCTTGAACTGAGCATCATATTCCCGAATGCTATCAATAGTGCCTTACTTAATATCTTTAAGTGTGCTTATGCTTTTTATTCAAACTCAGGGATATAAAATCTTTTAAAAAGGCATCTCGTAGCACTGTATAATCCACACAAGTTTGATCATGATCAAACTTTCTATACCAGTTGTTCACGCGCCCTTGCAACGTAGTTACAAATTGACTCACCTTACGCTCTGGAGTTTTAATCCCCTTCGCATGCCATAGTATTTCACACATATGTACGTGCTCATTTGCATCTTCAATGCCTCTATATTCTAGAAGACAAAGAGACATCTCCATATAAATTTGTTGAGGTTGGTGCAGACCGTGCCCACCAGACCTAGAGCCTATATTTCCTCCTGTGTTTCCACCACCTCTAGATCCACTAGATCCTGAGCCACCTGACCCTCTTGATCCTCCTCCTAAAGTAGGAAATAGACCATAGGATGCACTACCTTGTGTTCCAATGGTCGTGCTAAACTAGACTCCCATAGTCTACAAAGTCATGCTACTTTTAGATGTTATACCAATGTTCTACATGCCCACATTCTGTGTCGATAATACACCACAAAATATACCTCCAGTTGGACCTCCAAATAACATAGACAATGATTGTGCTTCAATAGGTGAATACACCCCCTGATTAACTCCTTAACTTGACTTTAAATTGACTCTATCTACTATAACTCTATTGCTCACACTAGTTTGCTTATTGTTAATTGCCATGGAATTTGTAAAACCAAGCATAAAGGATAAGTTACTAGGTAGGTTCAGATGCATACCTATGGTCCATAGCCTTTCATCTAATGTGCTATCATCCAAAACCTAAAGAGCGTTCTCTTGCCATGATTTTCCAAATGGGGGAGTTCCATATGCTTGGTTCCATGTCCTCTGCGTGAGCTCTAAATCCTTCATGAGCCATCTCCCTTCGCAACACCATTTTTTCCACAATATCTTACTACTTCATTAGACCCCTCTCATGTCACTTTATTGAAAATTAATCTTCCTTTCTTCTCTCTGTCTCTCTTTCACTAGGTCTGCCATCTTTACCAAACCTATTCCCGCCCTCGCATGTGGTGGGGTTTAGCTAGCCACAGGATTACTTTTCCAAATCAAGGGTTATGATCAAGATCTTGATTTCACAAAGGAATTTACAACATGTAAATAAGATCCTCTAGGCTCGCGCGTAAGAATTGGAACTCAAAAAATTATGGGAAAGAGTAAGTGGAAACTGCATACTAAAGAATTTAGCTATTCAAAGCACCACGGAACCAAACATCCATAAAACACACCCAAATCAAGATTTACATCATACAATGCCTGAAATTATTCCTATGTCAAAATAAACATGCGAAATCCTCCAATTCCTCTTATACGTGTAAGAAATCGACCACTTGTACAAATCTACAAGAAAGATAACAAAGAACATCTAATACAAAGTGTCATACAGATTCTGCTCAACCCATGTGCGTGTATTAAACTTAGGTTCAATGCTAAATCTACGAGCATACTCTTCTTTTAGATCATCTAACCACTCTTTAATGCTAGTCCAAGGTTAACTAGTGTGTCTTCATCATGCAAACATCTTGTAAAAAAAATGAGAAAGAGGTCCTGATAATGGAACCAATGATGTAGCCTAGAATATAACCACAAATCCCAAGCCGCGTCTAGACACATCACTCAGACAAGATTGAAGTGCACTCACCTAAAGCATGCACAAGGGTACTAGGTCACTCTTTAGAGTATCTTGTTTAAGATTTTAACATGATTGCAAATATAATTCAGATCCATAATAGTTAATCAATTACACCACAACACATAAACCTATATCTCAGATCAAAACCATACAAAATATTGACTAAGCAATGACTATAAAATGATATTTACCATGCAAGAACCATATTTAGTGACATATAACACCATTATCTAACTAATATGATATCAATTATATTCAATACTATAAAACATAGAAGCTTCATACATCATGATCCAGTTTCCATAGTCATGTGCGCTAGCAATTCTGCATCATAACTCCACACTAAAATGGTATATCCAAACTGTACAAATAAATACATACATACATATAACACACACACACACACACACACACACACACACACACACATATATGTATAGATATGTATATGTATATGTGTGTATATACATATATATATATACATATATACATATATATATATATATATATGTATATACATATATATAGATATATATATGTATATACATATATATATATATATACATACATACATATATATATATACATATATATATGTATAGGTATGTATATGTATATGTATATGTGTGTGTGTGTGTATATATATATATATGTGTGTGTGTGTGTGTGTGTGTGTGTGTGTGTGTGTGTGTGTGTGTGTGTATGTATATATATATATGTATATATATATATATATGTATATATATGTATATATATGTATATATATATATATGTATGTATATATATATATACATACATATATATATATATATATATATGTATATATATATGTATATATATATATATATATGTATATGTATATGTGTATACACACACACACACACACACACACACACACATATATATGGGCGGGGACTTGCCCTTCACCTCCCATGAACCTTCCAAAAATAGGCTACATGATAACAATATTCATGCGCCTTTACAAGAGAATAAAAAAGCATACAAGTGCTAATAATAGATCTCCTATAGTTAACTCCTAGTATAGATCCTATTAATAGCTCAAAAATTTGCATGGCACTCGATCTTCCGCTTTTCCCAAAATAACCTTGTGTAGCCCGTAAGTCTTCATAACTTTATGTTCTCTACATTCCATGTCTAAAAAAATCCTTATAAAAGCGGCTAAGTCGCGTTTCCAACCTATTTTTGGGCACGCTCCTATTTTTCTATACTTTTGCGCATGTCTACGCACCCTTTTCCCACAATCTCAATCCTTATGTGCTTTCATCCTTGAGCTATATTTTATCCACTCAACAGGTAGATATTATTGTCCTACTCTTTTCAGGGATGCCTAAAAATGGGTAGAGAAATGTGAACCATGTCAATAATTTGTAGGAAATGTAATACTAGCTAGCATGCCACTTCATCCCATGCTTGTAGAACAACCATTCCAATGGTGGGGTTTGGAATTTATGGGTGTATTGAATCCTCATTCCAACACCGGTCATATGTATGTCCTTACTACAATGAACTATTTTATAAGTGGGTGGAGGCCATTCTAGTCAAGCACACCAATTCTAAGATGGTATGCGACTTCTTGAAAGATAATATCATTTTCCATTTTGGAGTTTCAAACAATATATTTATTGATAATGTTATTTTTTCTCATCCATTGAGCTAATTGAACTTTATTACAATCATGGCATTTCATTGTCACGTGTTGTTGACTACTAACCTGATTGTCAATGGTCAAGAAAAATCTAGTGACAAGAATATTATTACTATTATTCAGACTTTGGTGGATGCTAATTAAAGGAATTTGCATAAAAAATTGTATGATGCTTTGTGGGATGATCTGATAACACCTAAGAATTCCATTGGCACTTCTCCCTTTCAACTGTTATATGAAATTGAGGCCCAGATTCCTATTTTAATAGAATTTTCTACCTTGCAACAAGTAAAGGAAGTATAGGATGGAGATTATATTGATGCTCTTGAAAAAACAATATACTACTTGGAAAAATTGAATGAAGACAAAGAATTAGTGGTGGAAATTCTTAGGATCCACTAATCGAAAGTGAAGAATTTTTTTGATCAGAGGGCACGCAACAGAAACTTTTAGATTGGATATCTTATCCTAATATGGGATAAGAGATGAGAACCTAAAGGAAGAAAGGGGAAATTTGACCCTCTTTGGTATGATCTCTTCAATATTAGGAAATTTTGTGGACAAAACACATACTATCTTATGTATCTTTATGGATCTTCGATGGAATTTCCTCGCAATGGGAAACAATTTCAACTTTACATGAAATAAAATTGGTTGTCTCCAACCATGTATCATATTTTCCCTTTCATTTGTGTGTTTCCCTTTGTACTTTGTGTGTTTCCATTTTCTATTGTTTGTTTGTTTCTTCCCTTAGTTGTGTTTGTTTCTTATATTAGTTATTAAATATGGTGACTCTATTACCAAACGGTTAAAACATTGGTCTAATCCTCTATGAGATATCTAAGGTCCTTCATTACCCCTATGGTTTATGTGCACAAGTTAGAGTCAACTTTTATCATGTTAAATGTTTGGCATGCAAAATTTAAAATTTTAGTCATGACAACCTAACCCACCACTTGGAATCCCCTTTCCCAGTAATTGTGAACTCTTCCTCCAGTTGGCCTATCAACTCATATAGCCCCTTTAATTCCATGTCATCATCATTCTAGCTGTGAAAAATGTGCTAACATGGATGTCAATTGTGTTTCATATGAAGATAAGGAAGATCCAAGTGAATTTCATGAAGCTACTAAGCTTTGAGGTGGAAAAGTTCTCCCAGAAGCACTAAAATGGCTATTTTAGCCATATTGCAACAAGAAAACATCCTTTGAAAGCTATTTGTAAGGGTTAAACTTATCTATAGGTTGTGTAGGGGAGTGATGATCAAATCCATAATATTTTCAAGTAAATGTGTGGAGGCATGTGGCATTAGGATTCATCTGAGCAAGACCAAATCACTACAAGTGCATAGAATATAAGCTTCAATGGAGAAAGTGATCTTGTTCTAAAGGTTATAAAAGTTCTGGGAGGATTTAGGAGCTAAATAGATAGTTAATGGGAAACTCTAGGATTCCTCTACATGGTAAATGTGTTAGTTTTTATCCTAAGCCTCACTACTCTCAGTGGTAGTCAAGGACATTGTTGCTTCTTATTTGTGTCAAAAGGGTGAGTGGGCCTAATAATAAAAAATGTAATTAGAATTAGGTAGTGAAAATTTTGGTGATGGATTCAATGGGTGTTTTAGAGTCAAAATCATATAATTTTTGACCATAGAGCTCCATACATTTCTCTCGTGGTAGAAAAGGTATTGCCATATTCAAATTTTGTATCGACATGATGACATCAACACATCACTTAAGTGAGTGGCGTAATTTTTGACCTCAAATTTACCTTGTCCCTTTGTGAAAGGGGACAATGGGGACATAAATTTTTTCCATCTTGTGGAATAATTTATTTCGTCACTTAAGTGACATACCAGGATGCTAGAACAACTTGCAAATTGTGTTTTAGACCAATTTGGCTCCTCTTCATGAGAAAGGCTACCCTTGGAACACTTTTTCATGGTTTATGTCCCTTTTCCCTTTATCCCAACATCTAAGGGAATAGTTGGGATAAAAAATTGTGCCCAAGCTCATCCACCTAGCCTCAATCACATGACAAACCCCATCTCAACTCCCAAGAGCCCATTTCTACCCCTTGCATCTATCTCTATTGCTTCCACATGGTGAAACTTGTCACAATCTCATAAAAAGTACACATTATTTTTCCCATTGTACCCTCACCTCAAATTTTCCATATTTTCATGGGTGTAACTTTCCCTCTAACCCCTGAATGATCGAGGGTAAGTCATTTTGGGTTAATGGTGATTTAAAGTGATATAGGGTAGAAAGGGTTGAAAACTCCAACATTTAGCCATTTTTGAATATTTTAATGTGATATTTTCCCATCAAAAACATAAAATACATGATGTTATGCTACAAAATTTTTCCATAAACCTCCGTGCTTGAAAACAAATATTTTCTCATAACTCAAAAACCCGGTATCAAAATCTCGTGAATTTTTAACAACACCTTCCTTGCAAAAATAACTTTCTTTTGGTACCAATATTTCCTTTGTTAATGGCATGAATAATTTTTAATTTATATAACAATAATGTAGTCATAGAGATTTCCTTTTTATATTTACAAAAATAGAGAAATTAAAAACCCCTAAGATTTGGAGAAAAGCATCCCAGAGTGAAAACAAAACTTTTGAGACTACTCCCATCTCATTATGAAATCCAAAAGACCACTTACTAAAAATATTAAGCTTTACCAAGTTCTCACATACTAATAATAGTAATTTTTGAAACGTGTCACTTTCTTATTCACCATCCCCCTTTCATGTCAAGACCACTCAAAAGTGCTAATTTGAGAAACTTTCTAAAAAGAGACATTTGGGGTGGGACCTACTAAAAATAGCAAGTGTTGTGATTTTGGAAAAATTGTTAATATCCATCCATTTCACTAAATTTCATCACCATAAATATCAAATACTCAGGTTTAGGGTCAATTTCTACATCAAACATTGAGTATCCCAATGTAGGCGACAATGATGTGATAAACATAGATCTGGAGGACTTAAGAACAAGGATGTTGAAATAGCCATGTGAAACTATGGAGAAAAATTATTTCTCAAGTGGGATATTCAGAACTAGAAAACATCTATCATCCATTCAAAACATAGAGCTTGTCCTATATTGTGCCCAACATTATGACTCAAATTTGAAGATAATTTAGGTAGATGATAATTCATTGTTGGCAGTTCTCACTCCAAAGGGTATCTCTTAATGTCAACAAATTCCAACTAGTAATAATATGGTTATCATCACTCAAGAATTTTCCTCTCAAGAATGAATTTATATTTTCAAGGTTTAGTAGTTGGATCATGGCTCAAGTTTGTAAGGAATCCCTCATGGATTACCAAAACTTGGTCTTGAGGTAAATTCCATGAGGCATACTCGGATGCAATAGTCTTGTTGAATAGGGTGATGGGAGAAGATACCATAAAAGAATTCCAAGGTTGGATGGAATAATTCATCTTAGTAGTCACAGAAGGAAATCAAATGATTGATTGTGGGAAGATTATAAGTAACAACATTCACCAAAAAATTTTGCAAGTGCCTACATCTAAAAAGTTCATAATGACTTCTTATCTAGTGTATTCTCTTACATGAACAAGGCCTTTTTGAGTTCTCTCTTATGCACTAAATGTATCATAAAAGTCTCCAACATATGAGAAATATCCAAATCTTATATATCAAGAGACTAAATCTCACTTATTGAGGGTGAATGATGCATTCACCATGCATATCATGAGGATACATTGGAATAACTCGTATAGATTATATGATCCATCTCTAATACTGTCGGATATCATAAAGTGTGGTTCACATGGTGAAAATGCATTGGTGATATTCTTGATACTTGGATTAGTGCTTTGGAGTATGTTTGCATCCCATAAGCAAAGAAAGTTAGACTCACATTAGCTCATTTCAGTAAAGAGGTCAAGGTAAAGGGTTTCATCCCTAGAGAATTTCCACATAGTACTTTAAGAGAAAGCTCTTGGTTATCACAGTCTTCTTCATCTTTGACTTGATCACTCCTCTCTTCTTCTACCTCTTCTTCCTTCTCTCTCTACATTCTAATTCTTCATTGGGAATGTAATTTTTGGCTATTTCATATTATTCACTCAAGTGACATTTTAATTTTGCACTGTAAATTTTAATTTTCATAAATAAGAAAATAACTTATTTTTATTCCTACAGGAGTATGAAAAGTGACAAGTGGTAAGTGATCACACTAAAATGGTATATAATAGACTAATCTAAATGCTATGAAATGCAGTAAATAACAGCTAAATAAATGAAAGAAATGAATTAAGCAACTAAGTAAATATAAATGTAAAAACCTTAATGTGTAAGAGAGGGTTATGAAGTCCTTAGCTGATTTGATGAAGGTGTGGGAATGCGTCGCAGCATGAACTAAATGAATAGGAGGAAATGACCACACATAAGCCCAAGAAAGTACAAATCTGAGCTCTTTAACTAGATTGGGGCACCTGGAAAGGGGAAAGGTCACATATGGGTGCCCTGGTCTGCAGAAATGGCCTAAAACCCTCCTCTGAGGTGTCACTAGATGTTCTTCTATAGTTTATTCCTATCACACTAACTTCGTTAGACTATGTCAGATTTCATTGTAAATCAGAGATGAAGGAAAGACCTACAAAACCCCAAATAAAGCATCAAAACACTAAAAAATAAAGATGCATATGAAGGGGCTAGACTTTCCTCAGTGGCCACAATGGTGGATTTACTAACTGAGCACTGCACTACATATCAGACCTAATTTATTTCTAGGTGTGTGTGTGAAAATCATGCCCTAGGTTTCTTTTGTGCCAATTGTACTTTGTGAAGTAGCGAGTAATAACTAGATGTAGAATGTATTAAATGTGTTCATGAAAATAATAGACTCCCCTCCTTTGAAGTGTGATGTAAATAAATAGGCCTTGTGTGCCATTGTGATGGAGCTATATGGATGAAAATGTAGCTTTAGGTGCCTTTGATGGATGCAACTCTAGATGGTGATAGTAGATGCTTAGTGATTGGTCCCTCATTATGGTCTCATAACTTTATATTTATATGGTTCTCTTGTTCTAATTTTGTAATTAACTTTAAAAAGAATGACCTCTAAAAATATGGAAATCTCAAACAGATATAAAGTGCCTAAAATATGGAAGAAAAGTACAAAGAGGATAAAGGTTCCTAGAGGGGACCAGGGTGTCAGGGGTGCCCCAGTCCTAGCTGGGTGCTCTAGTCAGAAAACTAGAATAATACAAAATGAAAAAAAAAAACTGGGAAAGTATGGTTGGAGGATCAGAAGTGACAACAGAAAGCAAAGTAAAATGGCTGAAGGACAAGGGTTAATTACTACTCTTTTTACTCAATAACCATATGAATAGTAGTATGAGACCGGGATTAAATATTGACTTAAAGAGCGTGATTTAGAGACAACATTTTCCCCCACTTTATGTTGGTGAGAATAATGCTCGGTAACATAAAGTAGATAGATATGTGTACCTGATATCCACGTAGAGTGATGTATAAAATGTGCCAAAGTATTAGAAAAAGTGTGGAGTGACAAAAAGATGGAGCTTGGAGACTAAATATGCAAAAGTGTAAAAAGTGGTGAGAGTGAGCCTAAGGAGGAAGTGTGTGTGTGTAGTGTACCTACATGGTTAGTACTGTGTGTGATTTACTCTCCATGTGTGTTGTTGTTTATTGCTTGCTTCCCATCCGGAAAGACCTGAAAAAGATAAGATAATCAAGTAGTCAAATATGCCTGTAAATGTGTAAACATGCATGTATATATGTAGAAAGCATGTAAAAATAGTATGAAAATGACAATGAAAAAGGAACATGTGCACCTATTTTTGGGTGATCCGACACCACTATCCGAAGTAGTGTAGGGAGGAAATTCTGTTGTATCCTCTAACATGTAACTATTCTCTAGAATGCTAAGGACAATCTTCACTGTAAAATCCATTGTGTATAGGATTTGTAGACTGGTTTGAACCCACTCTATATTATGGACTGAACTACACCATCGATGGTGAATGTCAGTTGTATTGTAGACTGAACTATATTGGTACCATGTTTAAACCCCAAATGATGCCCCCCCTTTGGAGGCACATGCAACATCACAGATAGGAGGATACAACCCCAAAAGAGGACCGATCATGTATACTAAAACTATGCCTTGTAGGGGGAAGGGAATGTTCTTGGTAGAGACCAAGGCACACATAAACAAGTGGCTAGAAAAATGTTTTAGTAAGAAAAAGCATGCATGTTAGGAACAAGTATAAGCCAAACAAGCAATGTATGAGCTAGAACATAAGAAGAAAATGTAAACACCCAAGAAAACAATACAGGCCGCATAAATTTGATTGTAAACATGGGACATCACTCATGATGTTGCAAGACACTCAAGGTCGTCATGGCCATAAACAAACAAGTGTGTACACACAACAAATGGAAAGGCCCACATATAATAACAAGAAATAACAAACAACAAACAAGTATGGAAGAAAATATATTTGCATAAAAAATGTCATACATGAAGCACCCATTAGCATGTTAGAATAATAACAAGTATGTCAAAACATGTATAACTTGATAATGGAAAGTGCTAAGTACAAAATGAAACAAAATCTCTTGTAGTGTATGAATGTAGATGCCCCAAGTAGGTAATGTGTCAAGCATCCATGCTGCGTGTAAGATACCTATATCTATGATCAAAACTTAGAAAATGACATGAATGTGCATGTGTGTATGGTAAAGGTAATGAGATACAAGAGATATATCTAATAAGTGTAGTAAAGTGAACATATAAGAGTAACTGCAAGCAAGAGTAAATACAACCATAAAATGCAATATGTTGTGGATGGATGGAATGGAATGCAAAGTATATGATAGGATTCACATTCCCCTTAAGTGAATGTAAGTATACAAAGTGAGGTTCATTTAGTATGCCCCCTCAAAAGTCAAGAATGAGCCATAAACGAGAGTGCGTCATCGGGAAATGGTCAAATTATGTGTTATGTGTAGCACACTGTGATGAGTTTGTAGTGATGAGATGCAACATAGCAATGCCATGTGTGTGACTCTATAGCCTAAGCATATATCATGAAAATATGAATAGAAAAAAGGTGGTGATTTTTCCTAAAGTGTATACCACTAAAAAATGTAAGTGGAAGTGATGATGTAACTTATCACGAGGTGATGCTAGAAGAAGTGACCCTTTAGCCTAAGGCGTATATCAGTAATCCTAGGTATGTCACATGAGAAGATCAAATGATGAACGTGTGAGTGTGATGTGGTCCATTTTTTTATGTATACCCTCAACAATCTAGTATGGACTGTGATACTAAAGTGCATCAACGGGTAGTGAGTGTTGCACGTAGAGGTGAATATGTAAAATGCATAATGTATGTGATAGAATAAGATGTAATGTATGATGTGTCCATGCCCTAAGATGTATAGCATAGTGATTATAAGATGCAAGAATTAACATGTAATGTGAAGGATGTATACTGTAAAGTGATGTGTATAATACATGGAACATGTGATAGCTATTCTGTAGTGTGTGATTTATGTGTAGTATGTGTATGATGTATGCAAGACAAGATGTAGGATGCAAAGTGTAGAATGTATGGGGATGTGTAATGTCGAGAGCCTAGAATGTACTGTAGAATGTGTAGGTGATGTGTTATGTTATGTGGTGCCTAGTGTGTAGTGACTATAGTGCATTGTGTTGGGTTCATGTGTAAATAATTCCCTTAATAGTCGAGTGTGAACCAAAGCACAAGAGTGTGTCATAGAAAAATTATGATGTATGTAATGTAGATGAGTATGTGAATGATAGAATGTAGATGTGTGTAAATATGAGTATGAGATGTATGTTGAGGCTAGTATGGGGGGTGGGGTGAGTGTTATGCCCCCCAAGTGCATGCGAGTGAATGAGCTAACAAATGAAACTGAAGGACGAAGGTCCTCCATCTAATGCAAGTGGTGATGAAAGTGTATGATCATGTCCTAGTAGTGGTGGAATAGTAGATGGTTGATGTGCATGTGAATGAATTCTATGTGCATGTGATGGGTGAATATATGATGAGTTCATAGGTGCAAATAAATGTGTAGGTCATGGAGACCGATGAGGAGGTGAATGCGGAGGTGATAAACACCCATGTGGAATAAAATTAGGTGGTGACTATACGCACCCAAATATGCACATGCTACATTGTCATAAAAAAATTATAAAATGTTTGAACTAATGATTCATATCTTTTCCAAATGTTTTTGAGCTCCTAAAACTACTTGCAGCTTATATTTCTAGCCTATATTGCCTTACTTAGCCTTTTCATGCTTTTTCTTAGCTTCTCACTTATTTTTAGCCAAGTTTTGACCTTAGTGTCAAAACTTCCACCCTGCCTGGGTGATAATTTTGTAACTGCCGCCTTGAATAGGGCAGTGGTCCTATAATCACCACTCTACATAGGGTGGAGGTCCTATGTGTATTTTCCAGAATGTTCCAATGTGATTTGAGATGAGTGTTGTTTCACTTAACTTCACTTTGAATGCACGTTTCTTACCCGTTTTGGCTGATTTTAAGCTTGTTTTCCTTGTGGCATTCTCCTCTTCACTTGTAATTTTTGATTGATTGTGTTTGATAGTTTAAAATCCCTCTTCATTATTGATGTGACACCCCATAAATGCCAATTTTTGTATTACACAGCCTGACCAACCTTCTGTAATTTGATCACTTATTCTCAAGTAAATGGCCGAAGATCATTTTGAGTATTCTTGCAATTGCTAAGTTGCCTTCTTTCTTGTTGTAAACTACATAGCCAATATTAGTTCCATTCTGCTATCTTTCTTCCACTTGCATTGTTCCCAGATTACCATTTCAAGCTGCCATTGCTCCAACGCTTTCACTCTATTGTTGTCACTGCATTCCCAACCTCTTGGATTCATGTGGACATGAGAGACTGAAAAGATAAGCTTAGGGGACCAAGTACCACACAAATGAATTTCCACTACTCTGTATTCCAAGTTGGATTTGTTATTTGTTTTCCTTAATTTTCTTCAACTTATGTATGCACATTTATCAAATAGAGTAGAGAATCATTTCCATAGTTAGAATCATTCTAAATTGGAGTATATTATTTTTTTCAAACCCAAAGCTTTCTTAGGAAATATTTCTTCTCTTTCTTATCTCTGTAGGTTTGCAAGGAAGTAAATTTGGAAGAAATCTTATGTGTATTTTAGAAGTAAACACAAACATCAATCCATATAGAAAAAAACCTCGGTTATTTTATCATGGGAATTTGTAGAGAAGAAAAGCTTCCAAGAAGCTTTGATTTCTTCTTCTTCCTTTGAGACAGAATAGAGGTTATATTTACATTCATAGTTAGTGAAGATTTCATTTAATTCAAATAGACTAGATACACTTAGCACAGGTGAATAACTACACCAGGTTATTTACTTTTTTAGTTTTAGTGTAGAAGTAGCTTTAATTATTTAGAATAAAAAGTAATTTGTTGTCTTTGTTTTTAATAGTTTAGTTTAGTTTATTTATTTAATTAGTTTCCCTTTTAGTAGTACATTAGATTGTCAATTTCATCTTGGTTAAATAGACACTTCAATTTAGTTTAACACTTAGGTTCAATCAAGCCATAGGGAATTTACGTTACCCGTTGATAGCCGTTGAATCTCTCCTTTTCTAAATCAGCTATTAGGAATTTATGCTACCAGATATTAGTCATTGATTCTCCTATAGCCATCCATCCACACATTTCCATATCGGCTACCTTGGCATGACCTTAGGGAATTGAGTGCGATTGAAGGTCACATGTCAATTTTCATCTATATAAATTAGTGAACCCGACATGAAGGATTAATTCCTTTTTGTTTCCCTTTATTTCATTATTATTACCTCACCACTCCATTTATTCCCCTATTTTGATAGGTATTTTATACTATCTAAAATATGTCTGGAAGAGATTTTGGTGGGCCATTTGGCTCTAATATATATTACACCATCGTTCAACCAAAAAAATCCCCTTCCCTTTCAGGATGGACTGACAATTATACAAGCAATGTGTAAACCTCCCCTAGTTACACTTCAAACCCCTTTAGCTATATAAGGATGGAGGAGGTTAATCAACCGTTAAACATGCAATGCAGTCAAACCAATGCCAACCAAATTGTTATCACAAGTGGAATAGGTCCTTACCCTAGAGTCTTGTCAAGACCTCACATTACCATGCAATCAACAGAAGATGACATTTTTTCATGAATTGCTAATCCTCTTTGTCAAATAGATGAGTCTTTGGATAGAATGAAGGTTACAACCTCTGAGATGATGAATACCTATCCTAATATTCCTATTTCTCAGGAAGACAAGAATTATAACATATAATAATTCATAATAGGGTATCATGAGCTTTCTCAACCAAACCCTATGCCACAAGCACCCCAACAAGGGAATAAATCCTCTCTCAATGATGTCATTTCTACTTTATCAGGGAGGATTAGAGAACTAGAGAGTGCCCAACCATTACAAATAACTCATTCAGTAGGGTAGGACATGGGATATCCGGTAGATAACAAGGGATACATTCCTACCAATGAACAACCAATGTAACATCCTATGCAACAAGGTTATCTGGTTTAGTTGAATCCAAGTGATCTTCTCAAAGGATCTAACCCACTAGGGATGGGTCATCATCCTTCTAAAAATTATCCTACGTAAGGGCTGGCCGGAAGTGTGTTCTTGGATGCTACTCCTTCAGGAAACATGACGTTCCCTAGTTTTACACCTATTGGCCCATATCCTGGTATCACCCCACCATACTTGTATATGTATTTGAAGTCCCCCCAGATGAACCCATATGTCGTACCTGATCCTTATGCACCATATCAAGGGGCTCCATACATTCCCATCAACACCTATAATGCAATTTATGTATCTCCTCCTCCTCCACCTCCTCATCAAGGATATTCAATGGTGGAATCCTACACAATGGGTACTTATGTTGAGTACTTAAAATAACCCCTTAACTTCACTATACATGGTGTCATGCTTATATGCCCATTTCCTGATCTTCCCAAATTTAAGGGAGAAGGAGACCCGAATGCTCATTTCAAGGATTATGTTACCGCTATCAGGGAATTGCTCCCGTGGGATGCTATAGTACATAAAATATTTCCAAATAATCTTGATGGAATCATATTATTTTGGTATTATAATATTCTAGAATCCTCCATACATTCCTTCAAACATTTTTTTTCCAAATTTATCAAAGCATTTGACATGAACAAGTTTTTACACACAGGGATTAGGGAATTTTCACATATTAGGTAGGAGAAAAATAAATATGCCACCCATTTCATCCAGAGATGGCATCAAGTTCTTTACTCATCTATAAGTGCACCCAACATGGACCAAATGGAACTTTTTGATCTATTTTTTCACTCACTCAATCGAGAGATTGAAGAAGAAGTACACAAGTTTCCTTTCCGTAGTTATGAGGAAGTATTTGAAGGTTCACTTTGAATCAAACAAGTCACTATCAATAGTGGGCGTAAGACCTATGGTCTCAATGGTAAATTAGTATCCGCTAATCAAAAAAATATCAAAACAATGGGGCCAACAACCAAGGACTAAGGGTGTCAATCGTAATCATGGTGCTACCATGAATGGTGTTATTGATCAAGCCAAGAATAGTAGTTTTACAAACAACAATAGCACCAACAATAACAACAACATGGGAAATCAAAGAAGCCCTAACACTGTCTCCTTGATCATCATAGTTGATATGAACCATCCCCCTCGAAATAAAATTCAAACTGGAGGCCTGAACTAGTACCAAAACTCTAGCCAAGGGGCAATGAATCAGGGTTATAATAACCAATTTCAAAACTACAATCAAGGTTATAATCAACAACAAGATGCTCATCAAAGGCCAAGAAATTATGATCCTAACCTATATTTTGGTTTCCATAAGGTTTGAGGTCATGATGATATAACTTTCTATGATTGCAACAAATTTCTACAAAGACTTCTCTGAAAATCAAAGGTATCTCTTTGTAGAAATGTTCTTAACAAATCCTGGAAACAAACCACAGCCAAACTATACAGGACCCATAGCTCCTCAGAACACTAATGTGAGCATGTTTCGAGATCCACTCCCTATGCATCCTAAAAATGTCAAGGTGAATCCCTATAACATAAACAATGCATTCCTATTATGAAAAATGAAGAGGCTTCAACTTTTGATAACTCTCAGTTCCCCCTACCTCAGTTTGAATGACAATATGAAATATCATGGGATTAGTTGAGTTAGAAATTGAATCAGAAATTAATGAAACAACTTGGGTGAAGGAATATGTTTCCACAACCCCTACCCACTCATTCCTTCTCACAAGATGACATCCCTATAATATCAAAACTGGTAGGAGCCTATGATTTAATATCATACTTGAACAAGACCTTCTATCACATCTCATTTCTAGATTTGCTGAAGAATTCTCCCATGCATCATTATGCATTACTCGATGCACTAGGTCTTGGTCATCTAATCCATGTTACACCACCTCCTAGTGCTCAAATAAATCATATTGACTTTGACATACATCCTCTAGGATAGAGTGATAGGGATATTGGGTTTGTTTTTTATATAGAAAAGATGTTATCTGATACTGAAATATACCAAAGAGGAAATCCTGTCTTATATTTACAGGTTTGGGTTTACAAAAATTGCATTAAAGAGATACATGATCAATGATGGGGCTATTATAAATGTGGTTCCCTTCTCTTTCTTGTAGAAGTTAGGATATGGAGAGACTAATTACTCCTCTACAAGAAACACATTGCGAGGGTGTGACAGTATTAAGGATACTTCAATTGGGACCATAGTTCTTCCTGTCACCCTTGGGCCAAAAACCATTTTGACAAAGTTTTACATCATTGACAGGGAAACAAAATTATAACATGATCCTTGGGAGACCTTGGATTCATCGAATGAAGGCTATTCCTTCTACCTTGTTCTAGGAAGTTAGATTCCTCCATTTGGGAAAAGTATTCATCACCCAAGGGGATCCTAAGCCCTTTGATATACACTTAGAGAATATCATGGAGAAAAGAGGATTCTATTTGGAATATGAAATTCCTCAAAAACCAATTAAACAAGCCACCTCCATCAAAGCAATTGGTCATGACCACCTCGAGCGTTCCAAAGGCTGAAGTTCGATGATCTCAAAAACATTTGAAGTGGCCAAAACTGATAAGGGAAAATCAATATATGTGGAAACCGTTTGTCCACAAAAACCAAAATGGAAATATCATGAAACTCTTAGAGAGTGATGAGCCAATCTTCCTCCCATTTGAACTATAAGGAATGGGTAGCTTTCTTGGTATGACCTCTCTTCCTACTAGTGGTCTTGGTCTAAACGTAAACATGATAGAATTAACAAAGGAGAAGAGAGGGATGAAATCAAGATGAAAACCCATCAAACTCCATCTCTAGGGTTTTTTCTATGCCAAACCTTGGTTTAGATATGAACGTGTCAGAAGTCAAGTATATCATCTCCACGGGATGTGATCCCATAGTGCAAAAAAAGTCACATGGAGTCACTATACTTCACCAAACTGAGAACAGCATAGTCATGCTCACATACACACAATATATCAAGGAACATGATAAAGAGGTTCATAAATAACTCCTTTCAAATAAATCATTTGTGATAATGTTAGGTATATATACAATGTTAGGAAAGAATTGTAAGTTTGAACCCCGAAGGTACTAATTCCTTGTCAAGAAAATGAAAACTTTAAAAATCATGTTTCTTCACTATGTGCTACCTTAGGCGGTGAGGATAATTTGACATCCTTCAACTCTCTTCACCTTAAGCATTCCATCACGTATGATCCATCAGCATATCCACATGTACACTATTGCATCCGCATTGCATTCTCATCTGCTACCTCATTCTATGTAAAATTTATAATCAAGGAAATTATCTTTCAAGTAAATTTTCAAAAAATTCTACAAAACATTGGAAATTATTCAAATCATATCTCTTTGAACATAATATTATCATCAAACATTTCTTATCATTCATCAGTTCAACAAGACAAGATGAAATTTTTACCTTAATCTTACCAAGGCGTGCATACTTAGTTCTGCACATAGCTTTCTTTTGGCATAGTTGTCTTTACCCATAGTCTATTCTAGAAGCTTCATGGTGTCACATATTTCCCAAAAAGACCTCTTTGGTAGACAAAACATTCTAAAAATTTTCATCTGGGATGCTTGTTCACCTATCTCAACCTTTGGTGGTTGAGCCCTCACATTCTTACTAATTACATTGGGTTGAGGCTAGGGGCAATATTTCCTTCCCAAAAGAAAAAATTAAAGCTTAAAAAATATATAAAATAAATATATATATATATATAAGTCAAAATCAAGATAAAAATTTATTTACACACTTCCTTGCCCCACTAACCTTCGATGTTTAGCCCACACCTCTTACTGGGTGCTGTGAGGTTAGGAAAGGATGGAAGTGCCCTTACTCGTCTATGCCTTGTCCTTGGAGATGAGCCCATGCTTCCCACTGGTAACATGGGGAAAGGTATAGGGGGTATTTGCAAATAAGTTAATATGTTAAAAGTAATTTCATTCAATAAAAGTACTCATAAATCCCAACAAAGTGAATAGATGTGCTACAGTTCCAAAAGAGAGTTTTTAAGCCTTAAAACCAGATTTTGTCAATCAAGTGGCCATCTACGGATGTAAGTATAGATAAACTTATAAGAAATTACACATTTGGACTGTGTAGTAAAATATATGTAGAACTAGGTTGTAGGTTCTTAATTGGGTTTATGTTCAAAACTCTTATCTTTCTCTCACCATTTCATCTCTATCAAAACCATACAATTCACGTCCTTCAAACTGGTTCTTAGTGTTGAGCCCTTGCATCTTACTGGTTGTGTGGGGTTAGGAGAGGAGTGAGTTCATTTTATTATCATATCATTTTTCATCACATATTGCCAATACAAAAAGAAGCTACTAAACATTACTTGAAAAGATAAAGTTCAACATTACAATGTGTCTGCATAAGCATCACATATCAACATCACAAAACAAAACAAAAGATAAATCATTCTATTAGAATTCATCATCCATTGTATACATTTTTAAAAGAATATAAAATTAGAGACTCTAAACATATAGAGTACATATGTGAAGTAAACCATAAGTGAAGACAACTCTGTGCAAAGAATAGTTGGACCAAAAAGAGATATCTGTATATATCATGGAATAAAGTTTTAGTACAATGCCATCACACATGTATGTGTGGTAAAAATGCCCACAAGGAGCAAAAAATCACAAAAACATCATATACGCACCTAACAAAATGAAATCAAAAGAAATAAAGAGGCCTATGACCTATCCTCCCTTAGGTGTAGTTTTTCAACATTTTGCATTTTAGCTTTTAAACAAAAAAATGTAAATTACTAACCTTTTTCCACGGTGCTAGGTCTCTCGGTCTCGGGGCCATGATCACCTCATCGCACTGGTCATTTTGGCTACACTCTCACTCACAAAGCCATGATCTCACCGTCATACTCTGACGTTTTGACTACACTCTCACTCGAAATAGTTACCATGGGTACAGAATATCAAAAATTATCAATAGGATATGTGCAAATGAATTAGAAAATGAATTGTTTATATATATATATATATATATATGTTGTGTTTTAACTTCATTTTGAATGTATATGACCCCAGGGCTAGAGCATTGGCGAAGGTATATTCTTATCCCCGTGAAAATGGTAAGTCCTCTTGTCATTTTGATTTAGTGTTTATTTTTTGATATTTTATCTATCTGCACTTGACTTTTCCTTTCATCTTGTAGGTAGCGGGAGCTTGGATGGAGACATTTCGGCATGCGGGCATGTCAGGTATAGTTTCTAACTCCGCATTTTGGTAACATCATGCTAGAGACTCTACATTTTATGCCTCTTCATGGCTAAAATGCTTCTCCAAGGGGGCAATATGTACGCACCCAAATTTGCACATGCTACATTGTCAAAAAATGGTTACAAAAGGTCCCCAATGATGATTCATATCTTTTTAGAAGGTGTTTGAGCTCCTAAACCTACTTGTAGCTTATATTTGTAGCATAGATTACCTTACTTAGCCTTTGCATGCTTTTTCTTAGCTTCCCACTTCCTTTTAGCCCTGTTTTGACCTTTAATGTCAAAACTCACACTTTTTGGGTGGCCCGTCACCCAGGAAGGGCGGCAGTTTTGTAACCACCGCCCTGACAAGGGCGGTCCTGTAATCACTGCTCTACATAGGGCAATGATCCTATGTGCATTTTTTTAGATGTTCCAACATGAATTTAGACGCATGTTGTTTCACTTAACTTCACTTTGCACACATGTTTCTTACCCATTTTGGTTGATTTCAAGTGTGACTGCCTTGTGGCATTCTCTTCTTCACTTCTAATTTGTCATGATTGATAGTTCAAACTACCTCTTCACTATTGATGTGGCACCCTTTGTATGCCAAATGGCTTTAACAATTTTCCCAACCAAGCTTCTATAAATTGATCTCTTGTTTTCAAGAAAAATGGCCAAGAGATCATTTTGAGTATTCTTGCAATTGCTAAGCTTGCCTTCTTTCTTACTAGAAAATACATAACCAATCTCAGTTCCATTGTGCTATCTTTCTTCCACTTGCATTGCTTCCCATGATTTCCAATTCAAGATACCATTACTCCAACTTTCCCTCTATTATTTTCACTGCATTCCCAACCTCTTGGAATCACGTGGACATGAGAGAATGAAAAGATAAGATGAGGGGACCAAGTACCACACAACCAGATTGCCACTGTTTTGTATTCTAGGTTGGAGTTGTTATTTATTTTCCTTAATTTCCTCAATTTTTTTAATTTTTGAATTGTATGGACATTATCAAATAGATTAAAGAATCATTTCCATAGTTAAAATCATTCAAATTTGTAGTAGATTATTTGTTTCAAACCCAAAGATATCTTAGGAAAGATTTCTTCTCTTACCTATCTCTTTAGGTTTAAAAAGAAGTAAATATATAAGAAGGCTTCTATGGATTTTAGAAGTAAACACAAGAACCAATCCATATAGAAAAAAACCTCTATTATTTTTTGGGGGAAGTTGCAGAGAAGAAAAGATTCCAAGAAGCTCTAATTTCTTATTTTGCCTCTGAGAAAAAATAGAGGTTAGATTTACTTTCATAGTTAGTTTAAGTTTTCATTTAATTAAAATAGACTCGATACACTTAGTACATAGGTGAATAACTACACCGGGTTATTTACTTGTTTAGTTTTAGTGTAGAAGTAGCTTTAATTATTTAGAATAGAAGTAATTTGTTGTATTTGTTTGTAATAGTTTAGTTTAATTGATTTATTTAATTATTTTCCCTTTCAGACAATAGATTATATTGTCAAAATTCATCTTGGTTAAATGAGACACTTCAACGTAGTTTAACACTTAGGTTCAAGTAATCAATTCGTAGGGGATTTATGCTACCCGTACTTCATAGCCACTACTTCTCCCCTTTTCTCAACTTAGCTACTAGGAATTCATGTTACCAGATATTAGTCATTGATTCTCCTATAGTAATCCATCCACATAGTTCCACATCGGCTACCTCATCATGGCCTCAGGGATTCAAGTGTAGTTGAAGTTCGTTTGTCGATTATTATCCGTACAATGATCTACATCAAGATGTAGTAACTATGAGAGGAAGGGGACTATGCCTATTTGTAGGACTAGTAGAGTGGTGTGGATGTGCAGATGGTGTGTGATTAGGGTAACTAGGAGTAGATTGTGTTATATTTAACAAAGGTTGTGATGCGGTAGATGAAGTAGGGGATGCATGTATTGGTGCTCGGGGAGATGATGATCATGGAATAGATGGAGGTACATCGTCGATAGAAACAAATTGATTGTTATGAATGAAATTTAGTCACAAATGATTCATACAAATGATAGACTGATACTAATGAATCCAATTGAGGCCTAAGAGCATGTTGCAATTGTCTACGACTTGTCCAACAAGGAAAGGTAAAAACACAGTAAGAGGTACTACTATAACATGAAGTTTGACCACACCATATGAATTGTTCATCGAATATGATATGTGAGAACGCAAATAACCAATAACATCAAGAATTGGTAGAGAACATGCACTAATAGACCATGATAGGTCAACCTTAGTATTATTGATAGGGAAAATCTAATAGAGGTGTTAATATGTAAGTGATTAGAAGATAAAGTGGCATGATAATCATGATTAGATAAAGAGATGACTAGCGAATTGATTTCAGTGTTAGCCGTAAAAAATCAAGGGCCCCCAATTTAGGTGGAGGCATTGTATGATAAGTATGATTAATCGATGGATCAACAGTTTTTTTGTCATGTTGCAGAGACAGGTTACCAAATAATTTGAGTTTACAATTTTCATTAATTGGTGGTCTCAGAAAATTCTAGCTTATTATTATCGATAAGATATTGGATGATAATACGAAGCTTGAAGAACCTATTGGTAGAGGTCCCCACACAACGGTGATAATCACATTGGAACTTCTCATTGTAATTCCTTCCTTTTAGTCGTGATGGATCCAATACAAGTGGTGGAGGAAGCGTGATAAGATTGCTTTCAAAAAGCTGTTGTAAGATAAGATGTGGGTCAATATGAAATTTGGTGAATTTTCACTGAGGGGGTTGTGATTGAACTTCTTTACTAGTAGCTATCGTATTGACAGTGAATTTTGTGTCAGTAGGTTTAGTCATAAATGTTTTAAATGTTGTCTTACTCAGAAAACGCGTAGAGGATGATGCTTTCTCTTGGTATTTAAGATTTATGATAGCTAAGAGCTTGGTTTCATGAAACTTAAGAGCATGAGAAAGTTGATCGAAAGAAGGAGAAGTCTCAAAAATAACACTCTCTTGAAGAGGTGGTAGTAGACTTTGGATAAGTTGTTTTTTTTTCTTATCTGAGAAGACTATTTTTTGTTGTTGGGATTTCATGTTTTCTCTTGATTTTGATAATTTTTGTTTTTTTATAATTGTAAAATATGGCTTTTTAAGCATTCTTGTACAAGGGTATAGTACCTTTTAAAAAACTATTCACCAATAATAATAAAGGTAGACTTTAGATGAATAAATCCTAAAGCTCAGAGTTCACAAGAACATTTGACATCTTAGGTAAGTTATTTTTGTATCTTAAAACATAATTTGATAAGTTTTTGTTAGATCCTTGTTTAAGCTGTGCGATTTGGGCATATGGGATCTTATAGCCAATATTGATAGAGAAGTGAGTGAGAAAATCATCGGCTAGATACATGAAGGAGGCTAATGAATGGACAAGTAAGTCATAAAAATAACGCATAATCATGTAAAATATGAGGAAAAAATTAGCTAAGAGGATACGATCATCCACAAAATCTAGCAAGCCACATGGAAAGCTCAGAGATGCTCTTGAGGGTTACCCCTAGCCAATGAAAATAGGAAGTTTAGGGGTGAAAATTTTTGGTGGAAATGAATAGGTGGATATAGCATGTGCAAATGGAGTATAAAGTAGCAAAGTAGAATCCAAAGATTGAGATGCATGAGAAGTATCCTGTTGTAATCGATGAATTTGTGCTTAAAGGTATTGATAAAGAGAGTATAGATCCTGAGTGTCACTCGAAGGAGGCTTCCACATATGTGAAACAAGGGGTGGAGTATAATTATTAGTAGGAGTAGGAATATAAATGGGAATAGTGGAGATGGGTGGAAGATTAGAAGCAATCGGTTGGGTAGGAACTATGGTGGGAATAGTGGTAGAAGCATTAAGTTTTACAAGTTTTGTATCTTCCTCGCGAGTAGCATATAGAAATAAATTTAGATCTTGGGGATTTTCAACAATATGATCATTGATGGCCTTAAGATGGGCTTAAATAAATTCTTCAGAGGATTGAACCATAATGAATAAGAGAAAAATAGCATTAAGTAAAAGGCGGTGTCATTCGTGGGGTTCACCAAAATGATTAAACTAAAATGGTATATAATATCCTAATCTAAATGTTATTCAAAGTAGTTTATAACAGCTAAATAAATGAAAGAAATGACTTAAGCAACTAAGTAAATAGAAATGTAAAAAATCTATTATGCAAGAGAAGGTTAAGAAGTCCTTAGCTGATTCGATGAATGTGTGGGATTGTATTGCAGTGTGAACCAGGTGAATAGGAGGAGGAAAATACCACAAACAAGCCTAAGAAAGTACAAATCTGAGCTCTCTGACTAGACTGGGGTGCCTGGAAAGGGACAGGGGTGCCTATGGGTGCCTTGGTATGATATGTGGAAATGGCCTAAAACCATCCTCTGAGGTGTTTTTGAATGTTCACTTGTAGTTTCTTCATGTTACACTAACTTTTCTAGAATGCATCGGATGTCGTTGTAAATCAGAGATGAAGGAAAAACCCACAAAACCCCAGACAAAGCATCAAAACCCTAAAGAAGAAAGATGCATATGAAGGGGTCATACTTTCCTCAATGGCCATAATGGTGGACTTACTAACTGAGCATTGCACTACAACTAAGACCCAATGTAGTTCTAGGTGTGTGTGTACAAATCGTGCCCTAGGTTGCTCTTGTTTCAGTTGCACTTTTTGAAGTAGCGAGCAATAAATAGATGTAGAATGTAATAAATGTGTGCATGGAATATAATTAACTCCCCCCATATGAAGTGTGAGGCAGACTAGACCAACCTCATGTGTCCCTTGTGATTGAAGCTAGATGGATGAAAATGGAGCTATTAGAAGCCTTTGATGGATGTAACTCTTAGGTGATGATACTAGATGCTTAGTGTTTGGTCCCTCATTATGGTCTCATAACTTTATATTTATATGTTTCTCTTGAGCTAATTTTTTAATTAACCCCAAAAAGGCCGACCACCAAAAATATGGAAATCTCAAATGGCTATAAAGTTCCCAAAGTATGGAAGTAAAGTACAAAGAGGATCAGGGCGCCCAGAGGGGACCAGGATGATTGGGGTGCCCCAATCCTAGCTGGGTGCCCCAGTCAGAAATAGGAATAATGTATAATTACAAAATATATTGGGAAAGTATGGTTGGAGGATCAGAAGTGACAATAGAAATCAAAGTAAAATGGTCAAAGGACATGGGTTAATTAGCACTCTTTTCACTCAAGAACCATATGAATAATAGTATGATAACGAGGCTAAATATTGACTCAAAGTGCATGATTTAGTGACTACAATAAGGATATGAAAATTCAATTGGGGGAGATGAAGAGACAATTTTGAAGGTTATATATTGGGATGGATTCTCCATTCCAAAGGGGTTAGATTTTTTCTCTTATTACTACAAGCGAGAAGTTATTTTCTTCTATTTCCTTGTCTATGTTCTTCTACTTCCTACTTTCCAACTATGTAAGCTTTGTAATCTTGGAAAACCAAAAAATAATTTTTTTTAGGAATAAATCAATAGAAATTTATGTCTTTGATGTTTTAATCATGTTATTTTTTACACATTTATTTCTCTTCCTATTGAATGTTAACTTATGTTGGTTAATGTTTGTAAAATTTACAAGTGTTTACTCACAACCTTAACCCTCTCCCTATTTTCTTATCTCCCCTTTACCTCTTTTCAAGAAAATTCCTCCTTTGTATTCAATATAAGAAATTTTCCACATGTTTAGTGGAGTACTCTTGTGTGATCTCTGGCCTAATGACCACCCACATATTATGTTATTTCCTTTATTCAATAAATGGGAGCCTCCCCATTCC
Organism: Taxus chinensis; assembly: GCA_019776745.2. NCBI lineage: Eukaryota > Viridiplantae > Streptophyta > Pinopsida > Cupressales > Taxaceae > Taxus > Taxus chinensis. Next base: position 531,337,960 of record CM034151.1, on the reverse strand, counting down.
CAATAGCAGGGACCTAGTATCGGATTGTTGAAGAAAATTACTAATTTGTCCTGTGACAAATTATTTTGTCCAACAAGATGTTTGTGGACATATACAAATTATAAGGATTAGGTTACACAATTGATCATAGATCAATTACTAAACTGTTGCAACCATATTTTGTAGGTCTCAAGTTCAAATCATAAAATATTCAGTTTTGGATGATAAACATACATCACACATTCATAACCACACATTATGTTTATCAAATACTCGTGAAAATTTGAAGAGGAAGAACTTCTACTAATGAACATAAACGTCTTAGATGGTGTGTTTTGTTTATTTTGGCTTATGTTCTATTTAAAGAATCTAATATAAAGTAACAGGGATCAATTATATATTTATACCCATGTAAAAGCCACATGATTCCTAGAGAGTGAAAAATTAATTTCAAATTGAACACCCACAATATGTAATCAGCTAGATTCATTTTTTTAAATTTGTTATGGTCCAATGTTACAATAATTTCCAAAATAATTTATGCAAAGTGAATGAAGAGAATGTTGTATATTATAGTAAACATGAATTCATAATAGTAGATACATACTCTATTTCAAATAAAAAAAATCCAAATTTTGGTTTTTTGCAAAGTAGACCACCCTTTCAAACCAAAATTCCAATTAACTTCCTTTACCAAATACATTGTTTCCAAGATAAATCCGATTACACCATAAAATCCATGTTAAACCAAGAACATTACAACACAAACCATGGGAGCAAGGCATAAGAACAAAATAAATATCTAATGGATTTTCTTCCTATTTGTGATGGCATGCACATTTTTCATGGCATTTTAAGTCAAGACATGTTTCACATTTAATTCACCAACCGTTTACATTACATTGTCATTCATTGAAATCATTTTGTTGACTCATTGACATGACAAAGTCAAAGGTTATGTCAATGCATTTTCTATTATATGAACTACCAACCTAATTGACATATAAGGTATGTATGCATATCATGTATGGGTTTTATCATGTATGCTAGATATACATTACCTTAACCAAATACCTTAACAAATATAAATTTACCTTATAAATTCCAAAAACACATTAAACAAATATAACCTAAAATGATTTTCTCTACAAATGAACTTTTGGAAAAATTAATCCCAACAACCAGTAGTTGATTTTATCTAGTGTAGTCCACAATATTTAATATTTTGATTTTCTTAGTCTCAAGGATTTTAGGTGCCCAAATTTTGAATTGTTTAATTAATGTTGATTGTTTTTTATGGTTGAAATTTTTGAAAGAATAAAAAATAGGAGGTAAAATATATGCACCTTTCTTTTATTTTAGAATGCTACTATAATTAGTTTCTAGATGTAATTAGAACCTAGATGATAATATAAACAACATTTCAAAATAGAGAGTCGATGCAAGAAAATAGGTATGAAATTATACCAAAATTAAACCAACAACATTCTAAAGTAGTAAATGTATTGGATGATATCATAAAATGTAGGAAAAGGGAGAAGCCATCAATTATGAAGAAATATCACAGCTGAAACAACTAAATAGAAATAGAAAAATGAAAATATAGTAGTAGTTGTTAGCATGCAAGCTTTGTATAAATTTTAGTAATCATTAATGTTTTCAATAAATATGTATTTTTGTATATTGTTTTGCACATAGCAGCATCTCTATTTTTGTGTTCATTTTAATTTTACATAAGTTTTTTCCCTCTTTTATTTCCAAAAAATGGTATCAGTGTTTGATCTCTTGATTTAGGAAGGTTATTTTCTACTTTTTAATGGCTAGAATTGATAGTAAATTTTGGAAACAACCTCTAACATTTTATGGTTAAAAATATGATGTGTGATCAAAGGAAATGAATACCATTTACACTACTTGTGGAAAAAAAAATTGCATGGGTTTACAGATGTTATTAATCAAACAGTTGATGCAACATTGTCAAATGCTCAGAAAACCCATTTGTACCAAATTAGAAGGAAAGATGAAAAGGCCTTGAGCCTAATTGAAGATACAATGTTAGAAACCAATATTTCCTTGAATAGAAGTATCTAAAAAACTCAAAGTAAGCTTGGGAAATTATTCAAAATTTCTATAAAGAAACTGATAAGGTAAAGTTAGTTAAACTCAATTTGCTTAGGAGAGAGTTTGAAACTCTTCAACTGAATCAAGTTGAGTCTATCTCTCTTTTTTATACTAGAATTTATGGGTTAGTAAATTAGTTAAAAATTAATGTAGAGGATATTGAAGATCAAAGGATTGTTGACAAAATCCTTAGAAATTTTCATATTAAATATGACTAACTTAGTATAACAATTAAAGATTCTAAGGACTTATATCAAATGACAATTGATCAAGTGATGGGTTCACTTCAAACCCATGAGAATAACCTAAATAGATCTACCACTTATTACCTAGAACAATCCTTTAAATATCGTACTAATGTAGGAGGAATGGATAGAGGAAGAGACAATAGAGGAAGAAATCCTAGATGTAGAGGATGAGGAAAAAGAAACATGGAAGAGGAACCTCAAACAACCAAGAGGGAACAAGTATCTCACACTCATAATTCTAGGAAAAGCAAAGGAAAAGTAGCTTCAACCTAAGGTATGACAAGAGAAATGTCCAATTTTACTAATATCATAAGTGTGGTGATTTTTAAATCAAATGTAGAAAAAGAAGTATGACTAGTTAAATTAAAGTACAAATGTAGGAAATGAAAAAGTATTTAAATCCAAACGAAACCCACAATTATTTCTTATGTGTAATATCGTTGAGATGATCATTTATAACATTTGGTATTTGGATATTGGTTATAGCAACAACATGAGTGGTGTTGAAATTTTGTTTTCTTTCATTGATAAGAATAGTCAGTCTAATATTAAGCTAGGGAATGATAAAAAAAAGTTCTAGTTGTGGGGAAAGGAGAAATAACCATTCACACCAAGCATGGTGCTAAAAATATAATCTAGTATATCTATTATACCCCAAGCATAAAACATAATATTTTGAGTATTACAAATCTAGTTTAAAAAGGATATAAAGTCCTGATGGAAAATTAAGAGTGCATAATCTATGATAAATATAGGAGAAAAAATATTTTACAGTTGTACAAATGAAAAAAAACTAGATATTTCCTCTAATGATGCAATCTAATCTTTCTGTACATTTTGAAGAACCACTTTCCAAGCACACACATTAGTCTAAGCTATATCCCAACATGCAACATTCAATATTGTCATTAAGGATTTGTCAATATTCTAGCATTTAAGGTATTGAAATTTAAGTTTATTCAGAGTAAATATGTTTACCAAGAATGATATGGTTAAGGGTATCCCAACTATTGTAAATCATATAAAAAAAAGGGGAGGCCTACATTTTAGGAAAAAACACACGAAACCCTTTCAATCAGGGAAGTCTTGGAGGGAAAGAGCACCATTGGATTTGGTGCATTCAAATTTATGTGGCCCAATGCCAACCTCCAATCTATCCAAAATTTTATACTTCATGACCTTCACATATGAATACAACATAAATACTTGGGTCTGATTCTTAAAGTACAAGTTAGAATATTTTGAGATGTTTAAACAATTTAAGGACCTAGTAGAGAATCAAAGTGAAAACTTCATCAACGTCCTCATAACAAACAAAGGGGGAGAATATATATCCAAATTATTTCTAAATTATTTCAAGTATGAAAGAATTGAAAAATAAATTATAGCATATGCATTTATGTTAAATGAGAAAATGTATAAATAAGATGATAGAGGAGAAAAGTATATCTTCATCTTATACAACAAAGAGTTTAAATCATACATGTTGTATAACCCTATTGCTAATATGATTTTCATTAGGGATGTTGAATTCATTAAGAATGGGTCATGGGATCACATGGTTGACACCTCCTCAAGTATCTCAGCAATGGTATCCATAGCTAATGAAGAAGGTATAAATGAAGGAGTTACGAACAATTAATTTGAACCTGTCATAGGATAACAAGGTGAAAATTTAGTGACACTTATTTCTACTTCATTATCTAAAAAGGGTCCACACTCAAATAGTTCCAACATTACAAGTTATCCCTCTAGAGAAATTTTAGATCCAATACTAGATTCTCTTATGTAAAAGAAGAAAAATAGGATGAGAGAAATTTATGAAAACTCAACATCTACTGATTTTGATGAAAATCTGAATTTTTCATTATCGTATCATAGTGAAATAGTGTAAGGTTGTGGATGAGGAGATAGATACCATAGAAAGGCATAAGACATAATATATAGCTAATTTTCCTATGGGTAAATAATTTATTAGAGTTAAGTGGGTCTATAAGACCAGGAGTACAACAAAATAAAAAATAGAAAGGCCTAAATCAAGGTAGGTTGTTAAAGGGTATAAATAGTATCCTAGAAGAGACTGTGATGATACATGTTCTCATGTTGTAAGAATGGAAATCATGCTATTTTTTTAGGAATAACATCGCAGCAATAGTGTAAGGTATTCTAAATGGATGTTAAGTCTTTATTTCTAAATGGAGTGCTTAAGGAACAAGTGTATATTAAACAACCATCTAGGTATGAGATTATATGATCTGGAGAATTTTTAGTGTATAGATCTTCCCTAAATCTCCCTAAATCTCCCTAAACCATTGCAGGCATGTAGATTATCTTCAGATATTTTCGTTGATAGGTAGAACTCAGAAAACAGAGCTCATACGCAAAAGATGTTGCAGGTAAAAGTTCAGGGTTGAAAATTGTCAATCTTGGTCAACATTCCAATCCGGACGTGACACGTGGCAAAAATGGTAAAAGGTGAAAAGGTAAATTCCGTGTTTTAGCACCTTCGGTCTTCAACAAATGAAAAAATTAGTGGGCCCCACTTTTTACTATCTGGGGGCCCTCAGCCAGGTTCGACACACTCTTTTATAGGAGGTGTTCCTTTTCCACCTTTGTATTCACAATACTATTAGCATCTTTTCAATTATATTACCACTTATTCTCTCTAACTTTCCCAATATGAGATTATTGTTTTGGAGGATTGAATTTTTGCATTGCATGGTCTATTTATTGGCTCAGGTGAGCTATATTTCTAGCTCGGTGGGGTGATCAACTCCCCACCGAGTTGATCACATTGCTTCCACATTGGATAGGCTTATCTATATTGACCGTTATATCCAACTCGACACCTATATATATTGGCGTAACGAACAAACCAAACTATTTGAGGATCAAACAAAATCCTTATAATATCAGTGGATAAACATTCTAATGCTCGGCCAGTCCATGTGGTTTGACGTATTATCGAACCGAATACTAATCAACTCAAGTTACATGGTATATCAGTAGATATATCTAATAGTTTGGTGGATATAGCACAATGGATCAACATACCATATGGCTCGGCCCCGAAGGGCTGTTCAATGTTTAACGGTTAACAAAGAAATTTAACCCCTTCACGTGGCTCAGTTGCATTTACCAACAGCTCACCCCAACTTTAGGAAAATCAACTATTGTCTTGGGAAACAAAAGGCCAATGCATGGCCAAAGCCATGAGTATGTAGATGATAAAGCCTACATTTAAACTGCCAAGCCTTTGATATACCGAGACGTGTGGGATTATTTCCCCACATGGTAAGAATGGTCAACGCTAAAATGGTAGGAGGTGGGATTTGAACCTCTGACCTCACAGTTGGAATACCAATGTGCTCACTGACTCACTTGGAGGGGTTCAACATTGAAAACATGAGCTCGCTGACATTTAAAAATAGAGTTGCAGGGACTGTGTAGAGCCAGTTAAGGACACAATGGTAGAAATCTGATTTTTTTAGGCACTTCTGTTCTGATTCAAGACTTGGTGTAAAAATGAAAATTTGCTCATAATTTCCATACAAAGATTATGGTGGTCTTCATTTTTCATGAAGTGTTGCATATTTTATTTTATATGTGTTTAAATGTTGCATTTACACAAGAAAAACACTATGGAAGCATTGTAGGAGCCACATATCAATCTTGGAGCAATTTCTGGTATTGTTCAGAGTCCCTTGAGTCATATATCAGCTCATGTGTAGGTATAAAGGTTTGTTAGTCATTATTGAAGGGTTAATTGTACTTCATTAGACGTTGAATAGATTGATTCTCTTTTCAAAAATCTGGAGACGTAGCCTTGGGGTGAACTTCGTTATCAAACTTTTGTGGTGTTCATTTGTAGTTTTGGAAGCTTTTGATCAGATAAAACATTTAAAATAATTTATTTGATTAATTGATAAAGCAATCACATAACTGGTTAAATTGGATTGAAGTAAAATTTTCAATATCCATAACCCACAATAGTAAATGAATGCACGTATCAAATTTTTGAATCAAGAAATCAGTTTGAGTGCATTATAAATTTATCTTGTCAATATTTAAATGGATTTGTACTAGATTCAAATATTTCACTTAAGATGGAATTTGAAGTATAATTGGTCTTTTAAAAGAGTTTTAAATTTGGGGTTTCATTATACCCATGATTGGATTAAAAAAATACACTTGATCAATTTTAAATCTGGAAAAATTAAGAATCTATAAATTTTAAAAGTATTGTTTTAAAAAAAGTACAATTTTTGGATCAAGTTGGTATTAGAGCTCGTTTAGCTCTTGATTTTCTTTAGTTAATTGGTTCAGTTTGGTTTTTGCATTTTTTGGGCTTGATCTTTCAGTTGCAGTGTGCAGAGTTAGAAGTACATGTGTGCAGGAAACTATGGGAAAATTGTCTAACAAGACCAAGTTTGAGGAACTTGAAGCATGCAATCAGCAAATTCAGGAACATAATGCCTTCATGAGGTGTCAATTATTGACTCTTGAGGAAAAATTGACAGTCTGAAAAGAGAGCTAGAATCTAAGGATGAGATCTTAATGGTGTTGTAGATTGATGGACCTAAGAAAAAGTTATCAATTACTCTTGATGCACCCACTAATACAGATGAATTCATTTTAAGTATTTCAACACTTATTCCTCTCCCAAAGCTAAGTTGGATTCTAAAAATGTGCTTGGTGAATTTGAAAAAAACACCAAACATATAGGATCTAAAATTTTGAATAATATGGGTTTTAATGGAATTAGTCTTGGTAGAGATAACCAAGGCATAACTAACCCAATATTGGTAGAGGAAATACCTCATCACACAGGCCTAGGATTTTCTATTGCATGGAAAAAGAAAATTGGAGAGAAATCTAACACCACTGGAAGAAGACAAGCTTCTAACAACAAAGAGGCTTCCCCAATAGCCCAAGTGATTCATCCTCAGCATGAGGATTTGGAAATAATTCACCATGGATAGGTATAAAAGTCCATCCACCTTTGGTTTACGACAAGCGTAAGGGAAAAGGTAAACAAAATGATCCACTTTCTACATTGGAAAAGTTTGATTATGATATGCAAGCAATATTTTATAGTTACCCATGCATATTTTGTGGGTTATCTAATCACTGTGTGGCCAAGTGTAGGAATTATAAATCCATATAGGAAAATATTAAGAAATTTCATTCTCCTAAACCTGGATCTACTAAAAGCAGTCAAGGTAAATTTCCTAACAATATGGATCCTACAAAAATGGATCAAAGAATTTGTGGTCACTGTAAGAAAACATGTCATGTAAAAGATAAATGTTGGCAGCTACATCTAGAACATAAATTAAAGTTCGTTAAAAAGGATAACAGTATGAAACCAACCATTATGACCCCTTTAGTGAAGCAGGTAAAAACTGAATTGACTCAACCACCTAAACAGGAAAATGTGTTGAAAAAGGTGGGTAAGCAATTTATCAGTTTCATGTTTGCATAGTGTAAATGTTGAATGAAATGCAAACTAACAAAAAAAATTTGGAATTCTCAATTAATTGAAAAAAGGATAATTCCATATTTATTTTCCTTTAGTGTTGGTGAAGTAACCTGAAGAAGAAAACCATGTGATAGGTTTAACATACTTGGGAAATTACTTCTTTTTGATGGTTTTGAAACTTCATTCTTTTAGCAGCATGTACAATTATTCCTATGGGGCATGATCAGGGTATCAGATGTCTAATTTTGGAAATTGTATTTAGTATGTTGTTGTAGTGAAAATTGTTTCTTGTAGGTATTATTTGTGTGTGTAGAACTTATAGAAACTCTTTGTTTGTTATGCATGATATTTGCACATGTATAAGTCTTTTTATTAGGTTTAATATTTTTAACTGTCATATATAGTTACAAATAGTATGTACAAGTTTTACACTAAGAAGATGTGAATGCAAGTTACATTTGCATTGTTAACAGTGGTGAGTGTAGGATCAGATTGTACATGAGAATATGACCATTGGATTTTTCATATTAGTTGCAGTATAAGCCATGGGTGATGGTAATTAAGTGGTTTTAATTTATTGTAATTTTTGGAAAAAAAAAATACCATACTATAAACTTGATTTTGTGTTTGTGATATGCAGAGAACATATGTACAGTTTAGTTGGGTAAGTTTTCCATTTTGAGGTCAAAATGGTCTTATTGGGGAGGAGTGATCTCGAAAAATTTTAGTTTACAGATCTTCCCTAAATCTCCCTAAACCATTGCAGGCATATAGAGTATCTTGAGAGCTTTTCATCAACACGTGGAACTCATAAAACGGAGCTCACACACAAAAGATATTGCAGGTCAAAGTTTAGGTTTGAAAATGGTCAACCCTAGTCAATAGTCTGATCCGGATGTGACACGTGGCAAAAATGGTAAAAGGTGAAAAAGGTTAAAATTTGTGGTTTATCACCTCTGGTCTTCAACGAACAAAAAATTTGGTGGGCCTTGATTTTTGTTGGCTGGGGGCCCTCAGCTAGGTTAGGCACACTCTTTTATAGGAGGGGTGCCTTTTCTGCCTTTGTATTTACATTACTATTAGCGTATTTTAGATTATATTGCCACTTATTCTCTCTAACTTTCCCAATATGGGATTATTGTTTTCGAGGATTGAATTTTTGCACTATGGGGTCTATGTATTGGCTCAGGCAAGCTATATTTATAGCTTGGTGGGGTGATCAACTCCCCACCGATTTGATCACATTACTTCCACATTGGATGGGATTATCTATATTGACCGTTATATCTAGCTTGGCACCTATATATATTGGCGCAGTGAACAAACCAAATCGTTTGAGGATTAAACAAACTCCCTCTAATCTTAGCGGATAAAAATTGTAATGCTTGGCCGGTCCACATGGTTTGGTGTATTACTCGGGCCAAATACCAATCACCTCAAGCTACATGATGGATTGGTGGATATATCTAACAATTTGGTGGATATAGCACAACGGATTGACATACCATATGGCTCAGCCCTGAAGGGTCATTCAACGTTCAACAGTTAACAAAGCAAACCTACCCCTCCATGTGGCTCGGCCGCATTTACTAACAGCTCGCCCCAACATTGGGAAAATAAACTATTGTAAGGGCCAGTAAAATGCCAATGCATGGCTAAATCCATGAGTATGTAGGTGATAAATCCTACATTTAAACTGTCAAGCCACCAGTATACGGAGACGTGTGGGATTATTTCCCCGCATAGTAAGAATGGTCAGTGCAAAAATGGTAGGAGGTGGGATTTAAACCCCTGACCTCACAATTAGAAGACCAATACGATCTTTGAATCTCTCGGAGGAGCTCAGCATTAAAAACATGAGATCGTTGCCATTTGAAGATAGAGTTGCAGGGACTGTGTAGAGGCAGTTAAGGAGGCAGTGGCAGAAATATGAGTTTTTGGGGCACTTCTGTTCTGATTCAAGACTTGGTGTAAAAACCAAAATTGATCATAATTTCCATAAAAATACTATGGTGGTCTTAATTCTTCATGAAGTGTTGTATATTTTCTATTTTAGGTGTTTAAATGTCGTATTTGCACAGGAAAAGCACTGTAGGAGCCACAGATCGATCTTGGATTAGTTTTTGGTATTGTTCAGAGTTCCTTGAGTCACAGATCAACTCATATCTAGGTATAAAGGTCCATTAGTCATTATTGAAGGGTTAATTGTACTTCATTGGATGTTGAATAGATCAATTATCTTTTTGAGAATCCAGAGATGTAGCCTTCGGGTGAACTCTATTATCAAACTTTTGTGGTGTTCATTTTGTAGTTTTTAGAAGCTTTTGATCAGATAAAACATTTAAAATAGTTTATTTGATTAATTGATAAAGTAATCACATAACTAGTTAAATTGGATTGAAGGCAAAATTTCAATATCCATAACCCACAACAGTAAATAAATACATGTATCAAATTTTGGAATCAAGAAATCAGTTTGAGTACATTATAAATTCCTCTTGTGAATATTTTAATGGATTTGTACTAGATTCAGATATTTCACTTAAGCTATAATTTGAAGGATAATTGATCTTTTAAAAGAGTTTAAAATTTGGGGTTTCATTACACCCAAAATTGGATAAAAAATACTCTTGATCAATTTTAAATCTAGAAAAATTAAGAATCTAGAAAATTTAAAAGTACAATTTAAAAACAAGTACAATTTTTAGATCATTGTAGGTAAAAAGACAATGTAAATATGTAATATGGCCTCAATCAATCACAAAGGGCATGGTACATTCATATAGACACATAGTTACTAAGAAAATACTTTAGAAATAGCAATAGGGAACCCAAAATCCACATCAAGGTAAATCATTGCAAGATTTTAATTATTTTCTTGTATGTAGATTACTTGATTTTCACATGTAACAATGACTTTTGGATTATTGATTTTAAAGATGAAATGAAAAGTGATTTTGAGATGCAAAACTTGGGACTGTAAAAAAAATTGGTATAGAGGTAAGAAAATGGATCATATCATTTTTATTTCTCAAACTGAATATGCTTTAGAATTTTTAAAGAGGTTCATAATTTTGAACAACAAGCCTATGTGAACATCAATAACTACAGTTCTAAAATTAAGCAAGGGAGATTATAGAAATGAGGTAAATCCAACCTTATGCAAGAGTATGGTTGGAAATTGAATGTATGTGACAAAAACTATATTTGATTTATTTCATGTAGTAAGCCTAGTTTCCATATTTATGGCAATACCTGAGGATACACACTGGAAAGCACAAAAAAATCATGAGATATGTCAATGTCACGAAAGGCCATGGAATATTTTTATTACAACAAGTAATTATGAGTTGGTTGGTTATACATATAGTGATTGGGTAAGTAGTGTAGATGATAGGAAGAGCATATTTGGATTTTTATTCCATATTAGGTCAGGACTCATTTCAGGGGCATCCAAAAAGTAGTCCATAGTTTTTCTCTCCATAATAGAATTTAAGTATATTACAAAAAATGTAACATCATGTTAGGCTATTTTTCTTAGGAGAACCCTAGTAGATTTGAACAAGGAATAAGAAGGTGCCACAACTATATTTTTTGACAATGTATCCTTAATAACCTTAACAAATAATCCAGTCTTCCACAGTTGAATCAATCATATTGAGATCCGTTATCATTTTATTAGGTAATTAGTAGAATATGGAGAGATAGAACTTTAGGATTTCATATTTGAGTAATATCTCACAAATATTTTCACTAAACCATTTTTAAAAGAGATTTGTGAATTCCCAATATTAAGATTGGGTATCATAGATGTTGTAGCAGTAAGCTCTATACTAACTATGGAATCATACAATCAACTCTAGAATATCACAGTTGAATTCCTAGCCATACAAGAAACTCTAGAATATTTATATAGAAATATTTGAACTCATACAACAAGCTCTGGACTATTAGTGGAAAGCTCATAAATATCAACACGAAACTCTTTATCTCAACAGTAACCTTTGGGCTATCAGCATCAAGATTTGGACTATCAAAAACAATCTATGAACTATCATAGTCAACTTCAAAATTACATAAAATATCACCGGACTATTTTCACATTTAAAAAATTCTTGAAATTGGTAGTTGTGGTTTGGGGGGGTTGAAAAAATTAATCCCAAACATCAGCAATTATTTTTGTCCTGTGCAACCCGCAATATTTACCATTTTGATTTGCTTGATCTAAAGGATTTTAGGGACCAAAATTTTGAATTGTTTAATTTAATGTTGATTATTTTTGTGGCTGATATTTTTGAAAGAATAAAAATGGGAGGGAAAAATGTATGTGAGGTCATTTTTGGGTTTATTATGTTTCTATCATTAGTTTCTAGATGCAATTAAAACTAAGAGGACAATATAGAACAATAATACAAAATTAGAGATTTGATGTAATAAAATAACTATAAAACTCTACCAAAATTAAACCAGTAGTATTCTAGAGAAATAAGTGTATTCGAGGAGAGTAAAGCATGTAGGGAAAATGATATGATATCATCTATGAAGAATAGAGCATATCTAAAACAATTAAGTAGAAATAGAAAATGGAAAGTACAATAGTAGTTGTTAGCATGCAAGCTTTATATAAATTTTAGTAATATTTATTATTAATAAATGTGTGTGTGTGCACGTGTGCACAAAGCAACATCTCTATTTTGTGTTGATTTTTGTTGTGTTTTGATACCATATGTAAAGGCCATACTTTCACCCTATAATCACGACTAAAAACATGGTATTTTTTCTTTCTTTAAAAAAACTATTAGTTGTTATTACTCTACATATAACTATAGATTTGACTATCTTCAAGTCCACACAGACATGCCCTGGTGCACAGACACTATTCCATGGTGAATACATTCCTTTCTTTTTATGAACACCCAAGGGATAAAGTGGCAGAAAAATTATAAGTAAAGTTATGGTAGGTTGAAGGATCCATGACATAAGGTTCACACCTCATTGGGCACATAAAACAAGATAACCAAGTGTGGAACAAGGTTAATTACTTATTATTTCATATTAATCCTTTCGTAATATGCATTGATTATATGACATATGATATTCACAAGCAAGAATATTCCAAAATATAAGACAACAATCCATAGGTGCTACATTTTCTCAAACGAGTGTAGAAAAAAGAAATAATACAATCTAAACTACCTTTCCCATTCTAAAAGAAATATTTACAAATGTGGTTTAATAATTCCATTTTACCAACCAATATGAATTTCCAAACTTAGTTTATTAAGCATTCTAATAATCTCCATAGATTCAATTACTTCCATATATTCTTATATTCAACAAGATGAAATATTCCTTTCCATAACACTAGTGAATGAAGGAATGTCTATTTACACCAAGTTATAATTTCATTATTCCAAAGAGGAAAGATTTATACATTAGTTTCATCCCTTATTAGAGTCACAATTCCATATTTTAATATTAATGGAATCACTTAAAGGAAATTAAAGTCACATTGGACTAATTTCTAAGCCAGGAGTCCTTATATCCGAGTGTCATGTTCTATAAATGTTCTTTATCTTTTATATCCAACATGAACTTAAATAATTTGGGGTAATATATAATAAGATATTTTCCCCATATATAAAACTTATTGTTCTATCACAAACAATACCATATAAATATCATACCATAACGAGATAATTTAATAATTCTACCTTATTCATATGTTGGTGTGATTCTTATACAAGTTCAATCTCTTATTAATAAGAAGCCTTAATAATTATCACCTTAACCAACACACCTTATTCTAATGTAGGCCTTTATTAACAACTAACATACGCACACCTTATATGCTATACTAATATATTAATGCATTATAGGGTTTGATTATATGAGAATAATAAGAGGCACAATCCATATTGTAATAGGGCCTTACATGACATTTGATAATTAAATGGTTGCCCAAGATGATGATGAGTTAGAAGATACAAGGTCCCCAGAAAAATTCTCAGGTGGTTTTTGGTGTTGCAAAAGAAGTAGCATCCCTTCATAATTGTGAGGAGGAAAATATCACCATGTTGACAAAAATTTCAGAGAAAGGATCAAAATTGGTAGAAAATGAATTTGAAATCATCAAGTTTCTTCTCAAGGAAAAAATCCAAGATCAAAGGATGTTAAATGAAATTTTTCTTCTAGATGATGATGATTTTATAAAGTCTAAAATTTAAAATATGTTTTTCATTCCAATATTCACAAGAAAATAATGTGATCTCCCCCCTCCTCCTCGGCTACTCTAAAGTACCCCAAGGTGGCTCGATTACAAATAAAAATACGAGGTGTTGAAAGGAAGTTACAATGGGGTAATGTTGAGAAACAAGCTTTGAAGGATGAAAAGGTAAAATTAAAAAATCCTTAGACTAAGATTGGAATAAGTTAATATTTTATTTTAATCTATGAGGCACTATCAAGAAAGCAAAAAAAAAAAGTGGCAGGCCAATTTGAGATTTCTATGAAGAAATTAGTTAAGGTCAAGAATACTTTGTTCTTTAACGTTCATCTTGTTGTAATTATTGAAAATAACTTATCATATACCAAATATTTAACTAAGAGAAAGATGATTATTATTGACAATATGGTAAAAGGTGGGATGTCCAACCCTTTCCCTAAGAGTGCACCCTAAAAAAATTAAGGTAAAGGCTAGGCTTTTAGTAGTGTGTTTGGGAAATAAATCAACATAATAACATTAAATTATTTCAATCTAGCATTTGAGAGGGTGGTCTCTTTAAATTTTAAGGTTAATATTTTTGTTATGGAAAATATTCTATCAAGCACAAAATATTCAAATCCCTATAAGACATTTCCAAATCCTTGAAGCCTGATTTTCCAAATATCTCGAAATGGGATAATATTATGATTTATTTCTCACTGGTCCCTGAATGATAAAATCATTCATAAACACTAGTCTCTTCTTACATGTTAACATGTTCATTTTCATGGGCACTGTGATATTCATGAAAGGATTTTTATATGTTTATATTTTCATGTGTGTTCCTTGCATAGACGCAACAAAAATTTGTGTTGATTATAATATTATAATGCACCTAGAAACAAAATTATGATAAGTATAGCCTTATACCACACAATTTTTTGAAACAACACAACCTATGATTGACTTAGATCCTTACATATCAAAGCAATTAAGATAAATAAAACTTTTTTTTATTTCAATGAGGGAAGAAGACTTACAAAAACATAAGGCTAATCACAAATAGATATAGTATGATATTACAGCTATTTAATCTTATTATAGTGGCCTACAAAACTTGTATGTAGTTGAGGCTAGGCTGCTTCGCCCCTTGTTGGGCTCCGCGGTTGGTCAATTCATTTTTTCCTTTTAGAGTCTTGGATGGTGTTTGGGTTTCTCTCTTGCCCTTATCTTTTTTGGTCCCCCCTAAACCAAATAGTTATCTAATCTAAAAAAATACTGGCCTATAACAATAACTAACAATCTAAAAGCTACCCAATTTTGACTCTTCAAGCTATAACTATCTGGAACTACTTCGCTCAAGTGAAATGGTGAGTTCTTATAAAACTAAGCACCACCTACTTATAATATTTGTCTCACTTACATCCTACCAAAATTAAATTTAATGATTTTTTAAAACCGTGTCAATAATATTAAATGTTTCATAAAAATTATATATTAGATAAGGCCCAAGTGCCTCATAAAACATCTTGATCATATCTCAACTTTATGAACACAAGTTATCTCTACAAAATCAATATTGGGTAAGGTGAATCTTCATCAGCTCCATTCTAATTATTCCCTATGAAAACAATTATTTAATTTCAAACAATTATGCTCCTTAATTTCACGTGTGCATGGAAATGTGCATGTATTCATAAGTTTGTACACGATTCTTCAAGATGAAATCTTTTGTTTACTCAAATGACCTCCAATGAATTCTCATTTCAATGGTATCTTTGTTCTAAAAAGAAATATATTTAGCCATAAAGAAATCCTTTGGAAATGAACTATGTGATATCACATGCATTTACCTTAAAATAGGGTAGCATATAGTTTTCTACTATATGAAGTGTTCCATATTCTTCCAAGTGATCAATAATTTCACCAATAACTTTAGGTGTTGTGTCATCCTCTTTAAAGTGTATTTCAAATTTAGAGATGTTGCAATGCATTTTGACTCTCGTTCTCTTGTGTAAATCCTTTGTTGATGAAAAATATGTCTTGTGTTGTACCATTGAACAATACTTACACCACATCTTGATAGCCATTACTACTATTAAACTCATAACATGCACCTTTTGAACTCCTTTAATAGTAATCCAAAATAAAATAAGTATGAAAACATGTAAACTGGATCTTACTATTTTTAGTTGATGGAGGATTTCTTTTAAACTAGGATGCTCTTACATCATACACCTCAAGTAAAAATTAAATCACAAGTCATTTCTCACACAATATATGTTATTGGTACACAATGTCTAGTTTTTTCACTTTCATTGATCCATGTCGCATATTCAATATTTTTTCCTTTTCACTTAACCAAATATTTTGTGTACTTTTTACTATTGAATCTTGTACTCGTTTCTCTCTCTGCTTCCTCATGCACCTTCTCTAGCAACTCTCTAATAAAATGAATATGAATTTTTACATATGTTATCTTTTTTTCTCTATCCTTCAAATAATAATACAAATTTTCCATGTTGAAAATGTTTGAAATTTACATACCTTATGGAAATTTAATTTCAAATATATTAGATACAAATTTTCACAATGTTTTTCATGGTCGTATGTTCTTCATTTTAATTTATATCATATTTACCTATTGAAGATATTTATTTTATCAAACAAGCTAAGACCATGCCTCCTACCTGAAGTTAAAGTCACCTTCTCTTTATATTATTTCCTAGAGTTCAGATTCCCTTCTCTTTATCTTTGTGCATTGTTTATATTGATTTATACCCTTCTCCAATTATTTTTGCACATTTTGGCACACATCACTCATGCATTTAACAAAATATTTTGTATTTATTTATTTCCTTTCTCATCCTTGTTGCACAATTATTCAATAACTCTTAAACTACTACCATATAGAATATAAAATGTTAACCTTCATGTACTTATATTTACTGAATTGTTATAAGAAAACTTATTTTGTTTTATGATTGTATCCCATGTTATTGACTTTCCTTTGATAAAAAAAAAATCTTAAGAGATTAACAAAATATTTCTTACTACCTTTTTTTTTCTATCTATCTATGAATGGTATATTGAACTAAACTTTAACATTGTATTTATCTTCTTCCACAATGCCCTCTAGAAATTTATAACAATTTCACTATCCAAAAATATACCACATGAAAACCATGGAGCCTCAGAATCTCCTTGAAAAATAATTTCACTATATAAAGTGTTCCATCTTCTGCCAAGTGATCAATAATTACAAGCACTTCAGGTAGTGTTCCATCCTCTTTAAATTGTATGTGAAATTTAGAGATGTTGCAATGCATTTTGACTCTCATTTTCTTGTGTAAATCCTTTACCGATGAAAAATATTTCTTGTGTTGTACCATTGGACCAATTCTTACACCACTTCCTAATAACCAATACTATCATTAAACTTATAACATACACCTTTTGATCTCCTTTAACAGTAATACAAAATAAAATCAGTATGAAAACAGGTAAAATGGATCTTATTATTTTTATTGTTAATGTAGGATTTCTTTTAAACTGGGGTGCTCTCACCTCATACACCTCAAGTAAAAATGAAATCATGAGTTATTTCTCACACAATATATGTTATTGGTACTCAATTTATAGTTGTTTCACTTTCATTTATCCATGTCGCATCTTCAATCTCTTTTCATTTCCACGTAACTAAATATTTTTGTACTTTCTACTACACATCTTGAATCTTGTACTAGTCACTCTCTCTTCTTCCTCATGGACCTTCTCTTGCATCTCTCCAATAAAATGAATATGAATTTGTACTTATGCTTTCTTTGTTTCTCTATCCTTCAAATAAGAATATAAATTTTCCACATTGAAAATATTTCAAATGTCTATACCTTTTGGAAATCCAATTTCAAATATATTAGATACAAATTTTCACAATGATTTGCATGGTCGTATCTTCTTCCATTTTAATTTATATCAAATTTACCTCTTGGATAGATTTATTTTATCGAACAAGCTAGCACCATGCCTCCTACCTAAATTTAAACTTACCTTCTCTTTATCTTCTTAACTATAGTTCAAATTCCCTTCTCTTTATCTTTGTGCATTGCTTATATTGATTTATACCCTTCTCCAATTATTTGTGCACTTTTTAGCACATGTCACACATGCATTCAACAAAACATTTTGTTTTTTATTATTTCCATGCTCATCCTTTTTATTACACATTATTCAAAACCTCTTAAACTAATACAATAAAAAAATATGAAATTTTAACCTTCAAGTACTTATATTTACTAAATTTTTATAAGAAAACTCATTTTGTGTTAGTATTGTATCAAATGTTCTTAACTTCCCTTTGATAAAAAATCTTAAGAGATTAACAAACTCTTGATTAATACCTTTTTTTCATCTATCTATGAATGGTATGTTGAACTAAACTACAACATTGTATTTAGCTTCTTCCACAATGCCCTCTAGAAATTTCTAAAAAAATCACTAGCCAAAAATTTACTACATGTAAACCATGAAGCCTCATAATCTCCCTGAAAAATAAGTTTACAATTTGTGTTGCATCACTTATCTTCTTACATGCTATAAAATGTGTCATCTTGTAAAATCTAACCACTATAACAAAAATAGAATAAAAATATTTATGTGTCTTAGAAAAACATAAAATAAAATCAATACTTATATCTTCCCATGACTTCTCTCGAATATGAAATGGTTGATATAACCCTACGTTTTAAATTCTAATTTTTACTAACAGATAAACTCATCATTGATGAAAACATTTGTGCACATTTTCACTCGTCTTAGGCTAAAAATATTTCTCATCCAACTATGCATAATGATAGGTATTGCAAGAGCTTTATCACAGGTTTTACTCAATTAATGGAGTTCAACACAGATATAATATAATATTCTTCTCAATATATTTGATGCACAATAGATTACAAATATATAGGAAAATACTTTCCTATAAACAAGGTGATGGTTGTTAACAACCTCAACCATCTAAAAAATCACGTACAACAATAATCTCGTAATATATATTATTATATATTTGTTATAACAATGTATATGTATAGTAAACTAACATGTAATAGATATTTACCTTACAGTAACATACTAACAACCATGTGAATACTAAGTCCTAACATTCACCCCTTAGTGTTTACATGGTAGAAAAACATCCACACTCTCAACTACAGTATGCTCACCCCTGTGGCATGTCCAACTATGTGACTCATGACCTTGATCCAAAAGAAAGGCTCACTCCTTCCATGGTTTTAAATAGGCTTACCACAAACCTTGACGTGACAGGAACCTCATCAACTATCCACCTCGTGTGGTTTTCTGGATCCTCCCACAAACCCTTTCAAGATCCATGAACTGACTTACTCTGGTGCTACTATTCGCCACTATGCTTATACATCAGGGAATAATGTAAGAAACACAACTTGCATATTACAAAACCACACAAAAGAAGATATACTGAAAATATTTCACATTACTTCCTATAAGAATCGTAATGTTCTTAATCGTAGTCTCTGTCATTGATCGTTGCCACTTGATCTTGAACAACATAGAAAACTACCACTGGCACTGGAAGCTTTCCTTGACTAAGCCATTTCAGGTGCAGAATGGGAATGGAACATTGGTATGTATTCCCCCTCACCCACAATTTGAAATTCCAAATAAGAAATCAGAAAGGGAAAAATGTATTGTGTTGTATCATACTATTTTAAAATAACAAAAAAACTCAAATTTTGAATAGAATCTCACACACTCATATATGACTTTTGACTAACACAACTCAATGTTAAGGACACGACAATAATAAATCATTACCTTAGAAATTAATATTTGATTACTTTCTAGACATAAATAATAACTATGGACCCAATCTATGATATATCGCTCATGCAGTTCTATTTGTATCAGTCACTTGATTTTATTCAGATCTATGTACACAACAATTATAGCGATGTGAAGATCATGATACCATTGAATAGGCTACAAGAAATTGGTACTGTAAACGAAGCTTCGTACGCTCCAAAAAAATATCTGTGAACTCTTTGTGTTCAAACATTTAAACTGTGTGTTGATATCAGAGGAAGCCTCTACCGTTTATGAGGTGAGAGCTTTTGCTACCTGGCAAGATGATAATCCATTTGAAGACTCCCAAGAGGGTAGATCTGGATAGCTACACGCACAGACACATACAAATTTCAAGTTTGACTTTCAAAAGACCATTCACCAATGACTCTAGCCTTGTGAAGCAATCACTCTGCCAAATATTCCAAACGCCTTTTGGTACTTTTCAATGAAAAGTGATGAGGCGATTTTGCAGAATCAGATCAAGTAATGCATGCACACTACAATTAACAACTCAAAATAAATATGATATAAAATAGGAGATTTAATTCACATGAGTCAAGTAATCCATTATGCACACAACTGAATCATATGCTCTAAATTGGTTTGCTCCACTAATGAGTACGAATGCCAACAAACTTGAATAGAACAAATGTATAGGCACCCAAGTTAATCAGTAAATGATTTCTCTCATCCAACGAGGCACAAAGAGCTACCCCTTTGCTAATTTTAAAACTCCATGCAATCTAAGAAATAGCACGCTATGATACCAATGATAGGTATTGTAAGAGCTTTATCACAGGTTTTACTCAATTAATGGATTTCAACACAGATATAATATAATATTCTTCTCAATATATTTGTTGCACAATAAATTATAAATATATAGGAAAATACTTTCCTATAAACAAGGTGATGGTTGTTAACAACCTCAACCATCTGAAAACTCACGTACAACAATAATCATGTAATATATATTGTTATATATTTGTTATAACAATATATATGTATAATAAACTAACATGTAACAAATATTTACCTTACGGTAACATACTTAAAACCATGTGAATACGAATTCCTAACACATAAGTCTTACATTTCCAAAATTACCTAGTAAACCTCTACTATGTTTTTTATTAACCAAATTCTCTTGCATTGACCCTCTTGGTATGCATCATTTTTTATCTTTGAACAATAAACCTTCTTGAATGAAATAATCTAACATTTTTTTGCCATATTAGCTCTACACATACACATCATGCTTCCTTGAAGTCTTCATCATCTTTTTGTAACTCTTTCATAGAATCAAATCCTAATAATTATACTCCCATCCTAAACAATAAGAGATGCATCCTACTTGATCCATAAAATTTGTTATACTTACCACTTTTGTGCTTCAATGCAAATGATTAACTCTATAAATGTTATCACCTTTCTTGTTTTTGTTTCAATTTTCCATGACTTTCCACTTTTGTTCTTCAACGTTAATGATTAACATTTTAAAAATTATACATGCTTCATGTGTGTCTAATTCAATTTTCCTTTACTAGTAATGAATTATAAACCTGGATTATTCATAAAAAACTCCTTAGGAACAGATAATGTCTCCACATCCTAAGTAATTTCACTATTTTTTATAACTTTTGATCATATACAAACATTTTAAATTTATATCATTGAAATATGATATTATTGTTCCTTTATGAGTTAACATTTCACTAATTGATGCCCCACTTTCATCACAATTGATCTGAAATACCTTTGTGAGATCTTGAAACACCAACACTAGTCGCTTAGTCACTTTTCTCTTCAATTTTAGAAAATTTCTTATGCACTTGTTTTCAAAGAAGAAAAAAATTATCTCTTTACATGACCCATGTGATAGGTGTGCAATTGCTATTGAATTTTTGAATGAATTTCCCATTAAAACTTGTCAAACCATGAAGATTTGCACTTCAAAATTTCTCCTAGGTGATGTCCAATCAAGTATAAATCTCACCTTTTCTGGATCCATCTTCAAACCTTCTTTGGAAATCATAAACACAGGTACAAAATGTCTATTTTCATAAAGCTACTCTTCTTTAAATTGATTAAAATATTCTCCTCTCATAACTGATGCAATACTTTATCTCAACTACATTAAATTATTCTCTTTCATCAGACTGAAAAATCACAATGTCATCAAAATAAATTATGACAAAATTTCTAGAAATCGGCTTCAGTACTTCATTCATGAGCCAAATGAAATTATATGGTACATTAGTCAATATAAATGGAATTAACAACTTCATATAGAACCCATCTTGCATTTTGAACACATTCTTCACTCATCACCTTCCCTCATGTGGACCTGATGATATCCATTCTTTAAATCTATCTTTGTTAAATATTGCACTCTAGTTATGTAATCAATCATATCATCCATGTGTGGTAATGGATACTGATAATTAATTTTGTTATTTTATTGATTTTTATTGTCAATGCACATTCACCATTCTCCATTCTCCATTCTTATTAGGCACTAGAACTATTAATATTACACACTTTCTCGAAGTTTCTTTAATCGAGTGTTGTGCATCTAGTTACACCTACAAAATCACACTTATGCATGTGAAAACATTTCCATATTGTTGTGCATATTTATTCTAACCCCTCACACTGGCCTATCACACCAAATTATAAACATTAACATGATAAATCAAGGTGCGAGATAATATTGGTCCCATCATGTTTTGCAATTATGATAAATAATTTAATAAATTAATAGAATAGAAGCATTAATAAAATAAACATATTAGATAACATACTCATACATAGAAAATATAATTTTTTAATAACATTTTGTATTTCATATTGATCACTCAAAACATCACATGATAATCTCAAAAGAATATCCTTCATGTATCCAAGACCTACATGTGTCTATAATATTATCACTTTACAGTGAACTCATAAGGATTATATATAATAGTGGGGACTCACCCTTCATTAGTTGAACAAAATATATTCTTAGCCGTTAGGTTCTATAATTGCCACTTAACTATTACATCGAGGTGGTGATTATGCCACATGTCACCATACTTTGGTTCTTCACTCTGCATGGCAATCTTCTAAAAGTCTCGTGACTATATTTAGCCATGTCTTTACTTTATATACCTCATATGTCTATCTTTAGCATGTTCTACTTGTTCATGTGTTGACTCCATGCAAGTAACTGAAACTACAATTGTTTTTTTCTATTTTTATCTGATTTATTTCTCATGTGCTTATTTATCTCTTGAAAGTGCATGGTCTCTTCTAAATATGCATTTTTTCCTGCATGTTCTAGTTTTAGGCACAAATTTCCTCTTTCCTTGTCGTGAATCTTCATGCTTCCTTCTAGAACTAGTGAACTTCCCAAAATTTTAACATTATTCCTTCGTAAATATTGAGCTCCGCTCTCCCAATATTCTCACATGTGGCCCAAATAATATAAATAATAAATAATGAATAATTATTTCCCAATGTGGAACTTAACTGATAAAATAATCTAGTATATTTAGAGCTTAACATTACCCCACACTAGTTCTATTGTACATCCTTAGACAACTTGTTTTTTGCTTCGTTAAATAATTTTAGGACCTATTGCCAGAGTAAATTTTTATGGACCCTCCATCCATCTGAGTCTTCTTATAAGATAAGGCTTGACTGATTAATCCATGCAGCGAGCTCACTTAATGCTTTGGCACCTTTCCTTGGGTCATATGCCCTAATTTGCATCTCTCTTAAGCCCTTCTCAACCTATCCCTTCTTCTATCTTGGTCTCCTCCTAGGTAGTTAGATTCCTTAGCTCATCATTCATTATTCACTTTTTGTGTTACCCTATTCCCTTAACCTTTCAAATGTATCTAAGATCTCATTATAGGAAACCCTATTAACATCATTTCCTTCTATATGCACTCCCAGGGCAGCTTGTTTCTATGTAGCTTTGATCATGTGCGCATCTATGATTTTTCTCTATTTAAAAAAGGCCTTTGACCAACTTACCTGCATATGATACCTTTTCTTTACATTTTCCTTCCAAATATGTGCATATATTTAATTTCTTTAGACAAGTGACCCTAACATTATCTTTTTCACTCTTTCCTTGTTTCTATCTATTTTTATTTGCTTCCACCCTTTTGAGCAAGAGGCTTAGCAATTGCTCCAATTATTCTATACCCTTTCCTAGGGTGATCAGGTTTTATTTTGTAAGTTTAGGTTCATCAAGGATTATCCTCTTACCAAAATATTTTTCCTTTTTATTAGGACATGTATATTTATCTTACAGGGTTATATGTTCCTTGGTTAACTCATTCAACTTACTCTTTGTTTCTTTGATCTCCTTAGTTAGCTCATTCACTCTTTTTTTTACAGGAGGCTATCCGCTCTATTATTCAATTTTTTTAGACCAATCCTCAAATATTTTATATGGCACCTCACCTATTTAGGTCTCTAAAAGGCGGAAAGTTTCTGAAAGGGCTATGGGTTCTCCATCTTCTATGGAAACTTGGTTCAGAAAAATGTATGGCAACTTGATTATGGTTTCCTTTATGCAAGCATCGAGGGAAAAGGATAGCACATTTTTTGCATGCCTTGTCATTATTTAATCCTTCATGCTCTCATAGGTGAACAAATTTTTAACAGCCCTCCCTTTTTGATACCTCACATAGAAATATTTGTGAGGTTGTTTTGGATCAACCTTGAATGTTTCATCCTCCTCATATTCTTCTTCATCCAACTTTTCCAATGCATGATTTATTTTGTCTTAAAAATGCTTCTCTTTATCCTCTTTATCCTCATTATTTCCATTTGATTCTCCACCACATCCATGTTCTTCCTATTCCTCGTCCTTCTTCTCCTCTTTATCAGACTCATCTCCTTTATCTTCAATGGTGACAACCTTCGGAGAAATTTTTGGATATATGGATGCCCCTTCACCTGATTCTTTAGGATTATCTTCTTCTTCTAGCTCATTCTTTGCATGTGAATGGCTTATGGTAGGGGTAGGTTACCTTAGAGGAGTTATTTTTATCCTCAGACCCAAACTTATTTCTCCCCCTTCCTAAGATGAAAGTGGTTTTTCACTACTAGCTTATGCATCTATGTCCATTTGAATTGGTGCACTAAATTTTTTTAGTGTAATGTTAGTTCCTAAACTGCTAATATCATTCCCATCACCCCCTTTATTTAACTCACTTTCCATGGTCTTGTGATTTTCTCATGAGTTTGGTGTTGGCACATATTTTTTGATGCATCCACCATTCGTCTCTTTTTTAGTGAGGCCTTATGTTCTCCTTCTTTATAAGTGTGTTTTACTTACTTTTTCCTTTTGATCCCTTTTTTATTCTTCCTAGAAGTTAGAATCATTTATTCATCTGGATCTTCCTCCACATGTGGACCAACCTTGTTTTTATTCTTCTTCAGCCTTAAGTAGTAAAAAATTAATGTGCCTTATTGTTTACTATTATCATCTCTACTTGGATAAGTGAGAAAATTTCTAATTAATTCCTCTCCACATATGTTTTCCTTACCTCATATTTGTAGGTTTTACGGAGGGTGTGTATGTTCTTGTTAATCCTCAACGTGTAAATTTTGATCTTCTTCGCATCTTTGATCTGATTCATAGATCGCACAAAATAGTTTTTGTAAAAGTATAAGGAAATTTTTCCCAGGGTGACTTATTTCCATCAATTTGCATGAATATCCATAATAAATAGTGTTACATCACAACAAACTTTGCTTATCCTTATACTTCCTCTAGTTATTGTCACGAAATTCTTAGTCTTACTCAAAAATGTCCTAGAAGTGCTTTAGCCAATTGCCAAGAGGAATTATTGAGATTGGTGGGCACTTAAAATTCCTTATATCATACTATGGGATACTTGTTCTCTAGAGGGTATAACTAATTAGGTTTTCCACTTCCTTAAGAGGTTCATATCTCATTGAAGACCAAAATTAAAAATATTCTGCCCCGTTGAAATTTAACCACATGTTTAATATGTGCAAGCTTTGCATCTTGTGTTATACTCGCAGCAATATATCGGGACATATTATACTGGGTCCTTTGTGCCATCTTGTTCATGAGGAACAACAATTTACTATTCACCTACATCCACCTTTCTGCACCCACTAGTTTAGACGTTAGAAGTCGCACCACAACTCTTATATATGGGTCTTTTATTTTTGTGATGGGGAGGGTGTACCCCACTTTATTGTAATTTAATATATCTCTGACCTCGTTGATATCCTTATCATCGATCATATTGGTTTATTTTTTGATCAGTGAGTGGTGTCATGCCCAACAAAACATCACATGAATACAACAATAAAGATACCGAAATATTTTTTTGTCTTTCGTTACTTGTTACACGTCATGAAGGACACCACATAGGATCAAAATAATAATTCAACATCACATGAGACATTTACACAAACACGGATCCACGTATATAACATGATGAGGAAGAATAAACACCACAAATAGAGATGACACACATTTTCAAGCCTACATAAGAGGCTTATAATGGGGAGAGGTCATCATTGCAACTACCCCTTATCACTCCAAGAAGGAATCTTAGCTAGCCTTTGGTTCCTCTAAAGTAACCACACCACATCAACTTTGACAGGCCCCTTTTGCCTCCATTATAAGACATGTTTATCCCTTCACTAAGACTAGCCACAAATTCCTTTGGTTCCTCCAAAACAAAACACACACTTCCCCTTATTCCTCACTTCACTAGCTACACCTTATTCGTCCAATAATCAATGATGAAACCTCACCCCAATAAGAAGAAAACATATTCACATGAAAAAATATGATGCACATCAAATCCACATCTTCCCAAATGAAAAGTACAAAACAATGAACCAAATACAATATAAACTCACAGATAGACACTTTCCATGACACAACACTTTCATGGTTACATATTTATTACAATCCTATTTCATTATTTGATCATAATTATTTTAAGATCACTTAACATGTAAAATTCCATTCTTCTTTAAACTAGACTTCCTTTTCTTTGTTTCATTTAACATTTTACCTATAATGGTTCCATTTGATTTTTCCCATTTCTTTCATCGCAATTAATTTATATAGCATGGTTGTTAATAGGAACATTTAAACACACATGAGGCTACTAGTACTTGTTTTGAGAATTCGTTTCTTAAGAGTATGTTTACTCAATTTTTTATTTTACCTTCATTTCCAAAAGGGAATTTCACATGAAGATAAAAAAAAATGTCAATTAGATATAATGGTAGGCAGATTTCATGTTCCTTTCTCACTATAACACTTAACCAATAAGGATACACTCTTTTATATTCAAAATTATAACAACTAAGTAATCTAACGGCTTAGTTTGCATCATTCATGATACATAAAATATGTTTGCATTGAGTTTAAGGGATGAGCTTGAACTATCATTTTACTCCTAATCCATCATCTTAAGAATTCATTATCAATAGCTACGAGTTAAAAACAAGTTTCAGCCAAAATTAAATTTCTTAAGTGGTCCTAGGTTTAATATATTTCCATTTATGCCCAAGGGATCTACTCCTTACTACAAATCAAATTAGAGTGCAATAGCCTTAACTCATAAGACCTTTGTAAAATCCTAAAGTATTTTTTCACTATTTGCTAAGGAAACATTTTTAACCTTAAGGCTTAGGAATGTTACAATGGGGTTCATTCACAATGTGAGCTTACCACCACAAGAAATTTTTTGAGTTCCTTTTTTTAAGCGAGAAAATTGTTCTATGACGGTAGAGAAAGAGCATTCTCATGGACCATGCATGAAGGGTGGATGAGGTACAAATTTTACCTACCCCAAAATGGTCATGAAGGAACAGGTGAGACCCATTTTCTCGAAAATACTGTAGAACCTAATATCGATAAAGAAATGGAAATACATGGTTCAGAGTTTACCAAGTTTGGTTCCACTATGGAAATAAGTCACAAGGTAAAATCAAGGGAACCATTCCTTATGGCAAGGGTTATTATTTCATGTTATAATTTTTATTGTTACTTTCCACCCAAAAGAAAACATGAAATTACAAGTTTTTATTTTTCCTAGGAGACTAAGAGAGTTCCCTAGGTCAACACATCGATACCAAATAGATAAAATAATCCATTCTCAATTTTTTACCATCAATTTTATTGGTACAAACAACATTTAAAGTTATGACAGTTCTCACAGTTTTAAATGGCAAGCTTCCAAATTCATCCTCCTACAATGATAACAGATAATATCAATAGGAATTATTTTGATGTCATTTTCAACATGATACAATCAACTTATTTTACCCATCCAACATATAAAATTATGACCAAGTAGAAAATTAGTCCACATAACAGTGTTACTATGTACAAGAATAATATGCTTTCCAAACATGCTAACAATGTCGTATTCATCACATAAAATAATAAATGACAATTCTATTTATAAAAATAGCACTAATATTTCATATATAAATAGATTATTTTCAATATCACGTGTTATTATGAAAACACCAATAACGCTTTACTTTTTCCTTATACTAGTACTTGCAACTACCACATGGTCAACACAAACTGTTGGCATGGCATCTACCCAAAAACTAGCATAATTCATTATTTCCTAACCACAAATTCCTTTGGTTCCTCTAAAACAAAACACACACTTCCCCTTATTCCTCACTTCACTAGCTACACCTTATTCCTCCGATAATCAATGATGAAACCTCGCCCCAACAAGAAGAAAACATATCCACATGAAAACACATGATGCACATCAAATCCACATCTTCCCAAATAAAAAGTATAAAACAATTAACCAAACACAATATAAACTCACAAATAGGCACTTTCCACAACACAACACTTTCATGGTTACATATTTATTACAATCCTATTTCATTATTTGACCTTAATTATTTGAAGATCACTTAACATATAAACTCTCATTCTTCTTTAAACTAGACTGCATTTTCTTTATTTCGTTTAACATTTTACCTATAATGGTTCCATTTGATTTTTCACATTTATCTTATCGCAATTAATTTATATAGCTTGATTGCTAATAGGAACATTTAAACACACATGAGGCTACTAGTACTTGTTTTGAGAATTAGTTTCTTAAGAGTATGTTTACTCAATTTTTTATTTTACCTTCATTTCCAAAAGGGAATTCCACATGAAGATAAAAATAGGTCTATTAGATCTAAGGGTAGAAATATTTCATGTTCTTTTCTCATTATAACACTTAACCAATATGGATACACTCTTTCTATTTCAAATTATTTCAACTAAGTAATCTAACTACTTATTTTGTGTCATTCATGATGCATAAAATATGTTTGCATTGAGTTTAAGGGATGATCTTGAACTATCATTTTACTTCTAATTCATCATCTTAAGATTTCATTATCAATAGCTACGAGTTAAAAATAGGTTTTGGCCAAAATTAAACTTCTTAAGTGGTCCTAGGTTTAACTATTTCCATTTATGCCCAAGGGTTCTACTCCCTACTACAAATCAAATTAGAGTGCAATATCCTTAACTCATAAGGCCTTTGTAAAATACTAAGGTCTTTTTTCACTATCTGCTAAGGAAACACTTTTAACCTTAAGGATTAGGAATGTTACAACAGGGTTCATTCACAATGTGAGCTTACCACCACAAGAAATTATTGAAGTTCATTTTTTTAAGCTGGAAAATTGGTCCATGAAGGTAGAGAAAGAGCATTCTCATGGACCATGCATGAAGGGTGGATGAGATACAAAGTTTACCTACCCCAAGACGATCATGAAGGAACAAGTGAGACCCATTTTATTGACATACCGTAGAACCCAATATTGATAAAGAAATGGAAATACATGGTTAAAACTTCACCAAGTTTGGTTCCACTATGGAAATAATTCATGGGGTAAACTCAAGGAAACCATTCCTTACGGAAAGAGATATTATTTCATGTTATAAATTTGATTATCACTTTCCGCCCAAAAGAAAACACGAAATTACATGTTGTTATTTTTCCTTGGAGACTAAGAGAGCTCCCTAGGTCAGCACATCACTACTAAATAGATAAATTAAGCCATTCTCAATTTCTTACCATCAATTTTACTGGTATAAGCAACATTTAAAGTTACGACAGTTCTAACAATTTTAAATAACAAGCTCCCAAATTCATCCTCCTACACTAATTACAGATACTATCAATAGGAATGTTTTTGACATCATTTTCAACATGATACAATAAACTTATTTTACCCATCCAACATATAAAAGTATGACCAAGTAGGAAATTAGTCCACATATAAAAGTGCCACTATGTACAAGAATAACACACTTTCCAAGCATGCTAATAATGTCATATTCATCATGAAATAAATGACAATTCTATTTATAAAAATAGTGCTAATATTTCATATACAAATATATTGTTTTCAAGATCACATGTTATTGTGCAAACACCAAAAAACACTTCACGTTGTCCTTATCCTAGTACCTACAACCACCACATGGTGAGCACAAACTGTTGGCATGGCATCTACCCAAAAACTAGCATAATTCACAATTTCATAGTTTTCCATTCACATGACTATAATAATTAGCACGCAACAAGAGAGAGTTAGTTATGCATTCATTTCATTTTATTTCATTTCCTAACTATAGGGAAAGAGAGAGGGGAGATTAAAAAACATTTTCCTTAAAGAGGTATGGATACAATTAGAATACATGCATGAAGGTACGCGCTTCTCTAATATTATTAAACTTGTTTTAGAATTGCTTATGACTCCTATGGAAGGAGATGAAAAGGTAGTTAATTTCTTAGCCAAGATTAAAAATATCAAATCACAATTAGATGGATGTAATTGTGACTTAATTGGTGAAGAATTAATCTACTTTATTGTTCAGTTGAATATGCATGAAAGATTTAGGAATTTTATTTCTATCTTAAACTCTAAATATCTTAATGAGGATGAATTACCATACTTAAATACTTTGAGTTCTCTTCTGATACAGGAAGAGCAAGTGATGATAAACTTAGACTCTAAGGAGAATGCCTCTTAGGCACTTATTGCTCGGAATTCAAATTTCAAGCCTTGTACACCATTCTCTGATCAGAATTTCATATCTAAATATTCATTTGTCGATAAGAAAAGTGTTACTTCTGAACATTTGCATGTAATTTTTAATGGTAAATTTCAAAAATGTGGAAAATTTGGGAATAAAAAGGAAGAGTGTAAATCTAAGAAACCTATACATAAAAACCATAAATAGATTGTCTTGTCTAAATATAATTTAAGGAAAAAGGATAGTTCTACTCCTAAAACTATTGCATTATATGTTGCTTTATAATCTTCCTATAATTTTGAATGGATTCTAGATTCAGGTGCTTCAAATCATATGACTGGTATTTCTAATTCTTTATTTAATGTTACGAAAATCAATGAATGTGTGTATCTTGGTGATAAATCATCTTTAGAAGTAATAGAGAAAGGAAAAGTAAAATTTGCAAATGGTATTTTTAATAATGTTTTATTTGTTCCTAAGCTTAAAAAGAATCTTTTTTCATGTTCACAACTAACTTATGATGGTTTTTCTATTCAAATTTTGAAGGATACTTGGTACATCAAGGATAGTAATGATAATATAATTGTTGAAGGAATTTAAAGAATTTGTCTATATATTTTTGATGATTTTTCTTCTGCAACATGTTTTGTATCTCAAATTTTGAATAATTCAAAACTATGGCATGAAAGGTTAGGACATGTGAATTATCGAAGCTTGTATGAAATGTCTAGAAATAATCTAGTGAAAGGTTTTCCTGTGTTGTCTTCATCTCACGATGTTTGTGAAGGGTGTTTACACTCAAAATAAAGTGTTAAACCCTTTCACTTACATCCTGAGGAGAGTTCTTGTTCACCACTAGAAGGGTCAAAGCATACAAGTGTGTCCCACTTTGTGGCCATATTTTTTTTAAAATCTGCCTAGTAAATAAATAATTAAAAAATACTATAAAAATTTAAAAAATAAGGTAAATTCTGGATGCCCTGCACCTTGGTATTTATAGCCTCTTAAAAATGCATGTTTGGTCATTTTATATGTGTTTGGTCATGTTTTGGTTGTCAGACATAGTTTTCTGAAAGTACAAAAACTACAAAAAAGTGGGACACAGTTATATGCTTTGACCCAGAAGTTGTTCATAATGACGTTAGATGACCTCTTGAAGTAGCTTCCTTAAATGGTTCTTTTTATACTATGACTTTTATTGATGATTTCACCCTAGGATGATTTTGACATATTTTCTTAAAAATAAATCTGATGTACTTGGAAAATTTTAGGAATTTAAAGAATCTGCTGAAAATTCATCAAATTAGAAAATTAAGATGCTTAGAACAGACAATGGGGCTGAATATGTTATAAACGCATTTGAAAATGTTTGTATTGATTGTGGTATTAAAAGAGAATTAACTTCTCCCCATTCTCCCCAGTCTAATGGTGTTGCAGAATGGAAAAATAAGACTATTTTAGATATGGCTTGCACTATGTTTCATTTTATTGGTCTTCCCAAATTTTTGTGGGCATAATCAATGAACACGGTAGTCTACATCCTAAATAGGGTGTCTACCAAATATATTCACCTTTCAACCCCCTTAGAGAAGTGGTCAAATAAAAACTTGATGTATCACATTTAAAAGTCTTTGGTATTCCTGCCTCCTTATATATCCCTAAAAAGAAAAGAAATAAACTTGATATGACTTATTTTTCTTATATTTTCATTGGATATGGTATTGGCACTACAAGTTTAAGGATTTAAGATCTTGTAAAAAGGGACGTAACTAAAAATTGCAATGTTGTTTTGGAAAAATGCTTCTGTGCATCTACAAATAGTTATGAGACTCTTAATCATGTCAATATTTCTAATGATGGTTCTTATTCTAATAATGAAAATATGTTAAATGATCATGATGATGTTTCTTATGTTGATGTTATGGATGTGTCTTAATCGCCTATCTCCCTAGCTAAGAAACTAAAATGAGCTCAAACTGTGTTAGAAATTTCTAATCATATTGACCTTAGGAAAATGATCAAAAGCCATTATATGTACCATACATTAATGACCTTGTATGAACCCGAGCTGCAAATTTTTGAAGAAGTTTCTCAAAATGAGAAGTGGATCAATGAAATTCAGGCTGAATATAATGTCTTGATTCAAAATCAAACATGGGATTTGGTTCCACCTCTAGATAAAAGAAGTGTTATAGGGTCTAGATGGTTGTATAAAGTAAAATACAATGTTGATGGTAGTATTGAAAAATATAAAGCTAAACTTGTTGTTAGAGGTTTCACTTAGAAACTTGGGATAGATTATGTTGAGACCTTTTCCCCTATAGTTAAAATGAGCATAGTTATGACCTTTTTTTCTATTGTTGCTCAATTTGGGTGGGAAATCCACCAAATCATGTGAAAAATGTTTTTTTTTAATGGTAATTTAAAGGAAGAAATTTACATGTATCAACCTAAATGATTTGAAAAAACTGGTAAAGAGAAATATGTTTTTAAGTTGAAAAAAACTTTATATGGTTTAAAGAAAGCTCGTAAGCTTGG
Source organism: Taxus chinensis (assembly GCA_019776745.2). Lineage (NCBI taxonomy): Eukaryota > Viridiplantae > Streptophyta > Pinopsida > Cupressales > Taxaceae > Taxus > Taxus chinensis. The sequence goes on along the minus strand of CM034151.1, from coordinate 531,304,427 downwards.
TATGTGAAAATCAATGCTTTCTTTAAATAATTAGGATGTGAAAATTAATGCTTGCTTTTAACAATCAGGTTTTGTTAATTGTTCATTTGTCAATGATATATTCATTAAGCAAGAAGGTTCTCACATTATCATTATATATGACCGGTGATAGTCTTGCTTTAATTCATAGGATTAAAGAAAATTTGAAATAGTACTTTGAAATGACTTATTTCGGTCTCTTACATCATTTTCTTGGCATGGTTGTATTTCAAGACAAGCATTCTATTGTTATTTCTCAAGCACAATATGCAACCAATGTATTGAAAAAGTTTAATATGATTGATTGTAAACCAATTTCTACACCTATGGAAGTTGTACAAAAATTTGATCCTAAACATGTGTGTGAAATTTTTGATCCTACTTTGTAAAGGTAGTTAGTTGGTAGTTTGATTTATCTAACTATAAATAGACTAGATATTTCCTATGCAGTAGGAATTTCTTCAAGGTTTATGTAGGAACCTTAAAGAGATCATTGCAATCTTACTAAAATAATTCTTAGATATATTAAGGGAGCAATCAATTATGGGTTGCATTATACTAAGGATGAAAATGCTAAATTGCATGGATTTTGTGATTCTGATCATATTGGTGATGTATTAGATAGAAAATATACTTCTGGTTATGTGTTTAAATTTAGTGCAGGTGTCATTACTTGGTGCAGTGAAAAGCAGCCAACTGTTTCTATCTCTTCAACTGAGGCTGAGTATAGAAGTTCAATGGAAGCTACAAAAGAGGTTATGTGGCTGAAGAGGTTGTTTGATGAGATAAAGATGAAGGATCAAGGTAGTGTTACTTTGTTCTGCGATAACCAAAGCACCATAGATCTTGCACATAATCTAGTATAACATCAAAGGATGAATCACATTGAGATACATAAACATTTCATCCATGAGAATGTGTTAAGTGTTGAGACAGATCTCAAGTTCATTTTGACTGAAGAGTGGGTTGCTAACATCTTCACAAATTGCAAACTTTTGTCACTTTCGTGGAAAACTTAGATTGTCAAATTTTCCATTGAAGGGGAGTGTGCATGAAAATATCACCTCCTAATGGAACTTGGTATTTGTAAAATTAAAAATGCATTATAATAAAGACCTTTAGGCATGTGTAAAAGACTTTTGGGCATGTGTATACCTCCTCGGCTTATTTTTCATAAATAAGTATAGAAAGACCTTAAAGGCGGTCTTCAGTAAACTCTTTAGTGTTATTTAATTTACTTGTAAACATTCAGTGTAATATATTATTAAGGAGGTCCTTTGTTATAAAAGGCTCTTATATGATTGGTTTCAAGTAACCTTTTACGAGAACTTATGAGAACATGTAAAACGCACAAATCATACTTAACCACTTATCATGAGATGATCTTTGGGATTCCAAATCCTTTTGTACCAAAATTTAACTTGAGTATGATGAAGGTGTTATAATTCCTTCAACCTATATGTTAGCCTAAAACCTTTATGGTTTAAGGATTGTAAATCTTGTAGTGTACCACGGACAGGTAATCTATTGGCATATGTTATACCACTTAACATTAAGGAGGAGTGTTGGAACATAATGGTTAAATGGGTTGGCCACCCCTTAATTAAATATGGGTTCAACATTATACTATAGGTTAAATATTTAATAATAAGAAATATTTCTATTTCTATTATTAAATATTCAAACCTAAGAATATACTTTAGGTTAAATATTTAGTAATAAGAAATAGTTATATTTCTATTATTAAATATTTTAAACCTTTGTATATGTGTCAACCGACATAGTTGAAAAGGTGAGTCGGGAGACATACTCGATCACCTCATATAAAAAGGACTTCGCGTCCTCATTTGATATATTCAAAAAAATAATATATCAAAGGTTTTCACCCTTTTGATTAGGCTTTCTAAGGAGGAGGTGATATACTGGATGTAAAAATTTCTCTACAATAAAGGTTACTTTTCACAAAGGGTTTTACCTTTGGGTTTTCCACTATAAATATCGTGTCATGTGTTATTTAGTTTTGTAAGTATTATTAAACTATTATGCAATGTGATGTGATGTTTATTTATTTAATATTGCATAGTTTATTAATGTTGATTAAATACATAATTAATAGAATCCTCAAATTCTAACACATTTACGATAAGTTGTTAAACTTATGTAATATTATATGGATCTCTAGGAAAATATTCATTTTTAATTAACCAAATAAAGAGAGACCGAGTTCAAGAAACTACACTAGAGTCTATGGACTCACAAAATGTGATGTCAACCTAATCAAGATTTTACCAAAGATGTGAAACAAACCACGACGTGGATTGTGAATGGACTGCAAGTGAAATTTGTAGTAGTGAACTGAGAATTGGGGTGAAATATAAATAGATTAAGCAATTATGGAAGAACATCCATGAGTAAGTGCTAGTTTATTACAATTTTTTGGAATCATATTTTTTTGGATTTTTGAAAAAAATGGCTATTAGAGGTGTGTGTTTGTGTTTGTGTTTGTGTTTGTGTCAATGATGATAGTGGAGGATGTGTGGAAAATCAGGACATGTTTTGAATCTAGACCAAATAAAGAGAAGTGGAACATATGGAGTACGTAGAATGATGAAGTGAAGACAAATTAGAGTCCCCCCATTCTATATAGGAACCATATGAAGAAGAGGCATGATGTAGAGGAGAAAATGATAGATGAGGTAGAAAATTGGATTGGATTATACATGATGTTGATGAAAAGTAAAGCAATAATGTTAAAGAGAATCCATAAGGTGGTAGTGAGTGGAGGACATGGTTGCAGAGATGAAACAAATAGGATATATCCCAAGTGTGGTGAATTTGTAATAATGTTAGGTCACAAAGACATGAAAAGAGCTCCAAGGTGGATGAGAGAATGATATGATGTGGTGTTGTTGAAATGGTGTCGAGTAGACAAGGATTGGGGAACATATTGATACTTAAAGGAAGTGCGAGAGCCAGTGATAGGATCATGTAATGAATGATTGTGATGAGAGGGTGATTTAATGGAATATAAAGGGATACGTAAGTGGTGAGGTTAAGTGGATGAGAATGTGGAAGAAATTTGAAATGATGTGAAAGTGTACATGGATGTGAAGGAAATTTGAAATGAAAATCCGGAAGAACAAATATTTGTGTGGTCATGATAGATGATGTTTACAAAGGAGGATTTAGCAACACGAAGGGAACCTAAATGAGTGACGGTGGAGGAAATAATGTGTGTGGGGAAGAATGCTCCAAAAGAGGTGAACCAATGAGATAAAGTGTAGGTGACTTACGAGGAAGATATGAAAAAAATGGTTGGATGCAAATGATGGTGAATAGATGAAAAAGGAGTGCGAATGAGAACAATATATGGTATAGGATATAATGGGGTAACATGTAGTAATAATGGTTCTTAGATGAATGGTGGTGGAGGAAATAATATGTGTGTGGAAGAGGCTCCAAGATATGTAAAGTGATGAGTGGCTTGAGATGTGATGAAGAGAACATTATAGATGTGGGGAGTGAATGCATGATAGGAAGCTTGTATATGATCAAATAAAGTGATGGAGTGGAGGATGTGATATTCAATATGGGAATGTCTAATGGTATAGATGGTGGGAATGATAATGGATATGATGAAAATGGGGAGAAGGACTCTGGGGAAGGTGGTAATAAGACCACGTCTAAGGTGGGAGTACATGATGAAGAGACATTATGGGAACATAATGATATGGTACCAAAGGTAGAAGCATGTGATGAGACACTAGTTGAATAGGATGATTTGGTAGTAGTTGGTGGAAATGATTCAATACATGGAGAAGTAGTAGTGGTGGTGGTAGTGTGAAATTATTGGATCAGTGTTAGAAGGTCGAGTAGGAGGAGACAAAGGATCAATAGAAATGTCACCCTTATCCAAAAGATCTTGAATAATGTTACGAAGTTAGGGACATGAATTAGTGGAATGATTTTCAATATGATGATAGGCACACCTTTCATGGGATGTGTGTCATAATAACAGGGGCAGTATGTGAATAAGAGTGATGAGATTGGCACTGAGAAAAATTTGTAGAATAGAAATGAGTGATTTGGTCAATGGAGTGAATTTTCAAGGGGGTTAGACAAAGAAATTAGTCCTCGTAAAACAAAATCAATATTAATATGTGGGTATACAAGGTGATGAGATGATAGGATAAGTTTTGGATGACATGGTGAACATGTAAATACGGTGGTGGAATAGGTGGAGGAGAAATTGAAATGCACAGTAAGGCAACAAGGTGACCAAGATGGACATCATTGACACATTATGTCATGTGCATGGGCTCATCGAATGTGTGTAAAGGATGGATTTATAAATGGTGTGAAATATAGGAGGTGAAACATTTTGAAAAAAGGTTAATGAGCTCAAATTGTGGGAGCTAAAATGAGAGATGGTGGGTGAGCACATGCCAATGCATAATAAAGGAAATGATGGATTCATTATGAGTTTGTCGAAGCATGTAAAGGTTGGCTATTATTTATTTGGGTGCAATATGAATGGAGAAATGATATAATAGTATGCCAATAATGTAGACACCTATAATTTGGTCTACATGATCTTATTACTAAGATCATACTAACTATCCTAGTCTCGTGTTAATTTACTACACTACGCTAGTAAAATACCCTTCTAAACCTCCTAAACCATGTTAATCCCTCTCTAACCAGCTTCTATAAGCTTGTTTTCCCTTTAATTAACCTTGTTTAGGTCAATTAACCCTCTTATTAACTTTTTAAAGAGGATTTGACTTTCTAAGCAAATATCTTACCTTTCCAAATAGCCACTTAGCTTCCTAAAATCTTGTTCACACCTCCAAATATGTTTTTTTCTAAAAATCAACTTTTTGACTCCTTTTTAGTCCCACGTGCATCTAAAACATCCTTTTTCTCAAATCCAAAAACTATAAATAAAGGGATACTCATCCCACCTTTTCCTTAGAACTCTCTCTTTCTCTCTCATTTCTGATTTAGGTCATGCTTAGGTCTTTTAGAGTCATTTCATAGTTTATTTGAGCTATTTATTTGATTATTTGTTAATACTTTCAAAGCTTTAGGTAAATGGGAGAAGCCATTAATGGTGAGCTTCAATTCTTAAGCTTTTGAAACATCAATAAACACAAAATTGATTACTAGATCTTTAATAGGTTCACTTAAAGATAGCTTTCACGCAGTAGAGAAAGAATAGTCATGTTTAGAGGTTGATTGTTTGTTTTAAGATTTATATATATGCATGTAAATAGGTAGCTCTTTCTTATCTCTAATATGATGGTCATTTGATTTTTTTGTTCCAAATCTTTTGAGGTTTCTTTAGAAGTTCTTACCCCATCTTCATATTTTTTGCAAACTTTTAATTGCAAAAAAGAGCAACTCATTCAATAGGAGTTACAATCAATGAAGAACACACTTACTATGCTATAGGAAGGTAAGGAAGTAATTATATGAAGAACTATGTCCTTACCCCTTTGATAAGGACATGTTGTGACAACCGTTTCCAAAACATTTTTCCATTCCTAAGTTTGATAAATATAAAAGCAAAGGTGATCCTTGTGATCACATCAAGGACTTTTACATGGCTTGTCAAGAGGTCGTGTACAACAATAATTTATTAATAGAATTGTTCCCTCGTAGCTTAGGAGCTGAAAGGAATGATAATAATATTGTTCCAAGCTGTGATCTCAGATGATAATAGCACACCACATTAGATTTATAAAGCAGAAGAGTTGAAATACCATATATGAAAATCTATCATAATCCATAATGCTCAATATATTACAATAGAATGACTTGAATTATTCAATAAGAAAGATGTACATATAGGATGAGGGAAGTGTAACTACTACCTAAATCAATGGTGAAGATCTCCCACTAACTAATATTGGTAGTTAAGTTAACTCCAAAATACTAGTAAGCTAACTCCACATAACTGAGAAGCTAACTTAACACAACTAGTAAGCTAACTCCACACAACTAGTACACCTAGCAAGCTAACCCATCAAGTGTAGGGCTAACACAAGTGTAAGAATTATCCTGATAAATAAATAAAAGGATAAATAATAACCTACACTAACAGGAGCACTGGCATTAGAGTGTTTATTTAGTATACCCATGGGATCCATTACAACATGGCCTGCACTAGCGGAAAAATTCATGCGACATTATTCCTTCAATATGGAGAATGATATCATGATGAACGGAATTTGTAATGCAAAATAGAATCCCAATGATAGCTTTGCGGGCTTCTTATAACGATGGTGTGGATTGGCAAGCCATTTCCCTTGTGACCTGCCAGAAAATAGCTAGTAACCATATTCGTTCCTAACCTAAACTTGGAGATAGCCTTTCATTTATAAATGCATTATGGCTCTAACTTTGAAGAGATTATAGATAAGGGTATTCAAATAAAAAAGGAACACATCGTGAAGGGTACACTTAAACTAGTCATCAAGGACAAACATGAAAAAAAACCATTAGATAAACCAAAATTCTTCAACAAAAACAAACATGTCATTGGTAATGACATTACAGACTCCAAAAGATTCCAAACCATATAGACTGGTCCACTTTTAAATATCTCATAAGGACCTTGCCCAAAGGCACCCATAAAACATACATTTATGCCACTAACATAATCACTATCTACCATACTTAAATAGTTAGCTGCGGTAAACATGGTGCAGTACCCAACCGTGACAGTACCATATCCAAAGGACGCTTCAAAACCTAGTTGGTTCAAAGAGCATGAGTACTATGATTTTCATCGTGTTAAAGGACAAAAAAAAGATCGGTGCTTGAGACTATGACATTTTATACAAGACCTCATCGAAGAGGGTAAAATCACTATAGATTCCCGTCTGACTCAAGATAGGGTCCCAATGAGAAAATGAGTATCTTCAAATATCCCTTTCCTAACCATGTAGATAAAAAGAAGAGGAATTTATATTGCAAACAAACTTCCAATAACTATAGGATTGCTGCCTAATTTTATCCAACTAATAATAGTCCCTTTAATTCCCTTATAGGATGTATCCGTTCATCTGATGAACAGGTTAATACTATTAGGACCTTAGAAAAAATTTGTTTAGTATGGACGTGACATGATCATTTGATCATACCAGATCCCTTACCTATCCCTCAGGAAGGTCAATTCAATTTAATAGAATAGTTAGAGAAGACACCCGCTAGGATATCAATTTTATATATCCTCAAAATCTCTACTGCTCATAAAAACATATTGTATAAAACATTGCAAAGTTCAGGAGTTTCCATAGATGTTATGTGCATGTGTACTTTACTTAATGCTAAATCAAATGGAGCAAGAACTACCACCTAAAATAGTTCTACAATCTAGCTAAAACAAAGCATAAGCACCATTAAGATAAAGAGCTAAACAAGATCTAAACTAACATCATAACTTTGAAATACATAAGATCAAAACTAGCATGCTATTTAAAATCTCTACTCTCCTAGATTGCCAACAAGAATGAATGGACCTATTCAGCTCCAATGGCAATCAAAAATTACTTGTTTGATCCTTAAAGAATGCAAGAATAGGAAGTTTAGCTCTTAACAATAGTGACCTCTCAAGAAGACAAAATGCAAGCTCTTAGTCTCTTTGTTACATGCTTTGCATTTTCTCTCTTAAGAAGTTTAGGTGTAGGTATAAAGGTAGAAGGAGGGCTCCTTATATAGCCCAATGGATAAAGGAAACACTTCGTCCCTTTGCATGTGGAATAAAGGTAAAACATGATTAGGAATGGATAAGGTTGTTTTAGTAAAGGTAACCTTATTTTAGAAGGGTTTAATTTATGCTTAGCAATTCATGGGAGTTGGGGGTGTTTTAATTAATCAAAGGTGATTAACTTATAGGTAGATGTAAGCTTATAGAATCCAATTAGAGGAATATTAGTACAATTTAGACTATTAGAAGGGGATTAAATCAATTAAATATTGATTTATTAGTTAAATGAAGTGAAAGGCTAATTAATTAATAATAAATAATTATTCTAGATAGAAGGGGTAAATAATTAACGGAAGTTCGTTAATTAGGTTGTTAGCTGGATATGCGACTTAATCAATTAGCATATTGTAATTAATTAATGATAACAAGAAGGAATATGAGTGCTTTTGACGATATGTCGTCGATTTGTGAGAAAGGGGATAATTAGCACAATTTAAGTATTTTAAATTACTTGGGCATAATTATGGGTGTCTACAGATGTAGATCTCACACACCTTCAAGAAATGATTACACACCTTGATTCCAACAATCATATCACTTTTGATCATGCTACAATCTCGTGTAATGACCCAGAGAACAACTTACCCCTATACCTAGAAGTAGTTGTTACCCATCATAAGATCAAGAGAGTCCTTGTGGATGATGGATCTGGTCTAAATATTTGCACTTTGAAGTTAGTTAAGTATCTAGGCCATTCAGAAATAGATCTAGGGGCTAAAAATATTACAATCACAACCTATGATAAAGAGGAGCGAGAGTCAGCAGGTAATATAGTAGTTTCGATGGAAGTAGGGCTGACTTTTCATGATATAATGTTCCATGTCCTTGACTTGGATCTTCCGTACAACATGCTCTTAGGACGCCCATGGATCCATGCCATGCAAGCCATTCCTTCAACCTTCCATCAGTTTATCAAGATGTCCTATGGAGGACATATGATCACCATTCAGGGTGATCCAAATTCATTCACACATTGCAAGGCATTGTACAGTTTTTCTTGTGCGTCCTATGAATGTATTTTTGTGGATATTGTTGTTCCTTTACAAACAGAAGCTATCAACGAACATGTGGATCTAGATTCACTCACTCCTTGTAATAAAAACTTTCCTTCATTAGTTAACCCTTTCACATCATGGGAGGAAATGTCTATAAAGTACGGCCCACGTGAGCAATTCACTCTTCAACAGGCCTTATTAATATCAAATATGTTAGTGTCACTCGGGACACGTGGTAAACCCTTCTTTCAATTATAGAACACTCAGGATAAATTTCCTAAACCACTGGAGAAGTTCATCCCTAGTGGTCTCCTACCTGAGGAAAAGATGTTGGAAGATCCCACTAGAAGAATGGCTGAGGGTACCATGGCCTCATGACATCAGGCCTCACAGTATATCAAAGGCCACTGTATGATGTACATCATGGGTTACAATGGGTTTGGATGTGGTATCAATGCACAAGGACGGTTAGAACCCATTCTTATCCATCATTTCAAATCTAACAAACATGGTCTTGGAATTAGACCTCATGACGATCCACCCTTTGAGATTGATGTGAGCTCTTCCAAACATGAGGATGACTCATCTCATTCAGATAGCAATGCAAATTCCCAATGTAGCCTCTACGAGGATCTTTTCTCCACTAACATATTCCCTGATTCAATTATTTCTACATTATCTGGATCAAATTCCCAAACCAATTATCAAGTAGCCCTTGTATATCCCAAACTTGTAGATTAGGATCAACATTTTCATTTGTCAATCAATTTCTTTGAGAATGATGAGGCAATTATAGAATTCATGGGACTCAAGGATTCTATTCCGACTAGGGATCACAAGAAAGGTTTTTCTATTAAACTAGATGTCTATGCATACTTTGGAGAAGAGGCATATATGTTTGGATGCTTGAATAGGAAGGTCATAAGGAAGAGTAAGAATGCTTCAGATAATCCTTGTGGAAAGAACAAACACAAGTCTCATAGTGACAAACTTTTTGAAGCACTAGTAGATAGACAAAATGAACAACCTATAAAAGAAATGGTATACCCATTCAAAGATAATGATGAGCCACCTAAGGAGGTTGATCTTACTCTTCCCCCTAATCCTACATGGATGGAAGAAGCTTCTAAAATTCTTGTTGAAGAAATGATCAGTGTCAATATTGGCTCAGAAGAGAAGCCTAGAATGATAAATCTGGGAGCTTCACTCTCGGCCTAAGAACAGAAGGTTTTCATAGCATTACTATAGGAGTATGCAAATATATTGGCATGGTGATATGCTAATATGCTAGGTTTATACCCATAATTGTTCTTGCACAACCTTGTTGTGCACCCAAACGCCAAACCCATCAAGCAGAAAGTGAGAAAGATGCACCCAAAAGTTAAACTATTTGTCAAAGAAGAATTTGAAAAGTTATTAGCAGTTGATTTCATTAAACCCATTGACTATTAATATTGGATATCTAACATAGTCTCAGTTCAGAAGAAGTCAGTTGGCATAAGGATCTGCATTGACTTCCACGGCATCAATAAAGCATGTCCTAAAGATGACTTCCCGTTGCCTAATATTGATATGATTATCTATTCTACCATTGTTTATGAAATGTTATCCTTAATGGATGGTTTTTTAGGTTATAACCAGATCCAAATTGCAAGTAAGATCATCATAAGATAGTTGTCATCACCCCTTGGGGGACATTTTTTTACAAGGTCATGCCTTTTAGACTCAAGAATGTCGGTGCCACCTATCAACGCGTAATGACAGTCATCTTCCATGACATGATGAATGACATCATGGAGGATTATGTCGATGATATCTTAGCAAAATCTAAAAACAGAGGAGAGAACCTTAAAGTACTAAGACATATTTTTCAGCGTCTCTGAGATTATAAAGTACGTTTGAACCCTAAGAAGTGTTTCTTTGGAATTTTGTCATGGAAGCTCCTAGGTTTCATCGTTTCACATAGAGGAATAGAGGTGGATCCTGCCAAGATTACAGCTATCACAAAAATGCCTCCACCTAAAAATATCAAACAACTAAGAATTTTACAAGGAAATATACAGGAGATCCATCGTTTCATTTCACAGCTTGCGGATAAGTGTCATCCATTTACACATCTCCTCAAGAAGGATGTTGCATTCAACTGGGGACTAGACTGTCAAAAGGCATTTGCACTGCTTAAATAGTACCTTGTCAACCCACCCGTACTCATGCCGCCTACCCCAGGTGAACCTCTATTATTAAACATTTCAGCTACCCAATTTTCTATTGGTGTACTAATTTCCCAATACGACATATACCACAGAGAAAGGGAAGTTTATTACCTTAGTCACACCTTGATTTCCTATGAACTAAATTACCGGTAGATTGAAAAGGCTTTCCTAGCAATTTTCTTTTCCTTTCATAAACTTTGTCATTATCTCCTTAACAATAAGACCAAGCTAATATCCAAAGTTGACCCTCTCAAATACCTTTTATCCAAACCCGCCATTACAGGATGAATGGATAATTGGATCATTATCCTAATTGAATTTGATAGTAATTTTGTTAACCATAAGTCATTGAAAGGAGGGGTATTTGTTGATCAGTTAACAAAAGCTCCTATACCAGGGATGGAACCTTTGTGTTTGGATCTATCAGATGCATCCATGATGTATGTTGAAGAATCTATCAAATGGAAAGTTTACTTTGATGGATCATTCACATTTCATGGATCAAGAGTGAGAGTGGTGCTCATCACTCCCACATGTGAGGTTATTCCAAGATCATTTTTTTTAGGATTCCCTTGCACTAATAACATTACAGAATATGAGGCACTCATCGATGGCCTTTAGTTGGCTATCACTTGGAATATCAGATAGCTACAAGTCATCGGTGACTCCTAACTTATTATTAAAAATTTAATGATGAGTATAAGGTTAAATATGAAAAGCTTATTCCATACAAGAAAATGGATGAAACCTAGAAGGAATATTTTATACAGATTATCTTTGAACAAAAACCAAGGTTACACAATAGATCAATAGATGTCATGGCTACTATCGGATCACTATTATGAATTCTACCTCAGGAAAGTAAAATGCCCTTCTTTTTAGAGCATTTATGAGTACCCGCATATGATATACCAGAATCATGTTTGGAATGTGAAGTTGTTGGTCCCTTCTCCCTTTAGTATGACCCTATATTTAGATACCTATAAGATGGCACATTTCCCCCAAACATTACCCATTCTAAGAAGAAATATCTTATCTGTCGTTTAGCCCATTACTCCCTCCTAGGAGGAACCCTCTATCCTCGTGGCTATGACGGGAATCTCCTTCGTTGTTTGGATGTTACTGAATCAGTCCATGTTATTAAGGAAGTGCATGGAGAAGTTTTTGGAGAACATACCAACGGCATGGTCTTGGATAAGAAACTCTTAAGAGTAGGCTATTATTGGCCTACCATGGAAGTAAATTGTTGTAACTTTTTCAAGAAATGTGAGTTGTGCCAAAATTATGGAAACTTAATACATGCACCAGCACAGGATTTGCATCCTATCGCAACATCTTGGTCATTTTCTAAATGGGGTCTAGATCTCATAGGGAAGCTTCATCCTTCTTCTTTAGATGGTCATACCCACATTATTACCATCATTGATTATTTTACTAAATGGGTAGAGGTTGTACCTCTCACTTATATCACTGGTGTACGAATATCCAAATTCATCATCAATCACCTCATTTTCCATTACAGTATCCCCTTCGCCATTTTCACAGATAATGGTAAGTCATTCAAAAAAAATAGTTGAGACATTGTGCCAACACTTCCATATTCAACTCAATTAGTCCACACCCTATTACCCCAAGGTAATGGACAAGCTGAGGCTACTAATAAAAATCTTTTATGGATCATGGAGAAGATGGTAAGTAATACTGGCCTTAATTGGCAATTACAAATACATCCCACCCTCTAGGCCTATCGAACTTCCATCTGCACTCCTACAGGTGCAACCCCATACTAACTAGTCTATGGCACTGAAGCCATCATACCCTTGGAAGTGGATCTTCCCTACCTGATAATATCTCTCTAGGGATATCTTGATAAGGATGAAGACTATAGAGTTGCTCAGCTAGCAAAGCTAGAGCTATTGGATGAAAAGCGTATGAGAGTGCTTAATCACCTAAGGGTTTACCAGAATAGAGTATCAAGAGGATATAAAAATCTGATCATTCATCATGAATTTGATGTATGAGATCTTGTTCTAAAATAAAATCAGAAAAACATTATCGAGGACAGAGAAAAGAAAGGTAAATTTGAGGCTAATTGGTTAGGGCCTTATGTGGTGGTTGTTAAATATGGATCAAGAGCTTATAAATTGGCATACTCATATGGTGAAGAGCTTCCAGAACCTATGAACACCATGCATCTCAAATGGTTCTATGTTTAAGCATGGTTCAAAAATCAGAAAACAACTAAAAATTAGAAAACAAAGAAAAAACAAGCAAAACATAAAAAAAATCAAGAAAACAGTAAAGAAAAAGTAGGTCATCCACATGTGAAAACCACACAATTGTGGCGCATTGGGCAGGTCTTTGGGTGAAAATTAGTTTCCGATGCTCAAGGAGGATTCATTGGTCTCAAGCTACTCTTACATTTGGATGGGTAACTCTCACCACTATCTAGGATTAGTTTCCCTTGTTAGGTCTAGGAACCCTACTAAGTCTATCTTCGCTAGGTCATGATCTGGCTTGTCTGTTCTTATAGCTACATGAAGGATTTTCCTTTGTATATTCCCATCTAACGCTAGGGGCACCTTCATATTCCACTTTCTCAAACATATACACATGGCATTCTTCCTTTTGTATATTCCCACATCACGCCAGGGGCATCCACGCTTCTTTGTCCTTGTACATTACTTTTGAAACAGGACCTTAAAAAATACAAAAACATTCAAAAAAAGATACACCAATATCTAAACATTCAAAAAACCCTCCTTAGGAACGAAGCTACACCAAATTTGTAACATTTTCTCAAGGAAACCTCGAAAATAATGTGCACAGTATTCTTGAAAACTTATCTTGCAAGATAGCCCAAAAACATTAGAAAATATGTTGTCCCACAAAAATAATGTAATGATTGGTTTGCTTTTTAGTTGACAGTTTGTCTAGTTTTGAGTATCTTTTAGCATTGTATGATTTAAAGTATGGTTCATTTCCTTACCTTCAATTGAATCTCATTTGATTAAATTGTGTGCCGCATTGAGTTCATTTTTAAATATTTCATACTTGTAAGATATTGATATTTATTCATCTCATGTTATATGCATCTATAAGGATTAATTTTACTTAGATTGGATACCAATTTAATCTGTTGTTAAAATTTTCATGAATTCATTTCTAGTTACATATTGTTGTGTGGTTTTGAAGGTTATATTTGTTTAGTCTGTTAGATTTTACTTGTGTGTTTGTTTACTGCACATATGGTTGTTATCACATTTATCATCTATCATTTCATCACATATAACATCATTTAATACATCATATATATAAAAAATGCTAAGTTTTACATCATGTGTGTATACTAAGCTAATCATCATATATCGTATCATCAATGGGGGCAAGAGGGGTTGTGTATGATCACAAATCTATCCCCCCCCCCACACCAATGTCATCTAATATCATCCCAAATGCTAGCATCTACCGTAATATCTCATGTCCAAAGCATATGATATTATCTAAAGATATATCATCAATATAAAAAAATATGGTACAACATCACTATCTAACATGAAATATACATAAGAAATGAGAATCATACATCACTATGATACACTCCTACATCTATAAACATGAATCATCATCATAGAGCATATAAAAACATGACAATATAAACCATCGAATGTCCATATATACATATGTAAATATTTGTCTCAAAATAAGATATATATCATCGATAAAAAATCTTTCATGTAAAGGGTGTGAATCAAAACTGAGCCTTCATCAAAAGGCATAATCAAAAAATTATACATCAGTACATACATCGATCAAAATCAGCCTTCATAAGAGGTATGTATATATACATATGTCAGTACAAAAGAGAGAGCCAACCATGACTCTCGACCTCTCTAGGGCAGCCTGGTCTATGACCTGGAGGATGAAATGACAACTAATGTGATGGTCTGGCTCAAGGTGTACCACCCTACTATCCATCTAGTTGTTATACTGATCTAACTAACCGCCCTAACCTTTGTGATCTAGAACCTGTCTTTCTCACATCTAGTTGATCAAATGGTGTAACCCGTTCCCCTACTAAAATTGTGCAATGGTAGGCGGCCTTTCCACTGGCTCTCATGATGTCATGAAAAGGTAAGTCAGTGGGGTAGAGCATGATTGCAGTCGTGACTAGGAAGAAAGGGTATGTGTAGGGTAAGGGTGTGGGGACATGGAGAGGGAATATGGTTGGGTTGAGCTTAGTTGCACCTAGGACTAGGCAGTAGGTCATGTGTGAGGTGAGGTTGTGGAGATAGGGAGAGGGAATTATATCAGACAAAGTAACGTTCCGACAGCAACTGGATGGCGTGGACAAGTGCAGGGTGAGGGCGTAAGGACAAGAAGGGGGAATTCGGTGGGGTTGAGATCATTCATGCCTAAAACTTGGTGGTGGGGAGGGTGTGGGGTGATCATGTGGGGATGGGGAGAGGGAAGTCAGTGGGATGGAGCATGGTTGCACCCTTGATCGAGAAACAAGGGAGCGTGTAAGAAGAGCTAGTCACGGGTGTGACCGGTTCCAGGTTTGTTTTTCATTTTTTATAGTCAAGTAGACTCACAAATGCAACTAGGTATAGTGAATAGTTGAGGTGGTTAGTAGGTGGTTCATAGGCATGATCGACATAATGGTGTATCATGACATGAAGCACATAGGACCAGTGGTGAGCCGATGAGTGCAAGGTGTTGGGATAGGTTGGTCACAGGTGATAATTGTCAAAGGATGAGGGAAGCAAGTTTGAGGTTGTGAGAAGGGTGAGTTGTAGATGTGACTGGTGGGAAAGGGATGGGTTACACAAGTGAGGTGGAGGAAAGGCAGATCGGGGATACCCCGATCGTGGGCGTGACTGAGTGGGGCGGTAAAAGGGTAGGTTCTAGAGAAATGATCAAGGTGATTGGAGGGAAGGTGGAGTAGGATTTCCTCAGGCATAGGTGTGACCAAGAAGAGGATTGGGGGCAGGGAATGTGTAGTTGGACAATG
The DNA here is from genome assembly GCA_019776745.2 of Taxus chinensis. Lineage (NCBI taxonomy): Eukaryota > Viridiplantae > Streptophyta > Pinopsida > Cupressales > Taxaceae > Taxus > Taxus chinensis. Next base: position 531,288,413 of record CM034151.1, on the reverse strand, counting down.
GGAAGGTAGCGCGGATATAGAGATAGAGTTACTAATTCTGTTACAGATGCAACTGACATGTGACCTATGGAATTATTTATTTATTTTTAATGTGTGTGAGTTAATGAGGGAGGTGAAGGAGGAAGGATCAAAAAATCATGGGTGTGACTGATAAAGGGTAGGAGGAAGAAGGATAGGATGAGGGTAAAGGTTTCAAACTAGTTATAAGAAGGTTTTAGGAGGGTTATAGGTCGATTGAAAGATGGTTACATAGTGGTTACAGTATGGTTGTAGGGTGGTTACACATACAACCAAGATGAAGTGGCCAAAAATAAGGCTTAACAAGGTGAGGTGAAGTGGTGAGGGGACTAGAGCATGCACCGAGGGGACTGAAGCACACAAGGGATCAAAGTGCACAAGGTAAGGACTGAAGTGTGTAAAGGAAAAAAGTGCACACAAAAGGGACCGAAGCATGCAAGGGACCAGAGTGCACAATGAGGGGACTAAAACATGTAAGGAAAGGACTAGAGCATGCAAGGAACTAAAACACACAAGGGAAGGATAAGTGCATGCAAGGGAAGGATTAGAATTTGTAAAGGACCGGATCATGCAAGGTAAATACCAAAGAATGCAAGGGAATGGAGGACACACAAAGGCAAACCAAAGATTCAATGGAGAATACAAGTTGAAAAATGATGTTGGATAGATGTAGAATGACTAGAATAGAAGAAATAGGAAAAATGGTCAGATATAAAAATCATGGGGTATTCACGCTCACGACTTGGATAGGGAAAAATCTAAAATATGATATAATTCAAGAAATGGGTTGGAAATATGATCTAAGCAATGAAAACTTGTATAAATGTGACTAATGGAAAATCACATGGCAATCACGCATGTGACTAGGTCTAGGAAAAATATGGGATGCAAAATAGGGGAATATGGAAAAATGAGTGTACCAAAAATCAAAGGTCAGTCACACCTATTGAAGAGTGTCATTGATGCTTTTACTTTAATCATATCATTATTTCAATCTAGGGTGGTGTTCATGGTTGTTTGCAACAAAGGGAATAGTAGGAACGATATCGCAGTACATACTTTGGTAACAAAAACTAAGAAATTGTTGAACTAATCGCGATTAAAAATAAAACGTTTGTAAGGAAAACTAAAATGAAATACATAATTGGAGAATCATTGATCATGGAAACATAAATGAATCAAAGTAATGAAATAAATGTTGGAACACTAAATGCATTCACAAAGAAAGAAATGAAATAAATGTAAACTCCATTTTTGTTGTATAAGAATGGCCCTTTGCCCTTTCCTTTGATCAGGTTTAACACTTGAACTCAAACAATAGAATTTTCCCCTGAACCTGCTATATTTATTAAATTGAAAATGCACTTTTACAATGAATCAAATGACTAAAAAATCGAACCACTAAATCTAAGTACACGATCTCTTTTATACAAGAGATGTTCTAGTTTTGTTAGGAGAGAACTAGTTATTCCAAATGACTAAGTCTACTTAACTAAATGCTAACTGAAGTGATGGCTATCTATTTTGGGAAATACATTAATGAAAGGGAATTCCTTAAAGTGTTTGAACTAGAATTATTCATGACAACTGAAGAGGAAATCCACAATTGGCTCCTTAGAAGGAGTCAATCACTACTGAATATTCTTCAACTCATTAACTGATTGAAGAGGATTTCAGTGATGACAAATCTCAAGTTCGAAATACTTCATCCTCAAATTTGGGTGGAATGTTTTTTGAGTTAATGGTGTTGTGTCATGTCCAATATATGGTGTTGCCAGTTGTGATTCCAATAATTTTAATTATCTGGATGTATGTGCTAATTTCCTTCTTTGGAGAATTATGGTTGATGACCTATATGAGCTTGATGTGGTATTCTGAGTTCCCTATTGACGTGGAGGTGAATCCTATGCCAAGGTGATTCATGCGCCAACACATCAATTAGAGTCTTGTGTTGGTGTATGAATTAAGACTTGTGTTCCCTGTGATAACTCAACACATACTCTTCCAAAAGTGCAGTTAATGTTTCACAACAGATCTATTTAAGCCATTTTTGAAGAATAATTAACAAAGTAAAAATAAAAACATATGCACAATAATTCCTTCAAAATCATAGTAAAGTATTAAATATAATAAGTTAACATTGTTCATCATGCACTATGATATCAAAATGGTATAAGGCTAAACATGGCTTAAACATCACAAAATGGGGTTTATCACTCCCCTAGACTAAAGGTTTAGCAGGTCCTCGTGCTACCCAGCATTCAATTTCTCTGCAATCCTAGAGCAATAACATTCATTGGAAAAAAATTCCAAGTTTCATCCAAATATGTGTTGGAAAATCTAAAATGATCAACAACATTAACCCTCCATGTCTTGGAGTTTTCCTTCTAGTTGTTCATCTGTTGAATTCCATCATGGCACAGGTGCAAGGATTAGTGGGGGCATGTATCTCATACCAATCCATTGTTCTTTGAGGTCCATAATTATCTTACAGAGATATTTTTATCGTTTCAATTACCATCTGAGGTTTGTTGGTGAAATGACCTCTTCTCTTTTATATGGCTCTGCACGTAGCTTATACCAGACCTGGGAAGCAAGGAAATTAACATTAAATGTGGGGATCACCTATTCTCTAAAATTCTTGACACAATTCTGAAGAATATATATGTACCTGCCTACTAAACATAGACAATACACCTATGAACGAAACCTATTGAAAAATTGAAGTGGTGTTGGTAAATCATACATCATTAAAAGGCCAATGGTAGACTTTGACTGCACAAAAAATGATCATTGATCTCTTCATTCACCCTTATGTCTGAGTGTGGAAATGAAAGCCCTTAATTGTACTTCTCTAACATAAAGATTGATTGGAATCCCAATTTTCTCTAGGAGAAGAAACTTGTGAACATAAAATTCACACAACAAATTTTTCTCAACATCATTTCCTATAGTATATGCAGCTACAAACTATTTATCATCCTCAAACTCTATGTCCATAATTTCACGAGCCCTAGATATTTTCATTTGAGGAACTGTTCTTTCAAAAATAACGCATAAAATTTTGAAGGGGGTCAGAAAGAAATGACCCGATCATAGAATCGACTTACTATCAACAAGTTTTCTTTTAACAATTTATTTTCTTCTTTCAATTTTTTGTTCTCCTCTGCCACTGCTCTTAATTTGTAGCACGCTTCCATCCACTTGGCCATACCACTTAAAAAATGTGGGGGAAAACCAAATCAGTTTGAATGGCCTGATCTTCCATGGTCATAGACTCCTACTCTCTTCTATTTTATTGCAATAGAGTAAGAGATTTGCTAAGCTCTTCACTTCTATCTTGAAGGGAGTTTACATGTTGTTCTCGTTCCTCTAAAGTCTTTTGGAACTGAAGGGTTGTTTCCTCATATTGTGCTAATATTCCATGTAGTTGGTGAACCTCTTGATCCTTAACAACCATTTTCTAGGAGAATTGAGTTTCTTTGGCCTCCAAGAGTGATTGTAGTTGGCTTATTCTCTTTTGAGCTATTTGTAGCTCAAATTGAACTTTGGACAAGGAAAGGACTTGGGGCATGATAGTATCAGAATCAAGAGGAGAACTAGGTTCTCCCTCTTCCATAGGTACCTTCCCTTTATCTCTATCAAATGACCCTCTAGTTGTAGGAAAATAATAATCAATTTCCATTTCTATGTCAGGAGTAGATGGGGACACTGGATTACTAGGAGACTCAGGTGGTGTTTAAACCAAGGTTTGCATTATTTCAGTTGCTTCTTGTTCCTTTTGGGATAGGGGATTATCAATTAATGTCTCATGAAGGGTAGGTGTAGGCTTTGAAGTTCGGAGACATTTCTTAGGTCTCACAGAGGCAAATGGGGCTTGTTCTACAACCACCATAGGATTCAAGGCACATTCTTCTTGAAAATTTAACCATTTCTTCATCCCATGCTTCTTTTTGATAAATTGATGTTTGCATATTAAGTGTATCAAACCCTGAAATTGAAAATATGGATCCCCCCAAAAAAAATTCTCTATAGCAACACAAATGGATTCATATAGAAATTGTGGTAAATTAATCTTATACTGGGGAACATTTTAACCATGGCAAAGATGGATTAACATTCTTAATATAGGACCCGGTACAATTTCATAATGCCCCTCACATGTAAAATATTTAATCAACCATTTGGCCACTTTAGCCCAAGGTTCAAGTATAGTTATTCTCTTAACCAATTTTCTTTTCCCTTGTTATCTATGACTAGCTGTAGTTTCTCTTTTTTCCCAACTGCAAATCGTTTAATTACTTCATGATACATGGTTTAATCACTTAATGTTAACCCCTCACTAGAAATATGATTGATTACAGTTGGATAAAAGGGAATTTTCTTACCATTGATAGTAGAGTTCCCCTCTTCCATGTTCCTTGCGAATTCTTTAGTCATTGAAACACTAAATTCTTCATATGCCAACAGAAAATCCAGCCATCCCACACTTTCAAAAAAATCAACTGCCTTTGTATCAGCCAAAATCTTAGCAGAGCTTGTTGGCTTGTGTCACAACCTAGGCCCCATATCTAAAACTTATGCACAAATAGGAAATATGGATGAAGGCACAGGACTGGAAGTGGAAAATTTTACAGAGTGGTAGAGTAGGAGACTGGCAGCACAAGAATAGAAGCGTCTAATTTGGAAAGCGAAAAAGGGATGAACTTAGCATGCAAGAAATATAACTGAATTTAGAAATTAATGCTAAAATCCCGAGATGGTAATGGAGGAGATTGGACACGTGTGAACATTATGGGGAAACAAATTATGGTTTTAGTTGGGATTTGAGAAGCGTGTGAAGTGAGTGGTAATCAAGGTGCACGATGTTCAATAATTATCAACTCATAATTTAAAATTGTCCTACTTTTAAGAAATGAATTGATTGTGCATACCTTGGTATTAAAACTTGTCAAATCTCTACCACCATTCCCATGCTATCATGATGCTCCCTTCATACTTCCTTTATTGATGAACAGATTCGGGTTACATGACCACCATTGTTGGTTTTCGGCCTTTATATTTATTTTATCTTCTTTTTTTTTTTTGGAAGCATTGGCCGCCATTATTGGTTTTCAACCAATGCTTCAGAGGAGGATGACCACCATCACTAGTTTTCAATCACCCTCTCTTTATTTCTTAGTAGTTGGTTGATCAAGTCTAAGTTGTTTGGGAAAAGAAACGTTTCCCACACAATTCAAATTTGAACCCTCTTGAATTTCCTTCTGAAAATTTTCTTTTGATGTTGGTTTATGGTACAGCCTTAGTCTGTGCCCATTAACCAACATTACCTTCCTTTCACCATCTATTGGAACCAATTGGATAGTCCCATTGTCAAATACTTTTGTAATTTGATACGGGCCCATCCATCTCATCTGTAATTTCCCTTTAAAGTCCTTATACTTTGAATCAAATAGCAAAGCCCAATCGCCTACCTAAAATGTCCTTGGTTTTATCTACTTATCATGTCAAAGTTAACTCTTCTATTAAATGATCTCGGTATGATGTAATGCCTAAATTATAATTTCATCTAGTTCATTTAATTGAATAATTTTGGCCTATTGTGCTTATGTCAAATCAATGCCCACTTCAGTTATTGTCCTCAAGGTTTGAATCTCAAATTCTATAGGTAGAATTGGCTTCTTACCATAGACTAATTCATAGGGAGTAAATCTCATTGTTGTTTTCCAAGTAGTGTTATAAGCCCATACTACTTCTGGTAGTTTTTGAGCCCAATTCTTCCTTGAGATGTCTATTGTCTTAGTTAGTGTGTTCTCCAACTCTTTGTTAGTAACTTTCACTTGGCCATTAGACTGTGGATGATAGGGAGATGACTTCTTATGCTTCAACTGATATGTTTCTACAAAATAATTGATTACCCCTGACATGAATTGTGGTCCTTGATCTGACACAATGGATCTTGGTGCTCCAAACCTTTGAAAGATATGCTCATAAAGAAATTCTGTAACTTTCTCATCCCTTGCATGTGGCAGTGCTTGAACTTCAGCCCACTTAGTAACATAATCAGTACAAACTAGGATGTATTCTTTTCCTTGGGAAGTTGGGTCCATGGGTCCAATGAAATCCAGCCCCCATTTTTCAAATGGTTCCAAGACAACCTATGGCTGGAGTGGCATCTCTGATGTAAACGTTGGTTTCCCCATTCTCTAGAATTGATCACACCTCCACACATACTTTTTGACATCCTTAAACAAGGAAGGCCAAAAGTAACCAGCTCCAAGAACTTTTTGAATGGTCCTTTGAACTGAATAATTCCCTCCTGATGGTTCATCATGGCATGCTCTAAGTATGTCAAACACTTCATTTTCAGCTACACACCTGCGTAAGACATGATTAATCCCACATTTGAAAATAATTCTATTTAAATAAGTATACATTACACTCTGTTTAATTATTTACTTTCTTTGCTTGAGTGTGAAAATTTTTGGAAACTTTCTTGTGGCTAAGTAATTAGCCATATCTTCATACCAAGGAGAGATAGTGGAAAGTGCAAACAAATGCTCATTTGGAAAGTCATCATTGACCTGCTCTTCTTCTTCTGAAGTGGTAAGTCTAGAAATAAAATCAATGACCACATTTTATTTCCTTGGTTTGTCAATGATTTTAATGTTAAACTCATGCATTAGCAACAACCACCTTACAATCTTGTCATGCACTAAAGGATTATTCATTATATATTTGATAGCAGAGTGGTCAGTATGAACAATCACTTCATAACATGTAATATAATGTCTGAATTTGTTGCTTGCATAGACTACTACCAAAAATTCTTTCTTAGTTGTTGTGTAGTTCCTTTCAGCAGGGGAAATATTTTTGCTAATGTAGTAAATGGCATGCATAGGTTCTCCTTCCTCTTGTTGTCCCAAGACAACACCTACTGCTTCATTTGAGGCATCTGTTTGAATATGGAAGGGTAGCTTCCAATTAGGACCTCTCAACACTGGTGTGCTTATCAACTTGTCTTTGATTGCATCAAAATCTTGTTGACATGCTTCTGTCCATTGAAATTCAGAATCCTTAGTTAGAAGAGAAAATAGTGGAGAATCAATTTTACTAAAATCTCTAATGAACCTTCGATAATAATCAACATGACCAAGAAATCCTCTTACTTCAATTTGGTTTGTAGGTGATGGTAGTTTTACAATGATATTGACTTTGTCTGGGTCAACTTTAATTCCCTCTATTGAGACATGATGGCCCAACACTATACCTTGTTCCATCATGAATAAGCATTTCTCATGATTCAAAGATAACTGATGTTTTTCACATCGAGCAAGGACTTTATCCAGATTGTTGACTACCTCTTGGAATGTTTCTCCATAAACCATGAAATCATCCATGTAAATTTCTATGCAATCATGGGTGAGATCAGAAAATATTGCCAACATGGCTCTTTGAAAAGTATCAGGGGCATTACATAACCCAAAAGGTAGCACTTTGTAATAAAATGTCCCCCAAAGACAGGTGAAAGTTATTTTATCTTGATCTTCAGGGGTAACTCTTATCTGGTTATATCCACTAAATCCATCAAGGAATGAAAAGTACCTCTTACCAGAGAGATTGTCCAAAACATGGTCAATAAAAGGTAATGGAAAGTAATCCTAATGAGTGGATTTGTTCAATTCTCTATAGTCCATTAAAACTCTCCATTTTCCATTCTTTTTTATGCATGATAACCAAAGGGGAAACCCATTGACTATTTGAGATTGGATAGATAAATCCTATATTTAGAAGCTTCTCAATCTTAGTTTTCACAATATCTCTTACAACAGATTTTATTCTTCTTTGAGGTTATCTGACTAGTCTGGAATCAGTGGTATAGATGTGATGTGTACAAATACCAGGGTGAATACCCTTCATGTCACTATAATCCCAAGAAAAATATTGGGGATGAGACAAGAGGAGTTTGAATAAGGTATTTTCTTCCTGATTAGTCAATCAAATATTAATTGCCAATGTTTTACCAGGAAGAATGGGCAATTGTTTGGTATTAGGGTGAATCGAATCTACAACATGGAATTCTCGTAATAGTGCATTTAATGGACATTTGTGTGGTAACAACTTTTGAATAGAAGTTATGTTTTGAAAAATAGATTCCATTGGATCTATATGTTTTACAAAAGGACAGATAATGGGCCTATTATCTCCATTCATGAAATCATGTCCTATTTCTATCAGTTGTAGAGCAGGATTCAAATTGAATTTAGCACAAGACTCAGGCGCATGACTCAAACTATGTCTGGCACCAGGTTCATGGAAATCGCATTAAATTTGATCTGAGTGCTCTTGAATTATGACCATGCAAAGAGAGGAGATGATATCATCTGAATCGTCAAATTCATCTTTAGACCCTTGTTTTTTATATGTGTCAAATGGTTTAGCAGCAGGATATAATGAAAATTTCTTTGAATCTTTACCATTAGTGATCACCATATTCCCTATCCTGCAGTCAATAAGGGCAGAAGTTGTAGCTAACTAAGGGCGCCCTAGGATGATGGGGTATCCAATTTTTATATTCTTTGTTTTTTATGATCATGAATTCTACTGCATAGTCCTAGGTTTCAATGGTAATGGTAACGTATTCTATTATTCCCTTGGGTTTGTTCACAGACCAGTCTTCCATCTGCAAAACTATAGATGTGGACTGTGGTTTATGAAGTGCTAAAGTGGACAGATTTTTGTTGTCATAACATTGATGGAAGCTCCTAGATCAATCATAATGCTAGGAATTTGGACCTCTCCTATGCAGATTGTTATAAGAGGACTTCCAGGATCTCTGTATTTAAGAGGGGGAATATTCCTTTCCAAAATACTAGCTAGTTTTTTATCAACATGGATGTTTTTAGGTTAGTTCTTCCTTTTTCCTGGAGCCTTGAAATAGAGCTCTTTAATTATTTTGTTTAACTCAGGGATTTCCTTAAGAGCTTGCGATAGGGGAATGCTAATACTTAACTTCATCAATCCTTATATGAATTCTGACTTTGATTTATCAGGGACTGCGATATTTGGTCTTTTGGAAAGCCTAGATGGAAAAGGAATGTCTTTTTTGGGTTGAGGAGTTTCTTCAATGGAACTAGGTTGCATTTCTTTTATTTTTTCTATTTCTTCGGGAATTTCATCTATCACAGGAGAGGAAGGTTTTGAGGCCACCTTCCCTTAATGTGGAAAAATATTCATGCAATCCACTGAGTTTACTGTGGGATTTCTATCAGATTCCACAATATACGTTGGATTTCCCTACCTCACATTTTTTGGATTGCCCACAATTTGTGTAGGTATCTATCACTGGGCAAGTTGATCAGAATGGGCAGCATTGGTGGATCCAGTCAATAGGGCTTACTGGCATTGAGGTCTTCTTTGATTATAGTACTACTTCCCAAATCCTTGAGGTGCATTCCACTGTTGTTAGTACTTTTGTTGATATGGTGGAATGTTTTGATGTGGATCCCAAGGTTGTTGATAATAATTTGGTGGGGTATTCCACTATGTGATCCATTGCTATGGGGCTTGTTGAACCCAAGGTGGTGGATATGGCCATGGTGCATTCCATTGATTTGGAGTCCATTGTGATTTTGGGATGTAGGGTTGATTTTGATTGGTCTGAAATTGTCCTCCTTGCCTCTGAGCCATATAGTTTAGCTCAGATTCCTCTTGGTTGCTTTGTTTTAGGTGATTCTTTAGCAAGGGAAGCAGTCCACATTGATCTGTGGCATGCTTAAGTTCACAGAGAAGACAAATTTTTGTCTTATCCAAAGGATAGTCCTTAAGTCCATGTTTAGCTCTACATCTTGGGCAGTAAATGAACAAAGGCTTTGTATTCCTAGCCTTTTCTCTATCCATAGTTGTATTGAGTTGAACCAGGAGGTTTTTTCTCAAATTTGTAATTTCTTCCCTCAATTTGGATAGGTCCCCATTGGCCATTTTTCCTTTTTGTCTTCTCATATAGGGGAAGTTCGAGAATAATTCATACAGAGGTCGATAATGTCTGTGAACTCTAACTTGTTCATGTCTCCCTTTCCCATTAAATTGAATGCTTCTTGTGTGTCTTCATCCAACCCTTTAAGAAATAAATTTTTAAGTAGGTTAATATCCAGGCTAGTACCACACCTTCTGTGAAGGAAAAAGAACTGATCCAAGTAATCTTCTACACTTTCATCTTCCTTTTGTTGAATTCGAAAGAGCTCTTCTTTCCTATCCCTCACTCTATAGTAATCTTGATACTTGTCCAGGAAGGTATGTTCCATTTCTTCCCAGTTATGAATGGAATTCGGGCTTAAACCCATAAACCACCTCATAGTTGCATATTTTAGAGTAGAGGGAAATAGTTTAAGATTTTGGGTATCAGAAGTGTAGTCGTATGTTTGGCATAAAACCTTAAACTCAAAAAGGAATTGGTCAGGGTCCTCTAAAACTAATCCCCAGAAAATTGGTAGAATTAATGGGGATATATTTTTCATAGGAGCATCTTTGTTAGGATCCAATTCAATAGGGTAGGTAAACGTCCTGCCAACTGGAGGATTTTCATTGTTTGCACCATTGGGGTTATGTACTTCGTCATCCATTCTTCCTTTGTTAGCAATTTGTTCCATATGATGGTTTTGTGGGGGGTTTTGAGGGTTTAATCTAACGAATCTACCTCTATGGTCTCTAGGTCTAAACATACAATCCTATCATAATGAAAATGGTTCCCTAACTATTAGTACTGAACTTAATTGTGTGTGTTCCACATACTCCAACTCAAAGGATTCTTGTTGTCACTACAAGGTCTTCTTATCTTTTTAAAAAGAAAGAGTTATGGAAATGAGATTTATGAATGGAAACTTATCAAACAAGCAGTACCTCTAGTTAGCACCTTAACCCTTAATAACACCTCGAATTCCTCAGAAAGGGTGCCAAAAAGTGACAAGTGTCGTTGATGCTTGTACTTTAATCATATTATTTTGTCAATCCAAGGTGGTGTCCATGGTTGTTTGCAAAAAGGGGAACAGTAGGAATGATATCGCAGTACGTACTTTAGTAACAAAAACTAAGAAATTGTTGAACTGCTCGTGATCAAAAAATAAATTTTTTGAAAGGAAAACTAAAATGAAATGCAAAATTGGAAAATCATTGATCATGGAAACATAAATGCATCAAAGTAATGAAATAAATGTTGGAATAGTAAATACATTCACAAAGATAGAAAGGAAATAAATGTAAACTCCCTTTTCATTGGTTAGGAGTGGCCCTTGCCCCTTTCCTTTGATCAGGTTTAACACTTGAACTCAAACAACAGAACTTTCCCTGAACCTGTTATCTTTATTTAATTAAAAATGCACTTTTACAATTAATCAAATGACTAAAAATCAAACCACTAAATCTAAGTACATGATCTCTTTTATACAAGAGATGTTCTAGTTATTAGGAGAGAACTAGTTATTCCAAATGACTAAGTCTACTTAACTAAATGCTAACTAAAGTGATGGATATCTATTTTGGGAAATACATTAATGAAAGGGTAGTCCTTAAAGTGTTTAAACTGGAACCATTCATGACAAATGAAGAGGAAATTCGTGATTTTCTCCTTTGAAGGAGTCAATCACTGCTGAAGATTCTTCAACTCATTAACTGATTGAAGAGAATTTCGGTGATGACAGATCTCTAGTTCAAAACACTTCATCCTCAAAGTTGGGTGGAATGTTTGTTGAGTTAATAACATTACTTCATGTCAAAGATATGATGCTATCAGTCGTGATTCCAATAATTTGAATTATTTACATGTATGTGTGAATTTCCTTATTTGGAGAATCATGGTTGATGACCTAGATGAACTTGATGTGGTATTTTGAGTGCCCTATTAACGTGGAGGTGAGTATTGTAATTCCTGCACCAACACGTCAATTAGATTCCTATGTTGATGCATGAATTAAGTCCTGCACTCCCTATGATAACTCAACACATACTCTTCCAAAAGTGCAGTTAATGTTTCACAATAGATCTATTTAAGCCATTTCTAAAGAAGAATTAACAAAGTAAAAATAACAAACATATGCACAATAATTCCTTCAAAATCATAGTAAAGTATTAAATATAAGAAGTTAACATTGTTCATCATGCACTATGATATCAAAATGGTATAAGGCTAAACATGGCTTAAACATCACAAAATGGGGTTCATGAGCCATAAAAATCATAAGGAAATTACGTCTGTGACTGGTTCTAGGAAAAATTTATGACTGTGAAACAAAATACATAATGGTTGAATTGTGGAAATGGCGAGCCAGAAAAATCGCAAGGAACTTACACCTTTGACAGGTTTTGGGGGGGAAAATGGGACTACGGAACATAATACATGATAGTTTAATTTGCATAAATGACAAGCCAAAAAATTATGAGTTAGTCACACCTGCAACTGGCTCTGGGAAAAATATGGGACTGTGGAACAAAATATAGAATGGTTGAAAAATATTGAAATGACTGGCCAAAAAGATTGCATGGTAGTCACACATGTGACTATTTCCGAGAAAAACTAATATACATAATTGAATGTGTAGAATGATAGAAGTGGATGAATGATCAAACAAGAAATTATCAGAAAATTTTGGAATCAAAAATCGCAGGGCAGTTGTGCCTGCAAACAAGACTAGGAAAAGTCTAGACTCAGAAAATCTATCACAAACTAATACAGAAATATGGAAGAATATTGTACATAACAAAAACAATCACAAATTTGAACTGGATACGATGGAATGTTTAGATGAAATGTGTTGAACAGTATGGTATTGTTTTTGGAATTTTAATTATTTTTAAATATAATATGTTGTGATATTGATGTAATTGGCTCTTAACACTCTAATAAATATGTGCCTTTTGGTAAATTGTAAATAGTACATGAAAGGGACTCGTTTGATCAATGACAACCTATTCAAATTGGATCCCTCATATGTAATTCTATGGTGTCTCAAACCTTCAGGGTTTATATCCAATGACCAATGACATTGGACAAATGGGGAAATGGATGTGTATGTGTGTCCTTATAACTCCCTAGAAATTTATAAGGTCGATATCATAGACATTGTTGTTGCGGTTGTATTAGGAGGCATATGTAGTGGGTAAATCATGATGGTTTCACCCATAAGTGTGACCTAAAGGAATTATAAATACTAAACACCACTATGAGGGCTAGCCTCATGTTGTGCACTATAGAAAAATAAAAATATCAAATCTATTTATGATTCCTAAGATCACATGATGGTGCAAGGGAAGAGCATATGTAGCAAATGGTCTATGATATGTGAGTAACAAAAATAAAATTCTTTCCCTTAAATAAAATATTTTCAGAAATAAAATTATAAAACAATCGTGTGTGTGGTTACCCTACAACCAAATTGTTATATTTTTTACTTTTTTGAGGAAAAACGTGAGAAATTCATGGCTGCAACTAGCCTACAATCATATTTAATTTTTTTGTTTTGGCAGGTCTGCAAGACCAAGTGTTAGATCTACAACCACAAATGTTAGGGATAAATAAAACCAAATTGAAATGACTACAAAACCCTACAAAAAAACATAATTAGATTCAAATAATGAAATAATTTACCCACAACCAAAATGGTCCCATCGTGGTCGCCAAAATATATGGCTAGATTTGGATCACATGCAAGATGTATTAATCGATATAAAATTTTCTCAAATCAATGTTACTTAAATAAATGGGCTTACATCGTCATTGATAATGAGGACAATCATGGGTTTTTTCAGTAAATAAAGTCAATAAACTTCCAAATATAAATCTAAAACCTACATGCAAACACTTCAACTATATTAGTTATTTTTTATGCTTAGAGGACATGTTTTGGTCAGATCCCTAACCCATTTAAGGCTGAAATAATAACATGTAAGACATGCAACAGTAAAATAAAATGCTGAAATGAAATGTTATACATATTCAAGGGTTTGAGTGAACCAAGCATGTTGTAAGGTTTATTAGTGGATTTTTTAATTACTGATGGTGTTTTGGTTAATTTGGAACTTGTCATGGTCACATATCAGTCGTAGGTGCAATCACTAAAAATCACATAATAATCGTAAACCAATCACAGGAACGACTAGGAGCAGTGTTGAAAATTAAAAATTAGATTGTTATACGAGCTTTGTGATGTATAAATGCTTCTCATTATCCTTCAGAAATACCTGTGAATAAAGCATATGTGAGAAATAACTAGAATTGTGAAAGTAACCATGAGAGGTGAATGGATGGGGCGAGTGAGATTTTATAGATTTAGGGTGCATAGAGGATTGGAATGGATATTGTTGTAATGTGCATAGAGGTGTGACATGATAAGGGTCCAATATGCATTGGAGATGTGAATTGGTAGGTGGGTAGATAAAATTAAATGAGAGTGGGTGAGAATCAGTAAATGAGAGTAAATGAGGATAAGTGAGGATGACATGTATTAAATCAATCTTATTTTCTACTTTGTAGGTGTTTTGTGGGAATATTTGATTTTTTGGATTTATTATGGTTTTATATTGTTTTGGTATTTTTTAATTAGAATACCTTATGAGTAAGTTGTGTTTTCTAATGTCTACACAAGGAAATGAAACTATGGGAGCTTTCAATGGCCTTCCCTAGTGGAAATCGATCTCAGAAGCAGGACCAATAGTGAAATGGACATCGAGGAGTAAATATTATTGGAGAAGTTACATAAATACGTGCATGAAATGGTTTCCTAATTAAGGGTGTTTCCTAGGTCAAATATTACAATGCAAAAAACTAATGTGGGGGACAATGATAGTGGTATATATAAGGCCATGGATCCATTTGAGTCTAAGATTATCCATGTCCATATCCTTCTCTCTACTTCCCTAACCTAGATCGTGAGAACAAAGAATGTGGTGGTGGATATGGGTGCAAGTGTAGAGGTAGGTCGAAGAGAATTTGTGGCTTTAAGCTCCTCGATTATGACTAGATGGGGACCTTTTTTTTTATTTTCATCAATGGTTGAATCTTGGGTAATATATATGGGGGGTTTTGTGACATGGCCTTTATCTCAATCCACTGCTTACCTCTCCTTTTTCGGCGTCTTTGAGGATTGTGGTTGTGATTTAATCCCATCAATTTTTCTAAGGGGGGGAATAGTTGTTTGGGTCGGTATGGATAGAACAACTTTCCTAGTCTTTTTTAATAATTTTCCAGGGAGAGATTCCTTGGTGCAAAGTGTCTTTCCTTTCCTTTTCACAAAATTTGCCAAAACATGACCTATTGGCTTGTTCTAGCTAGCAGGTTTGTTGGACTATCAGGGATAGATTTGGTAAGGAGTGCTTTCACTCCCTTGATCAATCTAGTTCCCCCTTGCTCGGTATCTATTTTATCTCATCCTCTGCCAAATCTAAGGTATGGGATGGTGAGGCGGAGATTTCATTTTTTCCAAATTCAATCTATATAGTGGGATTGAAGAGAACCTATGGTCGAGTGTAAGGAGATTCAGTTCGAGGAAATATATCATTATGAAGTGCATGGCTTGCAAAGTCAAGTGGAAGATTCCAACTTAGTTTTGTTGTGATTGTTAGTTGATCTGCATGGGTGGGGACTTCGTTTCCTTAGTCAAGTCAACCTGAGTTGGTATTGATTGTTAGAATGGAATGGAGGGAGTGAAGTGTGATGGAGATTCCTACATTTATCTTCATTTCATTATGGTTTACCCTATTTTTTGGGTGGTTCGTATGCTCTAGGGTATGTCCCCCCTTTGGTTCACAAAGTCTCAATTTCATTGGTTGTCTCTCGAAGACTAGTTTTTTGGGTAAGTTTCTTCCTTGATTTAAGTTTTGTCAACCTATTTTTTATTCCAGTAAGGTTGGGCATCAGTGGTTGTAGAGAAGATTGGCACATACTACCAGTTTATGTTTCTTTGAACGAAGCTCCCTCAACTGCAGTAGTATTTCCACTTGTGTTTGTTACATTATCATTGTATGTGCTTGATTTTCTGTTATTACGCCTCAGGTTTCTCTTTACACCATGGTTTCAAATCTTTGAAGACTCATCCACCCATTCATCAAATATCTTTTTTTCATGTTTTTGCCAATCTACAAGTACAAAAACACATTCTAACTCTTCGTTTCCTTGAAATATATTATTGTAACAAAAAAAAACATAAATAGAATTTGGTTTCAATTTAGGTAAAGGTAAAGATTATACTTGTATCACAAGAGTGTAAAGGGGTACAGTTATATAATGTGCAAGATTTGAATAGTAGTCCTAAATTTCAATAATAAATACACTTGGTTATGTTACCATATATTATCCCCAGTATCATATTTTATCTGGAAATAAGATTTAAAAATGTCTTTATTCTTCAAGTAATATAATTCAATGAATGGGCATTGTCCAAAATTTATCACTACTTACCCCACGCCTAGTGTTCTTACAATATCTTTCGTACTTCCATGAAAGAAAGATTTTAGGCAGTACTTGTATTGCATTAATTGTATAGACATAAAATATGTATCAAAATAATGTGAAGAATAGATATAATTTACTACTCAATTAAAGAAAAGTCTTTCCCACGACCAAAATAAAAATACAAACTGGAAAGCATTCTGTAAAACAAACCTCAACAATTTAATAGTTAATCAATTTTAAGGTTGTAAATTGGAATTTGTTAAATATAGTAAGCTAAAAAGGAAATTTATAATGTTTATTAACAACTAGATATGACACAATGAAAAACCGTAGGGGAGGACTGTAGAAAAATTATATGCACCTCAATAGTAAGATAAAAAAACCAGTTTACTTAAATAAAATTAATATTCAGTAGAATAACTTATGAAGACCACAACAACGAAGTCATCTTTTAATGATCTCTTTATATATTTTTGAATTTTGAATCTACTTTATGGAGCAAAGTGGGCTTGTAGTAGTAAAGGACTTTTACTGTCAAAATAAAATATTAATTATAATTCAATCCGTCCTTTCAAATATTATAGCCATATTGAGGAGGCATATAAGTATAAATCCATGACACAGTGTGAGGTAGTCAACTTTGGGCATAGAGCTCAAAAATTGTCTCAAAAATTGTATTTGCAAGCACTGGATATGTCATGTAAAAAATGAGTCCATCACTACTAAATTATAAAAAAATAGAATCCATATATTAGAAATAAATTTATACAATCTAATTTTAAATGAGTCTAAAATTGATATTTATTTAGTTTTACATCACATAATCATCAAATATATAATGTTATGTATAATTATCAAGATTATCAATTATCGTGCCTATTATGTTTGAAATTATGGGTTGTCTTCATGGAAAAAGTTGTGCAATGGATCAAACGTGGAAATTTAGTGGGAAACTGCATGCTATATTTGATTGTATATCACTGCATGACTTGTTCAAGTCAAGAGACATATCTGATTACTGTGGGAGACATTCACAAGAGAGGGATTGGATTGAGTTGGAGAGTGCAAGTCAAGTCTGAGAAGGGATTAAGGAAGGGGAGTGGCACCATTTGGCATGTGCATCGCCCTCTCAAGACTTAGAGTTAAGGTTTTGTAAACATGACTCAAGAGCCAATAATTGATGTTGAACTGATGAATGGCGAGACCCCGTTAGTATATATACACCTTGAGGGTTTAGTGAAAAGGGGATGCCAAGAGTTGGTTGATCCATTGTTGAATTGATAGTGTTCAGCATTAGGGCTAGTTGGCCTTCTTCAAGTGTAAAACAATTTTGAGGTATGAATGTTTAAGGGTTATTCATTGATGGTATTCATTGTAATAGATAACATTAAGAAAATATGTTAATTGAATGTAAGAGATTATCATTATTTAAGTAAGGAATAGGTTAATGTCGTTAATTTGTGCTTTCATGTGTTGGTGTTACTATTTGTACTAATCTAGTTGTTACCCTGAGTAAGTAGAAACTTTGAAAGAATTTTATTAGTCATGTCAAACCCGATGGGAACTGATCTACTCTTGCACATCAAATGAGTGCACTAGGGATATGCCAAGTGTGATATGTCAGCGTGGGACATTGCAACAACTCGTGGCATGCATATAGTGGAGTAGTCTCGTGTGTGTGAAACTAAGCTTGAGGAGTAGAACTTAGACAAGAAACATCTCTCTAACACCTCTAGAATATCTCAACCTTCTTTTCTCTCTCCTATATTTTTGATTTGGTTGAACAACCCAACACTCATGCACAAATCTCTCACAATATTATTATCCCAAACTCCTAACTTATATAAGTTGTTAAAATGACTCATTTACACAAATATATTAACCCAAATTAACAACCATGTGAGTACTAACACACTAACTCCTAACAAAGAAATAAAAACATAAAATATTTAGTCTACAAGAGCATGACTGCACTAGATTTGAGAAGGCAAGAGAAATTATATCACTTATCATACTCAAACTTTGGTCATACTATATTTTACAATAGTGAAACATTTTATTTATGTGTAGGGATTATTTCTCAATGAACGAAAACATTGATAGATTTTAGTCCATCACATTTATCCGTGTATGCTAACACGCGTGTGGTGTCTAAATTCAAAAATCAGTATCTTTGGCTAGGGAAGTCCAAAAGAGCTAAAATTTTGGATCTTAGGCCACAAAAATATGAGAAACAATATCACAAAACCATATTTTGCATAGCCAACACCAAACCCTAATTTTTTCCCAAAAAATAAGTCACCCAACACATTTAGGGCACCAATTCAACTCCAAAATTTATGAAATGAATTTCTCCTTATTCCTCCTTGTTTTTTCCACATAAACCCCCACAAGAGTAGAGGAAAGAAGCTCTGATACCACTGTAATATCCCCTTTCGGGATATTATCCAAATATGCAAATTTATTTATTGAATCGACTCTAGAAGGACTAAACCCTCCTAGTTTGACCTCAAATAATCCAATGTTAGCTTCAATACAACCCAAATAGGGTTGGAGTGAGCTAAGGTAGTGGATTAGATGGGAGAACCAGTTAGGAAATTAATCACTTCAAATCTAAAATTAATTACAACAGTAATTAATTAATAAATGCACTAGACTGCTACAAACTTCAAAAATTAATAACTCCTTCACCGTCTAATATTTTTCTTTCAAACCAATGCCAAAAGATTCTTCATATTTTTAGCTTTCCAACAAGCTATAGATCACAATTTTTGAATAAGTAGAAGGCATGCAAATCAACCCACGAAATCTGAAACTGTATAGTTAAAACCCTGGCACAGACAGCTAAAACTTGGAAAATGCATAACTTGCTCAATACTTCATCTTTTGTCGTGAAATAAAATGCATACTAATCGATAATTCAAGAGCTTTCCAACGATATTAAAATCTAAATGTTTAGATCACTGAAGACCCTCCAAAACAGCCCCCAAAATCCCCAAACCACTCGCTAGGGTTAGCATAAAACTTGTAAATTATTTCCAACTCTTAGAACCCTTCAAAATATTCAATAACATGCAGATTTTACCCTCAATAATATGCTCTAATACCCTAGACAAATTGCCAAAGCTAGAGAGAAAATATCATGCATAAACACCTTCAATATAAGAGAGCAAAATGGAAAGAACAATGGAGTCTTCAATAATCTTCAATAATGGATCCAAATAAGAGAGAGCAAAATGCAAGAACTAGGGCATACATCCCAATTCTCCAAGCATGGAGTGAAATCAATAATTCATCAACATAACCCTCTAAGGAAATGGGACCTCCCTTTTATAGCATTGGGGTGCAATATCCAATAAAGACCGACCTTTCCCTTTTGGAGGGAAAACATAAACTCTCATTAAAATATTAAATACTAAGACTATGTGCACTTTATTTATTTTTTAAATAAATAAATAAAAGTGACTAATCTATGTGCACATTAAAATAACTAAAAAGACTCCCACTTGTAGCTCTAGGCATGCCAAGGGGTTACAATGCAAATGAAAAATAAATATTAATAATGTCTCAAAAAAGAGGACATTACAACACGTGCGCTATCTAAATTCAAAGTGTTTGAACTGTGTATGAAATCTATCAGATGTGACCATTTATATAAGGTTTCATATGTCGGTTCAAGAGCTATGGCGGTCCAAAAACTAAATGTCAATTACCAATTGCAACTATTGTGATTTTAATTCCAAGTTAAAAACAAAAGTAATTATAAGATTTGCATTGTTCTACTTTTATTGTTGTAGCTACTACACTAAATGTTTTCCTTTCTACTTGTAGAGGTTGTATAGCATTCATTTCCCAAAAACTTTATAGCCGTAGTTTCAAAAAATAGTTTTTAGTAAGAGGTCTTCGAGATTAAATAATGAATGGCAGAGACCAATGCAAAGGAGGCATAGGGATGTTCACCATTAAATAGCTATAGATATTCAATATCTGTAGTAATTATATTTTTTGGATTGTCATGTTAATCCAATCAGTAGGACTATTGTGATGAAAATATTGTCTGAAAGATAATGTGATTTCTTCAATAAATATTGTTCTCCTAAATCCTAAACAAATTCTATTTTAAATATTATTTGTTGAAAAGTGCAATGAACGTTGATTATTTCATAAGATTTTTGGTTTTTCCTCGCAATTTTCAGGTAGGATAGTGCATCGAGGGAAATGTTTGATGAGTTAGGTCATTGGTTATTGGCATTCATAGGCATGAAACACTTAAAAAGATATAACTTCATTTAAAAATGAGTTGAGACATATTTTTTCTGAAAAAATGGAAATAGTATGCAATGAGGCATGGGCAGTTAACCAATGTGTGACAAAGTTCTTAAATGCTATTTGGGAATGGATTCCCATATTAAAATATTATTGGCTAAATAACTGAGAGTTATACATTGTCAGCATGTTTTGAATTAATGGAGGTAAATGATCTGAAACATGCTCTCTCATTTTCCATTAATTTAATAATCAAAATAATAATTTTAAAGCTATTAAAATATAGTAGAATGTTCGAAAAATCCATCCTAGGGTTACTCAAAGAGATTTTAGTGTTTGCACATTTCGTCAAACACTTGGAAAACATCCTTGTTTCTGTAATTTGACTTATGATATTCCATGAAAATGATGGTACAATAAGTTTCAGGCATATACATGAATTAAGAATGATTACACTCATTTAACAGCTAGAAATTCACAATTCTCCTCTTTTAAAAGCGAATCCACTAAACCCATATGAAAAAAATAGATTTTCTAGAGGGTGGATGGCATGGAACATGTAACAATCATATTTTCTTACTAATATTTCTTCCTTCAACCCCATAACCCTATCTTAGGCTTGTTTTGTGGTCAATGATGAAGGAATGGCTCTAAACCTTAAAATCTCTTCCTAGATTTAGCTCTATTTCTCTACAAAACCTAGGCATTAAAACATTAGTTTAAAAAAAATACCATCTAAAAATGTAAAAACCCAAAATGAATTCCTTTCAACAATATGTTCTCCACCTCATCCCATCTTTCAAAGCTTTCATGCATTCCATAATTTTCCAACCCTTCTCTCAGTCACCCCGTGCCCTTTTATTTTTACATTTAGAAGTGGTGGTGGCGCAAATGTGACGCAAACATGACATTATTTGCATCACATTTACGTCACTTTTGTACCACCATAATTGCTTTGAAATTTCCATCGAAACTGAAAAAATGAAACGGCGATTGACTCAAATTCGACACAAATCGTGACTTTTTTACACTATGTGTAGTAGTGACTTCTTCTATTGCCATCACTTTAAGCATGTGGTCACTCAAATGCCCTTTTCCCATTCTTCCTGCATCTAAAAAAGGTATCTATGAATCCACGTCCATGGGATCCTCTACCTCTCTACATGACATCAATATGTTGAGATGTACTAGATTCCCCTTCTTACACAAAGTATTCGTTGTCACTACCTTTTCTATGTCCTTACAAGAATCTTTCTTCACCTCACACCACTCCTCGTCTGCACAACAATTTCTTCTCCGCCTTCAATGCACACTTGTAGGATTCTTCAACTAAAGCAGTTGGATCATACCAAATTCATCCTAAATGGATGTGTGCAATCCATTCAGATACCATGGTACCATCCTCAACATGATCCACTCTGATAGTCAATCTATGAAATTCCTCAATATAATCTTTTACAAACTCCTATCGTAAAATCTACAAGTTTTTGAACAACTTACTTAATGGGTAATATGAGGGTAGAACCTTAGCCTTCAACTTCATCACCAGTTTATCCAGGTCTTTATCTTGTCTTTACCTCTACAGATTCATTCAGTATGTACATGCTCCCACCACAAGGATGTGTGACCCTTCAACTTAGTGCAGGCAAACTTTACTTTCTTGGGAACTTCCATAACTTCATACTCAATGTATTTCTCTAACTTAGTGATTCAATCAACGAGTTCTTAAGGATTCAAACTCCCAGAATAACTCGGAGTTCCCAACTTAGCTTATTACCCATCCTCCTGATTGCATGCAAGAATCTATCCACTTATTCATCAATATGTTCTTTTGCAGCCTAGCCTTCAATGGCATTTACAACAATCTCATCGTCACTCGCATAACCATCCACCATAACTCCTCTGCATTAGGCAATTTCCGTAGCCTTCAAATAGGTTTGTGTTCCTGTCATCATCTTTGTTAATTCAACAAGTCTTTGGCACTCTAGGTGCTTTTGCCCCTCTTGCAACGAAATCTCTTGAGTCATTTATTTCCCTCGAAATCAAGATGTCATGACCTCCACAACCATCACACTTCTACCCAGCACGTTTCCCTAGATATTTGAATTCGAACAGTTGTGCTCCTTAAGTTCATGTGTGCACAAAAATGTGTATGTGCTCATAAGTCTACGCACAAGGCAAAGATGAAATCTTGCACGTTTGCTCAAATGACCTCCGATGATTTTGAGGTTTCAATGATAGCTTTGCACCATCAAGATGAAACTCTTGTCATATTGTGAGCCTCTAGAAATGAATTATGTGATAGCATGCACATATACCATCTGACGAGATGACAAAATTTTCAATTGTCTAATGTGTTCCAGTCTTGTGCCAAGTGACCAATCATTGCACCAAGTATCTCAATTGTTGTGCCATCCTCCTTAAGTTATATTCATTGGTATAATGCATTTTGACTTCCGATATCTTATGTATGGCCTTTATTGTTGACAAACACAATTCTTGAGTTACACCATTGAACCAATGTTTGCGCCAACTTATGAGAACTAATATTACTATCATAATGATACCATGAACCTTTTGAACACCTTTTTTGGTACCACAAAAATAAAAAAGTATGAAAACATGCAAAATTATTGTAACTACTTTTGGTTGATGCAAAATTGGTTATGAACATTGATACTCCTCCATCAATAGTGCACATGAGCACTTCTTTAGACACAAATCTAAAAAGGAGTAATCATCTTATAAAATCATTTTGTAATTATCCAAGTGATAATCAGTGAGAATGAACGCAACAAAAAGAGAGGCACCCAAGGGACAACTACCAAGTCCATCAAGCTTATCTTCTTCACTATCTGTTGGAAATAATAAAGGAGCCTTCTCCTCTCACCTAAACATTTTTGCTGGTTTGGTATACTTTTTTCTACTATAATTTGCATATATTTGTTTTATCCGTGTTTTTTATTAAGTCTTGGTTATGACTGTGTTGCATATTAGTTTCAGGTTATATAGGGAGTTGCTGGAAAATAGTGGAGCTCATAAGGAGTATTTAATCCAAGAATATCGGTGTTCTAATTCTTTTGGCAGATAACGTATCATTTAGGTTTTATATGAGTTACTACTTTTAAGATTTCTTAATGTTAATGAATGGTATGTGCCCAATGGATCAATGGGACCAGTCCTTATTGATTGGGTCAAAGATTCTGTTTCTTGAAAAAATTGTTATGTCAGAGACTTGATTATGAATTTTCTTTTATCTGCAATGCATTTTGTCATATTTTAAACTATTTTCTTTTTCTACGACTGTTCTATGAAATGTTCCTAGTGATAAAATGTGCATGCAGATCTAGAAGATAATCATTCTTTATAAGTTCTTAATTTTGATCTAGAGATGTTGTGTCAGCGTCTCAGATTGTTAGTGATTGCAAATTGGGTAACTCAGCGTAGTGGGTTTTGTCCATGGGTTCAGACCTAATGGATGCTTGTAGGTTGATCATTATAAAAACATGTGTGCAGCACTAAGGAATACTTCCCCTTGGTCATGCAAAGCCAAAAGCCGAATTTGATATTGAAACCCACCAATGGATAGAATTTTTATCTTCAAACTGGCCAATGGGCTGAAGTTGATCTTGAAGCCCAGAAGGGGTTTTCTTCATCCAACAAATGAGCGTATGTTCACTTTTGCATAAGCCCATAAAACTGCAAATAAACACCCTCATGCCCAAAATAAAAAGTTCATTAGTTGATTAATCCATTTTCAAGTCCAGAATGGGGTCTTCTTCGAGAACATGGAAGCATATGTGAGAGCACTTAGTTCACCGAAGAAATTCTCAATCCCTTGATGACAAAAGGCCCAGGTCTATGCAATTCCCTTTGAAGGAAGATAAATGGAGTTTAATAGGGCAGAGTATGACAGATGCTGCATAAAAACAAGACATTCATACAATATCCTCCCGTTGATCACAAATATATAATACATTATCATTGCCTCGTTTGTTCTACTCGTGGCTGAGGTTTTGCCTAAAAGAACTCTTGTACCCATATGTTTGTCCAAAAGGTTTGAAAGCAAAAAATAGTGACCAACTTTTTATGAATTTATTGTGCAAAAGCTTTACTTTATTTGTTTATCATGTAAGTGTTTTCATTGGACGGCCTTCATTTATCTTATTCAGCTAGTGTAACCCTTGTGTTTATGTTCACAAGTTCATTACAAATAACCTAATTGGGCTCAATCACCTACAGAAATGAAGCACCTCCTACTGTGCTCATTAATTTCGCAAATGAATTAATATAGCCATAATAAATTCTAAGCTTTTAAAAATCAAATTAGAAAGAAAAACTAGAACCTCTAGACTAGGAAACAAAAAACAATGCAATGTTAGAAATTTATGTTACATATCACCAATAGCTTACGAACTACACAAGTTATACACTTCAAATCTTCAATGCCCATTTTACTCTGTAGAAGCCATCGGATTATATCATTTATCTCATTTAGCCAAAGGTTAACCCTTACATGTTTATGTTCACAACTTCATTCACAATAAACTAATTGAGCTCAATCACATACAGCAATGAAGTACCTCCCATCGTACTCATTGATTTCACAATGAATTAATAACCTTGTTAAATGTTTACATTTTAAAAATTTGAATTAGAAAGAAAATTTAGAACCTCTAGACAAGAAAACAAAGAACGGTGCAATCTACAACAGCCACTACACCACCCACAACAACAAAAAAGTTGAATAAGATTTGGATCCATGGATACCCACATCACCAGTATTAGAAATTTATGTTACATATTGCCGTGAGCTTAAGATATGCACAAGTTGGCCATATAAAATCTTCAATGCTCATTTTACTCTGTCGAAGCCATCAGATTATATCAGAAGTAGCCAAACTAGAAATGAATATGACTCGTTCTACTTCAAACGAGAAAGTGTAAGCTTTAAGAAAAAGGTTAAACTGCCGCTAAGAATTGCCTGACATATAAAGATGCAGATAAAGATGATTTAAGATGCAGTGAATTTCTCCAACCAAAAGAAAAGACCACACATTTTCAAGGACAATATACGAGTCCAAAAACTAGTCGGATATTTGATCAAGTTTTGGCATAAACAAAAAAATAGGGATTCTCCTAAAAGCAGTAGTAACCTCCGATTTCTCATATTACATATTTATATTTATGCCGGCCTTCCATTCCTGATCAGCCCCAAGATCTGTATATTAGGCTTTAAATGAACAATCATATGCCTTACTCAACAGAACATATAGGAAGACTTTTTCTTTAATCTATGAGTGATGAAATAAATTTCTACTCTATTTGCGTTACTTCAGGTTCTATTAAATCCAAAATAATTGCATAGCCTACATGTAAGCTGTCCTGAATTTTAATTTTAATTCTTTTCACATCCGGTGCCATGTTTTTTGGTAGTTTCAAACATGAACCCTGTAAGTTTGTTACGTTTTAGAATGCAATATTTTGGAAATGTCATCAAAACAACTGTTTTGGAGTGACCAAATACGATTGCAATTATGTATACACACCACGGCTGGATGTAAAGACAAAAATGTTAGAAATTGCATCATTTTCTTGGAGCATGGCATTCCGTTTGAAGCTAGATAACGAAGAGACCTGTACAGAAGTATTTAATCTAGATTTTGGCAATACACATTACATTGAAATGTTAGTGGCAGCAATATTCTCCTATTTTAAAATGTTGTGAATGCAATCCACAGCTGGATGCAAGGACAAAATGTTAGAAATTGCATCATTTTCTTGGAGCATGACATTCCATTTGAAGCTAGATAAGGAAGAGACCTGTACAGAAGTATTTAATCTAGATTTTGGCAATACACATTACATTGAAATGTTAGTGGCAGCAATATTCTCCTATTTTAAAATGTTGTGAATGCAATCAAGTTTCCATAGATTTAACAAGCACCTTGCAATATCATAGATAGAAAGAAAATAGAAAATGAGTAAGGTTCTCTGATGGAGCAGCTCAAGTCATTTTTTGCTGGTTTAATCAGAATAGCATTACACAATTATTTAGGCCAAAAAACATTTGAACCAGATGGTTGCTATCTTACTCCTTTGTTTGGCTCTTCATTTCTATTTTTGTTTCTGGAGATTGAGGCTTTTCCTTTGGCACAGGTTGTATCCTTACATATGGTTTCCGAGTCAATGTCTCCCCTCGTAAAGCAGCCACATACCTATCTCCAGTGTTTTCCTTCCTTTGCAGCTCACCAAGAAATTCTGCAAGCCTCTCTTTATTAACTTTGCCCATCATCTGACCAGGCAATCAAAAGAAAAGCCAGGGTTTTAAAACCTAAATGCTAAGCAATATTAAACAGAGCATCAGAACATAGGGAAGAGAAATGTAATTCACCATTTCATAAATTATACACAAATAAAAAATGCAAACAAATAATTGTTGCACAAAGAAAAGGTATAATAATAAGATGTCAGGCGCATCATATATAAGTGTTAATTGTGTCAAACAGAATGATTGTTAATACTGTTTAAAAATTTAAAGTAATCCCGACAGTAGCAATTTCCCCACTTCAAAATTCATTCTATAGCAATAACATGTAAAATTGAAGAACATTTCAGAATTGACATTTCCAAAGAACAGAATTAAACAGATCTTTCAGTTAGGCCTTATGGCAAGAACCTTACAAAAGTTATAATGAATTAGAACACATTTTGATATAGTTCACAAACAAAAAAACAAACCACCACAGAATATATCACCAGAACATGTGTAATCGGTGTTCATTTCAAATGTGAACAATAATGGGATGCCAAACTTTCACTTGCATATGGTCAAAGCAAAAACAAGCCAACCCTCATCAAACATATCATTAGAATATGTTTATTTCAACTAAAACCAGAAGAAAAGCAAATTACTGACAAAATCATTTAATTGCCTAAAATTCAGGGGTAGCAAATTACTGACAAAATCATTTAATTGCCTAGAATTCAGGGGTAGCAAATTGCCATTAGAGGGCATTGAAGAAACATCAAATAAAAAGGTGTGCCATTTCAGCATCTTGGACCAGAACCCAAACTCTATATAAGCTTCATAAGTCATTTAAAGAACTACAATTGTTGGGTAAAACACTAGATGTCATGGAGGCTAATGTAAACAAGACAACAACTGTGAAATGCATGAAGATTACTCTTTGGTAATGGAATATGCAGTTGAATTTTGGAACTCCGGTAAAACAAAATAATTTTGGAAAGAAAACAGTCTCAAAAAAATATAATGCATATGGTTATTTTAAATTCATTTGTAGCTTGTTGGCCTGGAAAGATAAGTTGAAAGAGACAGAATCACTGCTTGGTTAAAAAATACCAAATGTGCCCCTCAGAAAGGATATCATACCAAATCAGTTCAATGGAAAGAGTATCAATCGAACTGAAGCATTCCCAATAAAAATTAATTATGCCCGGGGAATTCCAGATGGCAACCATATGACTTAAGTCCAAAGACATGATGTGACTCGCTTCAACATCTAACTAGCTGAAAGGTCAATATTTCACAAATAGTATTCACAAAAACAGTAGAATAAAGCAAAATGATATTAAATATGCAAACGGTAACTCAATATGTAATTGCAATCTAATAAAATATCTAATCAGAAAAGAAATGTTCATGTGTGTGGAAACAAAGTTCACTCAACTTCTATAGATATTTCAAAATGCTAACAATTTCAAGAAAATCAATATAGACTCAAAAATATATGACCCAAAACCCTGCCAAATCTTTGGAAACCTGTCTTTTAACTTTGAGAAGATATTTAAACCTGGTCTTGACCCTCCACATCCTTCCACAAAATGTGGGAATATTTTTATATTTCAATAGTGCTGAATTCAAAAACCTGCAAGCTCTGTCACTTACTCTCACCACTAACAGATATATTTTCTTTAGCAGTCCCTTACAATTACAGCTAACATACACATGTATACACAATGAGTATGCAATGCGATATTGAAAGATTGAACTCGAACAGTGGACCTTGAAACTTAAGAGCTGAATTAAATACGTTGCTATTATATTCATAAAATTGTTTCCTTGTACACAAAAATAGATTTAGAAATCCATGGTGATGGCATCAACAAAAAAAACATTAAGTACAAGGTACAACTAAGGTTGAGAGGAGCCTGCATTGCTTGTCCCAACACGAGATGCACCATGTTGGAGCCTACGACGTTTTGGGTGCTTCAAGGAAGTAGCTCCACTCATTCTACCCACCCTCAAGGTATCAACAGATTCGACAAGATCATCCTCCACAACATTTATATCCCTATCCTCTGCACAAGAACAATCAGTTCTTCTGAAGGGAAAACCAGAATATCAGAATGAGTTTCTGCAGCTGAATAAAAATAGACTTTGAATGAGTGAATGAGTGTTTGAGTGTTTTAGGATGACTTTTAGGTTTAGATTAGTGTGTTTGTTTTAACTTCTTCTTCTTTTGCATTTTAAAGATATAATTAAAAACGGCAGGCCCAGCAAGTACAGACACAGGAATCGCGAGTCCGACAAGTTTGGCAGGACTCACGAGACTTGCTTGTAGACTCGCCAAGTCTGTTGAATCTTTCCTGAGAACTCACTGGGGCTACCTCGGACCTGGATTCACAATTCCTCACCAAGACTCGCTGAGTCTGGATTCACTGATATAATCACATGGTATCATCCTAAAATGAAGTTACATGTTGGGGGGCTCCCATTTCATAAAAGACAGGAGGACAAAACAAATTATACATTAAAGTCTTATGTGAACATTTCAAGCAACGTAAAAAAAATTAACAAATCTTCATCTCCCAAAAACGTATTTCAGAATTCCTCCAACAGCTAATTATCATCTCCATTGACTGCATAGTTACCATGTTTGAAAAGTTTGGATAGTTCGAAAGGGGAGAAAAGTTTGGAAGTTTAGAATTTTTCAAAAAGTTCAGTTCCCTTTAGATAATTTACAAATATAAAATAAATATAAATAATAAATACTATACATATATGATGATATTTGAAAAGAAAAACCAATTAGACATAATAATAAATAAATATATTATCTACGAAGTTTTTCCTTACATGCTTAGGTATTAGTGTTTCTAGTTTCGTGTTTGTTTTGTGTTGAAATTCTTTTAATTTAAATGCTTTAATTTTTTAATTTAAAAAAAAAAAAAAAAAAATATGTTCGGCTGGTATGTTCAGTCAAATCAAAAAGTACGGTTCAAACCGAATTTTCACTAAGTTCATAAGAACATGGTAATTACGGTTGACTGATCATCGTCGTTAACTTTTGGTCAACAAAATTTGCCTTTTACCCCTGTTCAGCTGGAAGTACATGGTTGCCGTTGTCTATGTGGGTGTACGCGCACACACGCAAAGTTCAAAATTTAAAGGTGAATGCAAAACATATATCACTAGCATGGATATCTTCAATACATCTATCTAAAATATGCCAAGAGATATCAATCTCAAGGAACCTATCTAACTATGCTAGATATTACTATTTTTTATTCAGTTAGCCAAGAAAAAAGAAAAAAAAACATGTAAATGACAGTTCAATGGAAGTTAAATTTATAGATGAATTGTCACGTGACAATTAAATGAATGTCAAATTTAACGTCGAAAGTAAAGTTGAACTCACTCCATTACAGTCCTGGCTGCCATTGTAGGAACGCCTTTGGGCGTAATTAATGAAAATCAATCAACATCAATAAAAAACCTCAACACTTGCAACAATGTTAGAGGATTATAAAGCAAGATTTTTTTTAAAGTTTAAACTTTTAGTATTTAATAAATTTGGTTCAGATTTACACAGAATAATAACATAATAAACTTTCATTATAGAATTCATAAACAAGAGTTTAGATTTATAGATTTGATAAGCTCCTAAATATGAGGATTCAAATCTTATCATATATCTAACTCCTCCCTAAAATCTCTACACACTCCTACAATATCTCTTGCGAGTTGTGTATACCCACAACTTATATACACACTTACAAATAATCTCCTATAAGTATATCTCACTCAATCTTCTAATATTAGTGCATTGTAGCAGCACACTAATATTACAAACTATTATAGGTGTATATGGAACACTTTTATTTTCTCACACAAGAATATTATTAACCTATACAAATATATATACTCACCCATGTGAGTACATACCACTAATTTCCTACCAGTCACTGTCAACTGATAGATGTCAAGAATTTGGCATTGAATAGATGTTAAAAAACACATTAAGAATCAGAAAGAAAATCTAGTCCGTGTCACCAAAAACTTCATGATGATTGTCATGATTCCATACTTCTAGTCCCTTGTTACTATACTCGAGAATAATTGACGACTCTCAATCTCTAGGTCACTTGTCAGTTGTATAAATCTCCTCTCTCTAAATGATGCCCTCAAATGCATTATCATCAATTACAAGGTGGATGATTATTCTTTGCACGCAAATGGGAATTAGAGGTTATATCTACCCCTTTTACTTCTCCTGAGCCTACCATGTGAGATTTGCAGGTAATCCTGCAGTGTGCTTTGCGGCCTATACAAAGCCAAAAGGAGAGACCAAAAAAATACCTCATTTTTCACTTCTACAACTAAAAAGTTACAAAGTGCAAGTTAATTTACCGTAGCCAGCAGTTACCATGAATAAGAATATCATGTAAATAGCACGTGTGTTTGGCTTAATGTACTGGCTGTTTACATTCACACGTGTAAAAGTGATCAACAGCCAGCATGTTAAGATAGTTAATGACGAGCACACAAACTATTTAAGTTCTTCCCAATAAGGGGAATTGATATCCCCCAAACACAAAAAAAAATGCATGATAATTTCAGAAATATAGTTGTCAGAGAACATTGTTTCTGTAGCAGTTCATGTTTATTGATGGTTTCAACAATGAGCTTGTCAACCATATTCTGGATATATTGTCTCCTTCAACAGAAAGGAAGGTAGAAAATCTCATGGACCGAAATCCTCAATTATAAAATTGTGAAGTTTAAAGCATTCTTTAATTTGTCATATTCTTTTCCAAGCATGAGTTTTACTCCTTTTTTGCCATGCCAAGTCCAAGGCTGGCTGCTGTGTTTTGGTCATTTATGACCATTAGCATAATCTTATTTCCTTTTGCAAATCAGCCAAGGTTGGTTTCAAGAATCACAATGTTCAACGTGCTTTCTTCTGCACGTCCTTGCTCCTGAGACACTCATGGAACCATTGTCACAAGACCATCTTTGAATCAAGCAATAATTGCAGGACCAGATTTTGACTTGTGATTGCATGCATGTTAAAACTGCCTCGAGTCTATTCGGCCTATTTGATACTAAAGCAAATATGCCAAAGTCTAAAATTTACTACATGTGGCATAAGGATTGATGAAGAGCAATGAGGTGATTTGTGACAATTGTTAATTATTTCAAAGATGTTCTTTTAAAAGCGATTACCAAATTCTGGGTTTCGAGGGAGAATTGAAATAAGGTTATATAATTTTTTATGGTGAATCTTGTTAACCAGCATACTAGCGCTAATAAGCGCGATTATCAAATTCTTGGTTTCAGGGGAATTGAAATAAGGTTATATAATTTTTGAAGTGAAGCTTGTTAACCACCATACTAACACTAATAAGGCCTTGGCATCACAAAGGATGTAAAAGGTGTGTGTTTTGCAATGCCTTCTAAGACCCTTTTTATAACTTCATACAAAAAAGTTCTCATCTCACCAGGTGTGGTTTAAAGACATGATTTCCACATCTTGATCTGTGTATTCCATGTTATTTTCTACAATTTAATAACCAACTAAAGGTTTAAATCATTGAGTAAACGAATATGTATTTATTTTTTTTATCAAATTTCCAAAAAAACAATTGATTGTTGGTTTAAAAAAAAAAGGGATTTTGAGAGGGCCCTTACCCTTGTACAAAAGGAAACATGTAAGATATGACAATAAAAGAGCAGAGCGAGACTAAGAGCATAATAGCAGGGGATATAGCCCCTGCATACAAAAGGTTGTCAGGCAGCAGCAAAATTATTGCAAACTTACAGCTTATATATCTTTAATGCTTTTACCCAGAAGAGAATCCTTCCATTCATCACACATGAAATTGACATAGTTCTTTGGCTTGGTAAAGTCTACCCCCTCCTCCTGAGGGTTACCCTTCTCTTGAATGTGCTTCCTCTTGAATATGTAGAAGATTCAGTACAAACTTCAAAACAGACACTTGCAACCAAGGCAAGCACTTCAAAGAGGAAATATCAAACTAACTTCACAGGTAAAGGCAAGAGAAACATTGTCATTATTGCAAAAAAGAGGACACTTAATAAACAATTGTAGGAGATTGGCAGCTAAAAATCTAGTTAATCAAGAGGGTGAAAATAAGGCTTTCCGAGCTGAATAAAGTGAGAAGCCAGAGCACTCGGATGATTCAGATTATTGTCTCATGCAATGTGGTATTAGAGGATGGAGAGAATTTATTATTTTTGATTCAAGTTGCTCAATTCAGATGACATGTCAGAAAATGGTTTTAGTAAGTTTGATGATTCCTTCAAAAGCCAAGTGTGATTGAGTGATGGAAAGTCCATCCAAGTTGAAGGAAAGGGAAGCATGCAACCTCCCAAAAGTCAAGGTATGGTAATACGTATTCCTAAATCATATCCTAAGAGTGTGGCACACACCTTCACAAGATATAGGGATAAAAACAAGGCATACAAGTTTTATAATCCTCCAAGAAAAACTACAACTGTTTCTAGAAATTGTAATTTTTTTGAAAATGAGATGTATGTTGATCATGACCAAATTTCTAAAAAGGTCATGTGTGAAGGGGGCAGCCTCTAGAAAAATATTTTGAGGGCTTACAAAGTCTTATACAGGTTTCTAGTTCAATAGGAAACAATACTAGCTCTTCCCACAAGACTACTCATCCATCTACATCAACACCAAGTAAGCACAAGCATTTGTTGAATCCACATCCATCAAATTAAATGTGGATCACAATTATGAGAAGAGGATCACAAGGCTTCACGCTCAAGAAGATAATTTGTTTGATGATGCTTTTGATGAAAATACTATGTTTGCATTGTCATCTATGGCTAGTGATCCTAAAAGTTGTGCAGAAGCTAGTCAAAGTAAAGAGCAGGTTGATGCTATGAAAATTGAGAGGAAAATGATATGTGGACTCTTATGCAACCTCCAATTGATAAATATGTCAATGGAACCAAGTGGGTCTACAAGATCAAAGATCAAAATTATTGGGTTTCACTAGTTTCTAGATTTATGGGCAATCCATCACTAAATCATTTACTAATGGTGAAAAGAGTTTTCGAATATGTAAGAGGAACTTATACTCAAGGTATTCATTTCAGACCAGCCGGTTCATTATTTCTAATTGAATACACAGATTCAGATTGGGGAGGTTCTCTTGATGACAAAAAGTCTACCACAACTTATTGTTCCCCATTGGGAAGTGGTTTGGCTTCATGGTCATCGAAGAAGTAAGTTACTGTTGCTTCTTCCTCAGCTAAAGTTGAATATGTAACTCTTATATCTTATTTAACACAAGGTATGTGGTTGAGAAGACTCTTAGTTGACTTCAGAGAGACTCAACATGAGCCTACACAGATTTTTTGTGATAACAATAGGGCAATACAATTGTCTAAATATCCAGTTTCCCATGCTAGAACCAAACACATATAACTCAAGCATCATTTTATGAGAGACTTGGTCAATAGTAATCAGTTTGTCATTGAGTATGTGAGAAGTGAACATCAATTTGCTAATATTTTCATGAAGGGTTTGTTGCAGCAAGTTCATGGAAGACTCTGAGAGATGATAGGCATTTATGCTTTTTTACATAAAAGGGGGGAATGTTGAGTATGACACCAATATAGGCACTGATTAGTTATTAAACTAGCAATCGTAAGTGAAATGTACGATGAAAACGCCGAAGGAGATCTTTTGAAGGATTCATATTGGAAGGAGAGAAACATTGGGAGAGGAAGAGGAGTGAAGATGGAGGGGTTAGAGGGTGGAGAGGTGCAGGGGCAGCGAAAATAGAAAGTAGAAACAATGTGAAACTCAAACGTTGAACATGACGACGTATATGGATATCCTTTGAAGGAGACCAGGGTTGTTGTTCAAGACGATGCGGAAACAATTTATAGATATATATATGAATGTAAGGAGTGGTGGAAAAATATTGCCGAAGTGAAAATGTGTTTGTAGTTTTATCCGTAGCATTTAGAGACATGAAGATGTGGAGTGCAAGTAGCATCCGGAGGTGGCGACGTCATGTGAAGTCCTCCCCATCAACAATTGTGATGGCATCGTTATTCAATAATCACCAACAAAAAAGGGATAGGTGTGGGTTCTTGTGGATTTTTAATTAGACAAGGGAAATTAATCACCTGCATGGGCCACACCTTTTCCGCGGATGAGATTATTCCTCCCCAAGAAATATCCAGTATATGCGTTCAACTATATAGTGGAGATTTCACATGGGCTATGGACGCTGGGAGCTATTGGGTATGAATATCTAGTCCATTTTGTTATAATTTTTTGTTGACATGAGCGTAAAGTGTTTTGGAGGGACTAGATATTATGTTTTGTCGTTAGGAAGGGGCCACATGACACTTAATGTTTTAATTTTGCGTTGGGGGTCACTTATGGACCATGGCGACTTAAAAAGGGAAAAGTAACTTAAGTTACTTTTATTTTATTGGTCGTTCCTAAGGAAAAATGCGACTTGGGCTATTTTTGGGGCTCTTTTGCCTTGGGGAAAAATATATAAGGAGTTGGTAGGAAAAAGTGAAGATCATTCTTGCATACACTAATTATTTTCTCTTCATGTGCAACTGTTGTTTGCAAATTTACAGCTTGTGGAGTAAGATCCCACAAGGACCCTAGCTTCGGTGGTGAGAGATCCATCCCTAGCTAGCAGGGCATTCTTCGGTAGTGAGAGATCTATCCTAGTTTGTCATTTGGAGTTATTTTCAGGGCTGTTTTGCAGAGATATTTTCAGAGGTTTTCAGAGGAATGATTTGAGGGTTTTGGAGATATTTGGTGGAGAAAAGTAAAGGGTTTTCAGATCAAATTTACGGCAGCAATAAAAACAGGTTTTGGCATCATTCCTAGAGATTTTTCAGAGGGTTTTGTTCATTTTCCAAGGGGGCGACTTACTTTGGAAGTTTGCAACAATTTTTGGAGGGTTTCCGGGTTGCCATTTTCAAACCTGAAGGTTGGGGTTTCATTCTCCATATTAGTATATGTACTTTCCAGAATTTCATAATTTTATCTTGCTTATTGGAGAAGTTACGAATTTTTGAAGTTTTACCATTGTTTAGGGTTTTCCGTAATTTTTTGACAGCATTTTATTATTCAAAAAAATCTCAAAATAATTTTCTTATGTTTTTTATAATATTAGCAAGTTCTCCTAAAAATTCCAAGTGATTTGAGTGAGTATTTTGAGAGATATCAATTTTCTTCAATTCGCTGCCCTAGCTATTAAAAATCTGCAACAACCAATATTCCATTGCTGCAATTTTTTTCTATATTTTGTGTATCATTTCGTGGTATCCCACTAGGGATGTTTCAATGGTATCAGAGCAGTTGTTTCTCTAGCCTGTTGGGGTTGAAAGATGAGAGACAGAGACAGGGAGGATATGGGTGTGGATCTGATGAAACAGTTGTTCACCAACATGGTAAAGCAACAGGAAACTACTAATCTCTATTTGAGCCAGCTCACTGAGAGATTAGCGCAAGGTAGAATTGAGACTCATACAGATAGAGGGGAAAATAGCAATATGGGACAACAGGGTCAAAGAGGTGAGAGTGGACATTCAGGGCAACGGTCTCCCCATTCTTCTACCAGGCCTTTGGGGCTTCACGAACCTTCTTTCTTGAAGGATCCGGAAGTTTCACAGGTATGGCAGCCAGTAGATATTTTGGATGAGTCTTGTTGGGAGAGGTACTAGACCTTGAGTGAGGGCTTTCGTGACAACATGCCATTCCAGGAATATTGCAAAACGAAGAT
Organism: Taxus chinensis; assembly: GCA_019776745.2. Lineage (NCBI taxonomy): Eukaryota > Viridiplantae > Streptophyta > Pinopsida > Cupressales > Taxaceae > Taxus > Taxus chinensis. Next base: position 531,251,638 of record CM034151.1, on the reverse strand, counting down.
TGGGAACAGGCCCAAGAGAGATCATTAGATACATATACCAAAGTTACAGAGGAGATTGGGACAGATTTCCATTCCACACTTCGATGGTTCTAAGAAGTTTACTGCACAATCTTGGGTTCAGAAGTTGAAGAGATACTTCGACTTGAATCCTATGCGTGAGGAAGACGCAATTAAGTTTGCAATCTTACATCTTGAGGGAGACGCTCATGATTGGTGGCATCATGGATTGATTACACAGGGACACATACACATTACTACTTATGCAGAGTTCACGCAGAGGCTAGTGAGCAGATTTGATAGGAGGGACCTTGACAGGTATTTTAGGGAGTTGACTCATTTGAGACAGACCGGTTCCCTGGATCAGTATATCGCAGATTTTCAGAGATTATCAGTCATGGTACCTGATGTTACGTTGATGAGGTTGATTTCACTATTCACAACAGGTTTGGCAGATGTTCTCGTTGGGTTTGTGAAGGCATTTGAGCCTTCTTCTTTGCATGAGACTATTAAAAGAGCTCGTGATTTGGAGTGATCCACTCCTAAGTCGAGGTTTCCACCTCGAGTGCAGCCTAAGGTTTTTCCTTCTAGATCCGATGGTTCACAGCCGAAGGTACCTCCACCTAGGCAAGATGCAACCAAGAGACCATTCATATCTAGGGAGGATAGAGATGAGTTGAGGCGAAAGAAACTATGTTTCGATTGCCGCACACCTTGGGTTCCAGGACATGATTGCAGGGGTAGAGGGAAGGCCCAATTCATAGAGGTCTTTGAGGAGAGTGATGGTGACGAGGAGTTGGACACAAGGATTGGAGGATGATGACGATGAGGCATTGGATAGTGCAAGTGTTGAGCAGGATAGAGAGACTTTCCCCCAGGAGACTATCACCACTTTGTCTAGTACCCCGAGGTACAAGGCATTCAAAGTTAGGGGTGTTTTACAGGGATAGCGAGTAGTGGTACTCATTGATAGTGGGGCAACCCACAACTTTATTGATGCCTCATTGGTTGAGAGGCAGGGATTACAGACAAAGGATTTTGAGGGCTTCAACGTGGTTGTAGCCAATGGAAAGGTCTATGAGATGCACATCGGCAGGGTTCCCAATTGAGCATCACGATGGGTAACTATACAGATAACCGATGATTTCTATATTGTTGGTATTAGAGAGACCAATCTAGTGCTTGGAGTACAATGGCTCCATTCCCTTGGTGAGTTTCAGACTAACTTTCAAACGATGGAGCTGTAGTTTGAGTGCTTGAAGGGAAATGTGAGCTTTAAGGGTCTTATCTTCAGTAGGCACCCCGGAGTTGTTACAGCTAAGAGATCATTGAGATGAATTTATAGGCACAATCGTGTGGATTGGGCAATACATTGTTTGGTTTTTCAACCAAGAAATCAGACAATGGACAACAGAGTATCATGTGGATATACAGGGCTTATTGGATAGATCATAGTACAATTTTCTGGTAACATACCTCTAGGCATATTCTACATACCCAGAAATGTAGGATTTGACCAATGAAATGAGGTTAGCTAGATAACGCTAGACCACTATGGTGACTTCTCCTTACACCCGTCAATCCAAATGGTTTAAGGAAGATCAATAATAGCTTGCCAAGAAAGTCATTGCATCCTAGAAATCCTTGTCTAGCTTTTGCATGTTTGTTCTAGTCCTTTTGCTTTTCTTACATTTATTGTCGAATGAATAAGGAGTAGGAACCATACCACTGATGTATACGACGAGTCCTGTGTCTTGAATCTCGAAGACAATAAAGATTCAAGTATTTCTAGTACCACTCTATTGATTTAAGTTGCTTGATGAGCTACATGGTGTCAATCTATTTTTCAAAAAGAGATTTGTGATCTGCAGATATCACCAGATCAAATTCAGGGAGTAGATGCATAAATATATCTTTCAAATAGTAGAACAAATCACTTTGAGTTCTTGGTTTGATGCCCTTTGGATTGTCTAATGCTTCAGCTATATTCCAGTCTTGCATGAACCAGAGGTTCAATGTGACTTTAAGTTTTACTATTGGCTTATCTTTAGATGAGGTAGTTTTGATTAGATTACAACCAAGTTCTTAGACTTGAGAGGATTTATCAGGCACAAGGGCATAGATCCCATGACTTCTCGGCGTATTGTTTGCGTTGTATCAACCAATAAATCAGAGGAATTGCACCGTCTTGAGCACTATGCACATCCCTCTCTTACCTACAGGGCTATTGATTTATATCCATAGTGCAATTGTTCGGTATTCATTCTTTACCATTGCATACCTCCAGTATATTGATGGATTCATGAGCACGATTTCCAAGGATTGCACTTCTGAGGACAAGCAATAACACTATGGTTAATTATTCCTTACCATCTGTAAGACATCTAGGTTTAATTTCTATCCCAAAATACTATCTGTTGATGAATTCAATATAGACGGCGGTCATTATTTAGCTAATTCGTTTAGCTCACTTTTATTGGTTAAGCTGTGGGGAATACAGTTTCGAAGAATACTATGATAGGACCTCACTTCCGAGGTAGGATTGTATCTTTTGATTAAACTATCTTGTTATTTAATATTTTGGATAAATCCTAGAGCACAGTGTTAGCTACTACGTGTTGATGACCTTGCTTGATTACCTAAATCGGTGCAAGGAATTGTCCATTTTCATGAATATGCCTCTATAGAATGAATCTGATCTTTTATTTCAATTTCATGATCACAATTCAAGGATGCAAATATTGATAAATACATCTCATTTGTAGTGGGAGGTTGGATCGAGCTGGTTTTGAGATTTGCTCATTTCTCAGTATTTAGTCTTACATGAGTTCCATTACGGTAACCCAAAGAGTTTATCAGGGAATTACGTGTTCGAAAATGAGTTGCCTACAGCCAAAGAATCTTGGTCAAGAAGAATTTACTGTTGCAATATTGTGGCCGCTCAAGGATTTCGGCAGTAGCAGGTCTGGTTTGTTTCAACCAATAAATCACAAGAGTTTGTGAGTTCAACATGATTGCAAGTAAATATGAAGGCCCGATATAGCGTCATTGAGGTCAAGTGCATAGTGACGAATTGGACTCATGGTTGAAGGATGATCCGCATGACCATACCCATTGGAGAACAAGTGCAGGATTTGAGCATGTGATAGCGAGCTCCACCAGGACGCTAGACCTGCAGGTTACTTCTTCTTACAATACCCCAAGGTTTAAGGCATACAGAGTTGCTAGAAGTTTTATCCATGAGACAGCGCACAACTCTTGGTATAGGGCTATTGATTGCAGGCGAGTTGAAAAGGCTTTATTGATCAGTGGTCATTGTCGGAAGAATGCGAGGATTCACATGACCATGCAGATTAGTTGAGGGCTTCAAACTCATGTGTTGTAAGTCCCACAATAACAGAGCAAGTGAATTAAGTATTGACACAGTTTCATGAACGTTGGTATTTGAGCACTCCCACCAGATGGTAATCTATTTTTCAAACATATAAGATTTGCGATCTGGATATCACCAGATCAAATTCAAGGAGCAAGATATCCATAAAACGGTCACTTTGAGTTCTTGGAGATGCCCTTTGGATTGTCTAATGCTCCAGCTACATTCCAGTCTTGCATGAACCAAGGAATGTGACTTTAAGGGGCTTATCTTCAGAGGCACCCCGGGTTGTTACAGCCAAGAGAATTGAGAGAATTTATAGGCACAATGGGGTGGATTGGGCAGTACATTGTTTGGGATCAACCAAGAACTCAGTTAGGATGGACAACATGAGTATCATGTTGATATACAGGGCTCGGGATTGGGTACGAGGCATAGTATAATTTTTCATGTCACTTACCTCCAGGCATACCTCCAGATAGGGGATTTGAGCATGTGATTGAGCTCGAGGACGCTAGACCTGTGGTTACTTCTCCTTACCGTCACCCCAAACGGTTTAAGGATGAGATCGAGAAGACTATCCATGAGCTCATTGATATGGGGCATATTAGACCAAGTTCTGAGTCCTTTTGCTTCTTCAATGGTATTGTCGAAGAATAAGGATAGGACCATGCAGATGTGTATAGACTATCGTGTCTTGAATAAGAAGACAATAAAGAGCAAGTGTCTAGTACCACGTATTGATGAGTTGCTTGATGAGCTACATGGTGCAATCTATTTTTCAAAAATAGATTTGCGATCTGGATATCACCAGATCAAAGTCAGGGAGCAGGATATCCATAAAACGGTCACTTTGAGTTCTTGGAGATGCCCTTCGGATTGTCTAATGCTCCAGCTACATTCCAGTCTTGCATGAACCATGTGTTCAACCGCCACCTGCAAAAGTTTGTATTGGTTTTCTTTGATGATATTTTGGTCTACAACAGGACTTGGGAGGACCATATCAGAGCACCGTGGTGAGATATTGGGGATATTAGAAGCTAATTCGCTATATGCGAAAGCTTCTAAGTGTGAGTTTGGCATGACAGAACTTTTATATTTGGGATATGTGATTGGTGGGGGTGTAGTGAAGGTGGATAGAGAGAAGATACGGGCAATTTTGGATTGGCCGCCACCTAGGACGTTGACACATTTGAGAGGATTCGTGGGGTTATGCACATACTACAGGAGGTTTGTGAAGAATTTCTCTCGGTTGACTGCTCCATTGACCGATTTGACCAAGAAGGGGGCTTTTGCTTGGTCAAAGGCAGCACAACAGGTTTTTGATCACCTCAAGGAGGTGATGAGTTCGTGTCCCGTTCTCGCATTGTCAGATTTCTCTCGCCCATTCATTCTAGAGTGTGATGCATCAGGAGAGGGTGTTGGGGCAGTTCTCATGCAGGATAGGCATCCCATTGCCTATGAGAGTCGGAAATTGAAACCGGTGGAGAGAGGGTATTCAATTTACGACAAGGAGATGTTGGCCATTATGCATGCTTTGGCCAAATTCAGACAGTACCTTGTGGGCAGCAAATTTGTGGTTCGTACGGATCACAATAGTTTGAGGTTCTTCTTGGGGCAGAAGGAGCTCAACGACCGCCAACATAGATGGGTGAACAAGGTACAAACCTATGACTTCGACATAGAGTACACTAGAGGTAAGAATAATATTGTTGTTGATGCTTTATCTAGGAGGCCTTACCTTACTTCTATGCTTAGTTCTATGTCTGAGATTTCAACGGATTGGAAGGCTCATATACTTGTTGAGTATTCCAAAAATCAGTTTGCATGTGAGATCATGGATGGTATTATACAGGATGACCGATACAAAGTAGTGGATGATCTCATTTTCTACAAGGATAGGATTTTCCTTGTACCAGGGTCCAAGATGAAGGAGAAGATCCTTCGAGCAGTACATGATACACCATTAGCTGGGCATCCTGGGTATTTCAAAACATACAGGTTTATCAGGGAGAGATTTGCATGGAAGGGGATGAAGGACGATGTCCTTAATCATGTTAGAGAGTGTATGGTTTGCCAACAAACCAAATCCGAGCATTCTTTTCCAGCAGGATTACTTCAGCCTCTTCCCATTCCCGAACAGAAATGGGAAAGCATATCTATGGACTTTATCACAGGGCTTCCCTTGGTGCATGGGCATAGCTGCATTTATGTTGTAGTTGATCGATTAACTAAGTATGCTCATTTATTTTCCCTACCCAAGGGGCATGAGGTGGCAGATGTGGCTCAGATTTTCTATACAGGTGTTTTTAGGCTACATGGGTTGCCTAAAAATATTGTCAGTGACCGGGATAAGATCTTCATGAGCACCTTTTGGCAGGAGATCTTTAGACTAGCAGGTACGGAGTTGACTCCTAGCACTAGCTATCACCCACAAACGGATGGGAAGATAGGAGATAGTCAATAAGTGGATAGAGGGCTACTTGCGGAGTTATGTGTCAGGTCATCAACGGGCATGGATTAGATGGTTACACATGGGTGAGTATTGCTACAATACCACCTATCAGATGAGCATAGGTATGACTCCTTTCCGAGCCTTGTATGGGTACGACGCTATGACATTTGTGGATTTGGTATTACCGGATAGCCGAGCTCCCAAAGCTCGAGATTGGTTACAGGAGAACCAGGATATTCTGAAGGCTCTCAAGGAGAACCTTCAAAAGGCACAGAATCAGCAAAAGGTGTATGCAGATCGGCACAGGATAGAGAGGTCTTTTGAGGTTGGGGATCTGGTATTCCTACGTTTGCAGCCATATAGGCAGTCCTCACTAAAGCAGAAGGGTGCAGAGAAATTGAAACCACGGTTTTATGGTCCGTACAAGGTAGTTCGACGAGTTGGGGCAGTTGCATATGAGCTAGAGCTACCAGAGCACAGTAAGATACATAATGTCTTCCATGTTTCGTGCCTTAAGAAGGCACTTGGGCAGCATATTGTACCATCTACGGAGTTGCCGCCACTGGATGAGGAGGGGAAGCTGGTGTTAGAACCAGAATCCATTATTGAGGTGAGACAAAGGAGGCTTAGGAGCAGAGTGATCACGAGAGTATTTGGTGCGGTGGAAGGGATTGCCACTTGAGGATGCTACTTGGGAGGGAGAACAGATTTTGCAGCATCCTAGTTTGCATTTGCTTGAGGACAAGCAAAATTTGGGAAGGGAGGACTGTAATGTCCCCTTTCCTACGCCAAAGGCCTAAGGGCCAATTTGAGTCCAAGCCTTGGTCATACCCAAGGGGCTATGGACGCTGGGAGCTATTGGGTATGAATATCTAGTCCATTTTGTTATAATTCTTCGTTGACATAAGCGTAAAGTGTTTTGGAGGGACTAGATATTATGTTTTGTCGTTAGGAAGGGGCCACATGACACTTAATGTTTTAATTTTGCGTTGGGGGTCACTTTTGGACCATGGCGACTTAAAAAGGAGAAAAGTAACTTAAGTTACTTTTATTTTATTGGTCCTTCCTAAGGAAAAATGCGACTTGGGCTATTTTGGGGCTCTTTTGCCTTGGGGAAAAATTATAAGGAGTTGGGAGGAAAAAGTGAAAGGTCATTCTTGCATACACTAATTATTTTCTCTTCATGTGCAACTACTGCTTGCAAATTTACAGCTTGTGGAGTGATGATGCCACAGAGGACCCTAACTTCGGTGGTGAGAGATCCATCCCTAACTAGTAGGGCATTCTTCGGTAATGAGAGATCTACCCTAGCTTGTCATTTGGAGCTGATTTCAAAGTTGTTTTACAAAGATATTTTCATAGGTTTTCAAAGGAAGGGTTTTGAGGGTTTTGGAAACATTTTGTGGAGATCAAAGTCAAAAGGTTTTCAGATCAAATTTACGACAGCGATAAGAGCAGGGTTTGGCATCATTTCTAGAGACTTTTCAAAGGGTTTTGATCACTTTCCAAAGGGGGCGACTTATTTTGGAAGATTGCAGCCCGTATTTGAAGGGTTTCCGGTTTGCCATTTTCAGATCTGAAGGTCGGGGTTTCATTCTCCATATTAGTATATGTAATTTCCAGAATTTCATAATTTCATCTTGCTTATTGGAGAAGTTACGAATTTTTGAAGTTTTACGACTATTTAAGGCTTTCTGCTAATTTTCTGGCTGCATTATATTATTCCAAAATTTCCAAAAATAATTTTCTTATGTTCTTTATAATATTAGCAAGCTCTCCTAACAATTCCAAGTGATTTAAGTAGTATTTTAAGAAAGATCAATTTTCTTCAATTCGCTGCCCTTACTGTTAAAAATCTGCAAAAACCAATATTCCATTTGCTGCAATTCTTTTCTATATTTTGTGTATCATTTCGTGGTATCCCACTAGGGATATTTCAGAAGGTTACCCAATGATTTGCTTGACCCTAAAATGCAGAGCTCATCCAATAAGCTAGTAGTGAAGTGGGTGGTTGATTCTCATAATCATGATATCTCGTTACTCCAATAGACTATGTGTGAAGGAACCTCTATTGTGAAGGCATTGGGTAATTTGTTGGGGGGGGGGGGGGGGGGGGGAGTTTATTTTTATGGATTCTAGGGGTAGATCAGGAGCGCTGATATCGGGTTGGCGTAGCAAAAGTTTAATTTTCTCTAACATGTGGGTTGTGGATTCAGGTTTGGGGCTAGAGCTCTATTCACGTGAATTGGGTAGAGATGCTTTCAAGCGTTGAACATTTATGGTCCATATAACGACAGGGTGTCGTTCTGGGTGCACCTCTTTGCTTCAGATTTCTTGAAGCAGAGGAATATCATTCTGGGCAGGGATTTGAACTTCTCTTTGGGTAGATCCAAGGTATGGGGGCCTTCTGCCTAGACTGATTGTTTATCGGAATTTTTATGTGGAAAATGGAAGATGTCAACCTCATTGATGTTGAACCAAGCATGCTAACCCTACATGGAGGAACAAGAGGTTGGGTCGTCAAATCACCCACCTGTTGTATTAGAACTAGCAGGTGTTGGTACCAAACTACCGAACCCCTTTAAGTTCAATGTGGACTAGCTTTCTGAAGAGGATTACGTCCAATGGTCAAAGACTCTGGGGTCCCCTTTGATGGCAATGCAAGAGCATCAGCTTCCCCCCAGTTGTCTGCAAATCTACAGTGGATAAAACAAGTGTCCATCAGTTGAGCACATTCTAGGAAGGTCAGGGAAGAACAAGAGGTTGCTTAGTTGGAGGCCGGTTGGCAGTGAGGTACGAGTCAGAGGGTTTTGGTTTCCTATCTGAGGAGACTAAGAAAGATTTAGCGGATCTTGAGAAGCGGAAAAGAAAGAATTTGGAGGATAGGGAAGCAGAGTGGCATTTAAAGAATCGTGCTCTTTGATTGTCAAAGGGCGATGAAAATTCAAAATTCTTCCATCAGTATGCCAACCACCGTAAAAACATAAATACCATATGGAAAATTAAAGATGATGCTGGTGTGGAGGTGAATTCTTTTGAGGACATTGCCAGAGCTGAGTTGGCACACTTTGGCAATCTTTTCAAGGCGGAAGAGAGAGTTTTGATTGCTGAGGTGCTTCACATTGCTCAATTTTTTCCTTGTTTCATTGATGAAGCGGAAAATCAGTTCCTTATGGAGGAGGTTTCCATGACTGAACTGCAAGAGGTTATTCACAGCTTTCAAAGGGGCACGAGTCCCGGGCCAGAGGGATGGCCACTCGAGTTTTTCACTGGTTTCTTTGATGTTTTGAATGAGGACGTGCTCCGTGTGATTGAGGAGACTAGAACATCAGGCGGGGTCTTAGCTACCTTCAACTCTACATTCATTGCCCTCATACCTAAGTCCGATAACCTTGTCGTTTGATGAGTTTCGGCCTAACTCCCTCTGTAACTGTATCTATAAAATCGTGACCAAGGTCATTGCAAAAAGGGTTAAAAGAATATTGTCTCTTTCTGTTTCAAAGGAACAGTTTGGTTTTTTAGAAGGCAGGCAGATTCATGAGGAAATTGGTGTCGCATAGGAAGGCTTACATTCAATAACAATAAAAAAAAGAAGGCAGTGGTGATAAAAATCGATCTGTTGTAAGCATTTGATCAGCTTGGTGGTATGTGAGAATGATTTTAACCCGTCTGGGCTTTTGTGTTTCCTTCATAAGATGGGTTATGAGTTGTATCACCTGTTTCTTTCTCTGTTCTCATAAATGGTGCAGCCTCGGCTTTTTTTAAATCCAGCAGGGGATTAAGGCAAGGATGCCCATTATCTCCTTTGCTGTTCCTCATAGTGGCTAAAGGTTTAAATCGATCACTATCGATTGCAATGAGGTCAAGGAGCTTCAAGGGTGTAAGAATGGGGGGTGATTTTTGGATCACTTACTTGCTGTTTATGGATGATATCCTCATGTTCTGTGATGGGTCGAAGCAGGATTTGGAGAAGCTAAATGAGATAGTAAATCTTTATTGTAAGGCAACCGAGATGGGAGGTTACCATTGGAAAATCTATGATTTCATTTGAAGGGGTTGAGGAAGCTGAGAGGCAATACTATATGATTCTTTTCCCTTACAGACAGCTTGTTTTGGAAGAGGGACTGTCGTATCTAGACTTCTTGAAGCCAAACTCCTACAGGATTAGATACTAGACATGGCTGATTTCTAAATATGAGAAAATGATTTCAAAGTAGTGTTATCGGCGATCACTGGCTGTCAAAGGGTGGGAGATTGGTCCTTGTTAAAGCTGTCTTGGAGGCAATCCCGGTCTATTGGATGACCCTCTCATGGATTCCGAAAGGGATCTTTGAGATTCTCAGAAGGATTAGTTTCTGTTTTCTGTGGTCTGGGAGAGTGGAAAAGAAAGGCCTTGCTTGGACAAAATGGAATGCCCTTGTGATTCCAAAATCTGAGGGAGGTTGGGGTATAAAAAAATATTTTTCACTTCTCTACGGCCCTTGCGGCCAAGAGCATTTGGAGTGATTCAAGGTAGAGGGTTATGGTTCCACGCAGTACATCAAAAGTATATTGCTCTGGAGTCCGTTGAAGACTGGATCCGCAGACCTCATAAATCCTGTCATAATGTTTCGGTGATATGGAAGGCTGTTGTTCTCTCTTTTCCTCGGATAGGTGATGGGCTCACTTGAAAAGTTGGTAATGGCTTTCGTGTTCAACTTGGGGAGGATCCTTGGGTGGAGAGGGGATTGGACCATCGCTTACCTGATCATATGATCCAAACTCTGAGACAGAGGGGATTCTTCAGTCTTTCAAATATTGAGAAATCAGCAACAACTTCCATTTGGGGTCAAGGTTGGTGCTCTGCAGATTATCTGGGGTTTGGCGGGGATGATGCTAGGATATGGGGTCGTTTTGTGGCCAGATTGAAAAGGAGTCATGTTTGGATACTAGCAAATGAAGATATGTTGGTATGGACAAGATCGCACTCGGGTGTATATACACCAAAATCTGGTTATGTAGCTCTCAGTTCGGTGGGTTTACAAGGTGAAGGTGAACGGTGGTGGAAGGCTGTCTGGAAGTTTCACTGCCCATCAAAGATCAAAATCATTATGTGGTTTTTGCTCTGCAACAAGGCTTTTATGTGGGACGTGCAGCAAAAGAGAAATAGGGTTGGGCCTGTAAGGTGCTCTCTATGTAAATGCAATGAGGAATCAGAATTTCATTTGGCGTTGGGACGCCCATATACCATACAGGTATGGAAGGAGATTGAAGGTTTATCTGGCATTAAGAATGCAAGGTTTGGTCTTTCAATAGAAGACAGTCTTAGGAGATGGTGTTCAAATCCACTGGTCAAGTATTATTGTGATGGTTATATGTTGGCGCATTTGGCGGGCTAGAAACTCTAGTTTATTTGAAGATAGGCCGATTCCTCCTTTGCAGGTGGCAACTCAGGGTATGAGTATTAGAAATCACTTTCCACAGCACAAGAATGATGTTGCTGTCAGAAAGGTGATGGTTGAGGACCTGAGGTGGTCAATAAAGATTAACACTGGGCTTATTTCGACGGTGCAGCTCGAGGCAATGCTAATTCTTGCAGGGCTGGCAGTGTTATTCATTTGGATGCTGATCAGTGTTTAAATTTCAAAGCGGGCCTCGGGTCTGGCACTAACGATTACTCTGAACTAATGGCCCTCAAGTTGCTTATGTTGTTGGCAGTTGAAAAAGACATTTACAGATTTCAGGTTTTTAGTGATTCGCTGAATGTGATCAAGTGGATCCAGTTTGATCAGAATTGCTCTAACTTTATGCTACAGCCACTGTTGGAGGAGATCAAGAGATTGGCAGAGCACTTTGATACCATTTCTTTCTGTCACATATATAGGGAAAGGAATTCTGATGCGGATGCTCTGTCTAAAGGTGGGGTCGCCACCTTTCCTTACGGAATTTGGCTTGGCACATTTGTGAAGAAGCAGCGGATCAAATCGCGGAGTATTATCATCCTCCATTTTGTGATCAAAATCTTTGATTTATAACCGCGCATATGTTTTCTGTCTTTTTGATCTGGTTGTTTGGGTATTGGATCTTGTGTTTAGATTCATGAATATGTCATTTCAATTCGATCCTGGTCATAACTATAGGATCTAGCAGCTATTTGATCTCCTTGGAACATTTGTTGGGTCCATGGGACAGATTTCTATCTGATTGTCGTTTTCTGTGATTAGGATACTTGTCAAGTTGGGTGTTAGTATGTTGATGACTCTTGAGCTGGGCTGTTAGCACACAGTTCCACCTTTCCTTTTTTTATTTGTATTCAGATCTTTGTCATGCGTTTGAAGCATCTGAAAAGTTTAACTTCGTTTTTTACTAATAAAGTTACGATCTTTTTTCTGGGGAAAAAAAATGTTTTGGATTCATTATGCGAAGTTATACAGTGCATATTTTGTCGTCAATTTCACTTACAAGCATACTAGTTTTAAGTGCTCGTTATTTTGGGCAAGATTGGATGATCACTAGCATCATTTAGAGGGTATTTCAGATCTGATTTGCAATCCTTCCACATGAAAAACCTTCAGCCAGATCCAACTTCTTCCATTTCTTACACCCATTAGATTCCACAATGTAGTCTTCCACTTTATTCCTGATGGATTCAAAAAAGTAACTAATCAGTTCATTGTCTCTTACATTATAACTGGTGTTGTAAGCCTGTTTTGTTGCAGAAATTTTCTTGCTTGCAGAGCAATAGTTTCATCATATGTTGATTCTAAGATTTCAGGGAAAGTTTTGAAGTTTTTCCCCAACAATTTATATTAATGTGCCGTACGTTCAGACATCTAAAGAATTCAGAGTTTACATGCTATTCAGTTCTGAACTGCAAACAGTTTCAGATACCTGTTGTGTGCAGTTTTCGTCACAACTTTCAGCCATTGACCATTCGTAAGGTTTGTGTCAGTTTTCATCACAACTTCAGCCATTGACCAATCTTAAGGTTTGTCTGCAATGATCTAAACCCGTCTAATTCTCAGTCAGATGTTAAATTATACAGAAGAAACAATTCGGTTTTCTCCCTGAACAGCTACTGTGATCTGCATCAAGAGCCCAGGAGGTTGTGAGGAGGAAAATGCTACAGCTAGTTAAGCAAGGCAGACCTGCTCAAGCAGAGTTACAGATTGTAGAACATGCAATAGAAACTAGTATATAGATGCAAAAACAACTATTACGCATTCAACACACGAGACTTGGGAGAATAATACCACTTCTATTAAAATGAAAGAATAGGGTAGAGTTGAAATGTGAACAATGCGTGGTAAGGCTAAGACAGTAAACTCCTGTCATCAGAAGGGGAATGTTCCTTGCTGATTTGCCTAGACTGCAAGTGACCAGAGAGACGAGGAGAGCAAGCTCCTATGACCAAGATGGGGAATGCATCCTACTGATTTGTCTAGACTAAAAGTGAGATACATAGTGTGAGAATCATGAGATATGCAAAGCATGCAAGTATTCTGACTATCTGGTTCGGCTCTCAAGGGTTTGACTAACAGATGACCAGCCAACTGATGGCCAACCCTTAGGCAGATGTATCTGTTTCATATTTATACAACTCTGCGAGGAGGGCACTTGCAACAATATGCAATAAAGAAGGAGAATAATTACAAGTTGTTCCATCTTCCATGTGTGACAATTGAACTTCCTCCGGATGGGCGTGACAGTTATGCTTTTGGCTTCAACGGTTACGGAGTTGATTCCCTTGCACGCCGCAGAACTGGAAAGGCACTACTTGGGAAGCCACGCAAAAACCGATGTCTCCAAGTGGATGCTAAAAGAAGAGCCGTTGCACAAAATTTGGGGACTACATAAGAGAGTGTTGTGAAGTTGTCACAAGGCTGAGCGAGGCAAGCTTAGCTCACAGGGACACAAGATGTCATTGATGTTGCGAGGCGTTGGAGGCCTTGCACAGGGCACAAAAGTGTGATCTATTCTGGGCAGGCACAAGACCTTGGCACTTTTGCATGCACAAGTTCTGCACGGGATTGCAATCGAGCGCAATTCGGCCATGAGATTTGTGCATGTGTGTGCTACGAGTGGCATGCAAATGAGAAATGCACGTTATATGCTTGCAAGGAACTGCAGAAGTTGTGAGTGTTGTGAAACAAGTGTGCAGTATTGCAGAAGTTGCAAAATTCGTCCATGAGATTTGTGCATGTGCGTGCTACGAGGGGCACGCAAATGAGAAGTGCATGTTATATGCTTGCACGGAACTGCAGAAGTTGTGAGTGTTGTGAAGCAAGTGTGCAGTATTGCAGAAGTTGCAAATATTGCAATGGTGCAAGTCTGTAGGAGCTGCAAGCAATGTGTTGTTAAGGCAAGCTCTGTGCAGAGTATGAGATGCCACTAGGTTCTACGAGGCTCAAGAGGCTCTCCATAGAAAGAGAAGTAATGCATGATGGTGAGCAAAGGTTCTGTAAAAAAAAATGTGTGTTGCAGGTACACAACGCAGATGAACTCCAAATGAGCAATGCACAGGCATACAAGTCGCGTTCATTTTATGTAGTACAAAACGTTTTGACAACTGAATAGATATAACTTTATAAGGCAGATGGTTCAATTGATAAGTTAATTGTCCAATGATTTGATTGATGATAAGATGAGGAAAAATTACTTTTCCTATTTTGTGACCTAGAGGCACAAAGTTTTCAAAAAGTACAGATGCATCTGATTGAACTAAAGACAACATAATTATTAAATGAATTGCTGGAATCATGGGAACAATGGATTTCCTTCCTCACAAAGCTCTCTAAAATCGTGAGAAGTTCGCTGCCAAAATTGTGTCCTCTGACTTCCAAGCCCCGTAATTTAAAAACTTAATCTTTGCTCTCAAGCCCATATGCAATGGCCCTTCTTTATCATGCTCCAGTTAGTTGCAATCCTGGGAAGGAAATAGTGTATTTGCCCAAGAAATTGAGTCTAAAGACAATTTATAAAAAATACAAAAACAATCAAAAACAAGGGGGAATGCACAAAAATCAAGTGTTATGATGCTAAATTTTTTATGTCTTCTCCCCGCAGTACAAGGTTTGATTAGGTGATTTGTCAAATTATAAAAATTTCCAAAATCCTTGAGTCCCCAAATATTCACCAAACATTAAAAACAAAGTCATCCTAGAGCTTCTAGGGATAAGGTGGTAAATTGAGAAGTGGCAAACGCCATGTATTCACACTCACCTTGAGCGCAAGAAGACCCCAACCCTCAAAGCTCAGGTAAGAGGAAACATCATGCCAGGACAAGGCAAATGAAGAAATGAAGACCTGGCCTCCCATTATTGTTAGGGTGCTCTACGCAGGTGAAGGAGCGATCCATACATCTTCAGAAATAAAAATAAAAATAGTGGAGGAGATGGCAAGCAGTGCGATTAGCAGGGCGATTAGATCATAGCAGCAGCAATGAGTACAATATCTCAAGACTCAATGTCCATGGGTATCAAGGTACAAATCAAATGAACAAGTATGAATTGAATGTTCAAAAAAGGTGTGGTTGTATCTGCAAATGCAGAAGTGAAGTTTACCATCAAAGATCTTTGTGCAAGTGAGGAGAAGATTGTTGTCAAAAGTCAATTTCTTACAGGTAGTCATATTTTGGAAGCTTTCAAGAATTGATTTAAAGGGAGTGCTCATATTGTAAAAATCTAAGAAAGCCGAGGACATCGCAAATTTTGGGAGCTTTCAAGAATTGATTTAAAGACGGTGCTCATATTGTAAAAATCTGAGAAAGCGGAAGACATGGCAGGTTAGATGATTAGACAAATTCTTGTTACAAAACAAATTAAACCAAGAGGGGACCTTGTTAACAAGGTCTACCTATGCCAAAAGCTGTCTCTTCCTAATGAAATGTACTTTGCCACTTGATTATGCTAAAATGTAAAATAATAGCCTAATCTAATGCAAGTTTGCAGTAAATAAATGAATACTAAAATAATGAAACCAAGCAACTAAGCAATGAAAATATAAAACCCTAATGTGCAAAGAGGGTTAGAAGAGCCTTAGCCGATTCACAGATTGCCAGAGGTTGTTGGACTGTGTCGCAGTGGAGACCGCTGAACAGAGATGGAAGAACTTCACACAAAAGCCCTAAAACTTGCAGATCTGGTAGATTGGACTAGATTGGGGCGCCTGGAGAGGGATGAGGACACCCGTGGGCGCCTTGGTCTTGATTGCGGGCGCCCTGGTCTGCGTAGATGCTCAGAAGACCTCCTCTGAGGTGTCGCAAGATGTTTGCACTTGTTCGCTCTTGATCGCCTCTGGGTCACTGTAAGGCCGCCGAAGTACCTACAAATCTAGAATGAATGAATCACCTGCAAAACCCCAAACAAAGCATCAAACCCTAAAAAAAAATGCAAATGAAGGGGTCGAACTGTCCTCAGCTGCTAAAATGATGGACTTGTAACTGAGCACTGCACTACATCTCAGACCCAATGTAGTTATGTGTGTTTGCGGAATTGTGCCCTACGTTGCTCGTGTGTCTGCCGCACTTTGTGAGTAGCGAGCAAGTAACTAGATGTAGAATGTAAATAATGTGTGCATGGAAACAATAGACTCCCTTCCTATGAAGTGTGATGTAGATGAACCAGCCTTTGTCCCTTGTGATGGAGCTAGATGGATGCAAATGTAGTTATAGATGCCTTTGATGGATGCAACCTTCAGTGGAGATAGTAGATGCTTAGTGCTTGGTCCTTTATTATGATCACATAACTTTATATTTATATGATTCATTCGCTTGAATTTCGTAATTAACCCCGAAAGGGCCAACTACAAAAAAGATAAGATGCTCAAACAGCTAGAAAGGACCCAGAAAGTGTGACCAAAGTACAAAGAGGATAAGGGTGCCCAGAGGGAACAGGGGCGCCTGACGCTGGCGTCCTAACTGGGCGTCGGTGTCCAGAATGACAAGTGCCGAAAGGTGAAAAGACAGACTGAGCAAGAGTGCAAGACTGAAATCAGAAGCATAAAGCAAAGAAAGGTGGCCAAAGACATGGGTTAATCAATACTTTTCTTACTTAGGAACCATATGAATAGTAGTATGCGATCGAGACTAGATAATTACCCAAAGCGCATGATTTTGTGTCTACACCACTAACCTTAATCATGTAATTGTTGATCCTGTCAAATATTTGGAGAACTAATAGGTCTATGCGAGAGAAAATAAAACTCAAAGAAGACCACCATGCTCCTCGACGGAAATAAGGCTTGTCGCGAGCATGAGGAGAATGCCATTGAGAAGAGAGCACAATAGCATGGTGATCAGACAACATTAAAAATAGAAACGTGGAGAATATGGAAAAAAAAAGTAAGTGCACCCAAGAACCTTGGGAGGATCACAAAAAAATGGAAAAGTTCCAAGCACACTTTACCAAAAAAAAGCCTTGGATGTATCGAAGATATCGATACTTTATTATTTAACTACTTTTGGGGTATGGCACACACACGAGAGAATCTTCAAGTTTTGGATACTTGTACAGGATATTCGACCAATCAATATTAAAGTGGGAATTTGCATCTTGTTAGAAGGCATTCGAGTTGGTGTTCTTGGAGACAAAGTACATAGCAACATCTATTCACATTTCTAAGACTGTTGTTTAGTGTAGAACCACAAGGTTGTGCTTCATTTGAATTTTTTCTATTTTCTACAAATGTGGGAAGTATACCAAGTTTTGAAAGACCAACGCAAGGATCGTAGGATTATGCAAAGAAATTCAATTTGGCCTTACTTTTAGCCTAAAGATGAGCTTCTTACTCACCATTTCTCCTCTTTTTTTTTTGCATTAATTTATAAGTATTCTTCTAAATCCTTAAAAGTCTATATGTTTTGTTTACGAATTTGGAGAATTATCATAGATATGGGGAAAAGTCTTCATTTTCAAAACAAGCTTCAAATATTTTTCAGGGATAATTGGAAAATATAGTCCATAGGAGATTATTAATTATCTCTAATTTTTGCACCAAACTTTGAAAGAGCTCAAGATGCTCACAAGTTTTAGAGGAATTCTTCATTTTCCATTTCCGTTAAGCTTCTATAACATATCAAGGGTTGTAAAAACTTGCATGGTTGGGGGTGATAATGGAGAAGAGATTGCAACCAAAGGAAAGGCACTTTTTACTACACACATATGTTGAGAAGCTTCACAACATATTTTTATGTTGTAAAGCACAAACATCTCAATTGTATTTCTTAGATATGTGATGGCCGAGTCCTTTAAAAAGTATCAAACTTCACACAATTTTAATATGAAGTGATTTTGGTCAAAGTCATCATAGTCCATGGTTAAACCATAAGCAAGAACATGACACCAAAAAGTTTGTTAAAAAACATAGTTGAAACTTTTGAGCTAACACGATCCTAACGGTAAAGCAGGAAAATCATCCAAAATAGATGGACCCTAAAGTCCAAAAGTCATTGGAATCCATGCTCCTACATTTCTCTCATCAAAATAAAATCCAAAAAAGAAATCAGTCAAGCTTTTCAAGGTTTTGGGGCTCCCGGGGTAAAATGGGAATATTATCCAAATTTTAAAATGGAATAAAGGTGCAAATAACCTCCGAAGCGCCAATTTCCCAACCAATTGTGTCAAAATCACTTTAGGAACATTGTCTAAAATTTAAAATAGCAACAGAACAAGTATCTCACGTCGAAGTGCAAACCTCGTATGTTAAAAGTGTTATTAGTGTTGTATGTAAAGTTTGTTTGGGTGCCAAATGTCAAATAGTAAGACGTGCTATGCGTAACATCAATTTCAAGTAATCCAAGCTGGATCCGTATGCATGCAATGCCACCACAAATAGCACCAGCTCATCAGATCGCTATATGGAATCCAAAAAAACCAGCGGTGTTATCAATGGATTAGTTAGTATTTTGGCGATATCTTTTTCTGTTTGTCCTCTAAATTTAGTGTTGTCAAAGGCATCAGAAAAATGAACCACACAATTATGGGATTAAAAATCAATTTTAAGAAGGGGTCAATCAGGCTTATAACAGCAAAATCCACCGCGATAGAGATGTGCAGCGAGCGTATTGACAAAGCAAACGTGCAGAAAATTTTGAACAAGAGATCCATTGGAGTTTTGACATCATTGTTTTCTGCATTATCATGCATTCATTTCTTTGTCTTACGATAGGCAGTAATAGGTAGACCGAAGGTTCATTTTCATGCACCAAGTGGGAAATACACAATTTAGGAAGTGATAAGATAATTCAAGGACAATAAAGACCAGTAAAAGTTGAACTAGCGATTCTAGAATTCTCCTGCATCCTATAGGGGGGTGTAGTCTCCAACTAGAGCCATTGTTTGTAAACATTTTTGTATCCCTTTGGAACAAGGGTCTAACACCCATTTGCACTCATTTGGGTATAAATGTGCTCCATATGGGGTGTCTCCTTTCAAACAAAGGACATATAAAAAAATTCTTCAGTGCTGTAAAGCTTTACGACATTTTGGTTTTGATGCAATGTGAGCCTCAGGTTAAGTTCGTAATGGATGCCCTGTGCTAATGCAAGGTTTAATGGGTATCACTTAAAATGAGAGATTGATTTTAAATAACATATAAATTGACACAAATATTTCGTAAATCCAAATGTTGTTTTGGGGTAGCATGCAAATGTAGTATTTCTTGGTCCAAAGTACAATTATGGAACAAGAGGATGCTATGCAAAGACGTGACATGTCTTATGCTCTTGGTTTATTGTGAGGTTATTTCAATCCCATAAGTCATGTGTAAGTGAATGTATAAAGGTCCAAAGTTAGCATTGGAATGTAGATGCGATTAAAAATGAAATATGGGGTTAACTTCAAAAGGTGCCCGTGCTTAATCTGAAAGGTTCATACAAAACAAAAATTTCCAGGTAGTTACAAGTTAATTATCGGCAGTTATGAGCAGTTGTATCACTACCACTAAGCTTTAGTTTTAGTATAAAAGACAAGAAATTAATGAAAAAGAGGTTCCTCTTCTCTCCCGCCAATTTCGGGCTTGTAAACTTGTGTTGTCACCTTCTTGGTTTTGGATGGTTTATTTCTGGCTAATGGATAAGACAGACAATGTCATCTGTTGATTATTTGAAGATAGTAGTAACAATGTGTTAGAAGAGCAAGTGCAGATTGTAGAGATTAGATTTTGATTATGGGAAAAATTAATTGATTTCTTCTCATCAACTTTAGCACAGCTGCTTCATTTGATAGAAACATTATTTTCTTGATATTGATTCTGGTTGCACATAAAACTTTAGCACAGAAGCTTGCATTAATCAAGGACTTTGAATCTTTTGCCATTTATCCAAAATGTATTGGCTGTACTTTGAGTTGTGGGCAAAAAAGGGTTTAATTTGCCTCTGCCATACAATCATCATTCACACATATTTTGTCGTGGCCATTCAACCGAGAAAGGAGAATTATGATTTCCACATGTTACATTTCTATTGGTTTCTTGGAGAAATTCTTGGTCTTTAGTTTTGCTCTTACTCGCCACCCTTCAGATCAATAATTTCTCATGTTCCTACTTGCTGGAAATTAAATGCAAATTGTATCATTGTTCCTACTTAATTATGAAGAAAGTAAAAAACATTCCTAGGATCGACTCTGGTCGAACATAAAGTGTGAGCTCTTTTTGGGTGTTAAGAGAATTTACATGTGCATTGTGGATCACACGAGTGCAGCTTGCATTGGTCAAGGAGTCTGAGTCTTCAACCATTTATCCAAAATCTATTGGGCATTGGTCAAGGACTTTGATGCCATTTGAGGCGAATTCCACCATGCGTATTTACCCCAACGCTCAAATTCCCTAATTTATATTATTAAACCATCCCATAATTAAATGCAAAACCTTGCCTCGACGATTGCAGCTGTCAATCCCAATGGTGGCTCTACGTCCTCTCATCATAGCTTCGAGATGCACTGATAATGGTTAATCCAAAGCTCCATAAACTCAAAAATTCAGATAGCAATATGTCAAATGAAGGGTCTTGACCCCTATTTATAACCTCCGAACAAACATTTCAAACTTTCAAAAAATACTCCTCAAATTCATAAAAACACCATATTTTGCAACTGTAGCTCCTATTGAAAAACCAAAAGAAATGCCAGTTTCCTAGCACCACAAGGAATTTAAAGGTATTTACAGAAAAAATTGTCAAATTTTGGAAAAATCACTTATTTCTCAACCCTATTAGACGGTCTACCTGTGCGTCTATGCACTTTACACCCTTTCAGGTCATCCAAACCTAATTTAGCCTCTCCTTTACAAGTTATCCAGACCAACTTAACGCCTTTATATATTTTTGGGTCTTCCAGACCTAAGTTAACCTTCTCTTTATAGGCTATTTCGACCTAACCTAGAACCTTTATACCGTTTTGGGTCTTCCGAACTTAATTTAGCCGCTCCTTTATAGGCTGTTGCATTTTTCTTTGTAGTCTTATATCATTAGGGTTAATATGAGCAGCTTTTGGGCCCGCCACGATCAAGACAAAGGATCATGCCTGCATTCACTTTCACAGAAAGGTAAGTCAAGTTATGCCTATTTCATTATATGTACAACTTCTCAATTATTTCGATAGCCATTTATTTTGAAATCAATATTATGTTCATCTCCCAAAGCACCATTCCTTGTTACACTATTGTGACACATGATGAGCTTTAGATGGGGCATATGTATACACCTTAATTTTGCTTACTAAGATTTTTGTTTAGGAGCCCCGTCGGTGCTTTAATCTCCTTAAATGTACATCTTGTTACGCTTTGTGAGAAATGTGTTGTGGCATTCACTTCCTACTACCACCTTAGATCACCTTCACACCAGCTTCAATTGTCTTCTTAGATACTCAATCCCCCCCACCGACCCTCTTCTCCCCTCTTCTACTAGCACTTAGCCGATGTCTATAAATGATTTTTTTATTTCTAGGATGTAAGTTTGTATTTATAGGGTTCCCATTTTTCATTTCTCAAGATATCATCAAATAATCTACTTTGCTCATACTAGCAAATTCACCTAAAGAAATAGACTTTTGGTTTTAAGGAGCTTACACCAAGAAAGACAAGTTGACGTATATTGGGCCATTGAAGATACCAAGAATAGGAGTTGAACCGGCAATGTCTAAGTTAGTCTTTGGAGTCCCCATCTTGAGGTTTACTTAGATCTTCCACCTATCCATCTTGGCTTCACCCACAACAATATCTCACAAAGAACTACAAGCAAACGGAGAAGATTAATGCACTAACAAGTCAACCAAGGGAAGTATCCCTAACCCAGATCTAGTAAGGACCTACACCTTACATATCATAGCAATTGTATGTAGATTCCCCTTATAGATCCATTTCAACCTCTTGTGCATGCGCACTTGTTTATAACCCCAAACCATTTTGTGGACCGATAATTTGTGTTGGCTCTTGAATGGCATTTTAGCTTTTCCTAATTTAGAAGATCCTTCATATGATCCACAATGTGGGGCCCAGAGTGTCGGTGTAGTGGGCATAGTCATGTTTGGCAACAAGTTATGGATTGTAAAATGTGCAAAGGTTATCCTAAACCACAAAAAAACAATGCATTTGAATGCGGAAGTCTAATATGAAGAATAATGCAACTTCTATTCAATATGCAAAATAGGTAAACATACAAGCGTACAAGATTCAATAAAACTAGGATCGCAGGTTCTTGTGATCAGAAGGGGAAGACTTCTTGACTTGTCTAGGTTGAATGAAATAATATAGAACTCTAGATGTGTTTGAATGGTTTATGGTGCTCTCAATCTCTCGATGTCATCCCTAAGAGTCGATGCACAATACACATTTATACATGTATGATTACAAAGGAGGTAGCTACAACTAAGACAGATACAAGAAGAGATACTTTCAAAATGGTTCATCTTTGTTGGTCGGGTAACGGTTGTGTTTTGATGCATGGCATGGTGACAAATGTTCTATCATGGCTCTAGCGTGGAGTGTGCCATTTAGTGTGTCATGGGTAAGTGGGATGCTAACATGTGGTTGCAAATTGTGGAGGTCCTACACAAGATTGTGGAAGAGTGTGAAGCACTATGAAACAAGGCATTACTTAGCCGAAATGTTGCAAGGCCTACGATACTCTGAAAGTTGTCATGGGATCTTATGAGAAGATGTGATGTGTTACGTGGCATTGCAAGAAGTTGCAAATGTTGCATGTCTCTACGAGATGTTGGTTGCAAAGCAAGACACTATCAAGCCAAAATGTTACAAGGCTTGCAATACTCTGCGAGCTACAAGATCTTATGACATGTTGTGATGTGTTGTGCGGCATTGAGAGAAGTTTTGAAAGTTGCATAGCTCTGCGAGATGTTGTGAATGTTGTGATATGTTGTGTGAAACTGCAATAGGTTGTGAGAATTGCAAAGCAGAGTTGCAGCATGCATAGGACTAAAATAAGCCATACACCAAGGTACTGTGAGGCTCTGCGAATGGCGGAAAGCGATGTGTATGACACTATGTAGCAGTGCAACATACTACAAGAGTTGTGCCAATCCTACAATGTACCACATGTCTATGTGCGTGTCGTGAGATGCCACAAGGCTAAGGAGTTCAAAGTCCTTCAAAGAAGTGAGGAGGCTTGCATGGCTACAAGTTATGGCCAAACAAGTTGTGCATGGGTTCATTCACCCTTTCTTGACAAGCAATGGTCCCCATTGCATCTTCCATTAGTTGCAGGGGCTGAACCTGAAGTTGTTGAAGGTTATAAAACTTACCTTGATCAACATATTGCCCAGCCTTGTCCACTCAAAAGAACCAATGTGTGCCTTAGTGAGTGCGAGTTTAGTCACTTCAATGATCTAGTCCTTTTCTACATGATGCAAGTATCTGGGATCAAAATCAAAAGGATGTGGCATTGCTAACTCGAGTAGTAGCTGGAAGTAAGGCTTAAGGAGCTTCATATTGAATACTAGATGAAGACCCAAATCTGGTGGCAAATTAAGAACGAATGTGTTCTCAGTAATTGCCCACAAAATGGTGTAAGGACCATAACATACAAGCTTGATCTTCTGGTGAGGACCCTCGAAGTGTTCTTTAGCAGATACAACCAAACTTTGTTGCAAAAACTTCTGCAGTAAGGTCTACTCTATGTACAATCACTATTTTTCCTCACAACTCAACCGTGATCGAAGTATTGAATCCTACGCCACCTAGCCAACAACCCAAATGTTGGAAGATGCCTACAACTACTTTCTACCCTCAAATATGTATGGAAAGCAACAAATCTGAGAATTAACTCACACCTACAAACACAAGACTTAAAATCCTTGACACTGGATTGATGTTATTACACGCACCAAACTCCACAATAGGAGTTATAATCCTTCCTCTGATAACAAAATTGATGTAGTCATGGTTAGGGATCTGAGTGAAGGGATGCCTTAGGCCATGCAACCCACAATCCTCAAAGTTAGATCTCACCAAAGCAAGATCTCACGCACAACATATAAGAAACAAAAGAAGCTTCTTCTATTAATATAAGGAAAAGATTACAAATCCAAACACATTCTCATAACCCACTTTGCCAATCCTATGGAAAGACTATGTAGAAATTCCTTAGGGGAACTTAACCATATGACCTATCATAAGCCAAGCTTGCGGACTCTACATAGCTTCTACTAAACTAGACCTAACTCCTCAAACAATGGACCTCTACAACACTAACTTTTGTCTCGATTCAACAACTAATCAATAGACTACCTTCCGATAGATAGAAAAATGCCCTACACATCTATTGTTCCTTTCTATTTATAGAAACAAATGGGGGAAATAAAGATACCTTTGCAAGTAAAGATACTCTTGTAAAAATTCCATGGATCCCATCAACCAGTTTGTAGGTATACCAAATTGCTAGGTTTTTCCTTGGGCAAAGAAAACGGATTATAGCCCACGTGTGTTCCTTCTAAATGTATCGATTTTGACACACAAGCAAAAGAATGTGCTTCAAGAAGGGCACAAAAAGTAAAAATCCGTCTAAAAGAGCTAAAGGATTAAAGACTCGAAAAAACAATAATTTTCCAAGCACGGGCTCAAGTCCTTGTAAATGTGCATTTGCACACGGTTTTTGCGCAAGTCTCTAGTTGTACAAATGGTTTCACAAAATTCCAAGTCAACTCAAAGCCTCCTCTCATTCAAACAACAAAATGCACAAGTTTTATTTCTTATTTAGAGCAACGCAAGTTCGCGCATGAACCCAAATGCTCCTGCATCATTCACCTCGGGTAAGAATAAACTTGAGCTCTTACTCAAGCATGTTTTTGAAGGTCTTCAATGGGATGGCCAAGCTTAACAATTTCCACAATGTTAAGCCAAGATGCATCCTCAACTTCTTTACCCTTCCATTTTACCAAATTTTACCCTTCAATTTCCACATGTTACCTTCACTATGCATTCATCCAAAATGCATTCAATTTCTTTACGTTTATTTTCTAGTAGTAGGCATCTATAGTCTATTTCTGTGTGGTCTGCTTCATCACTGGTCCCCCCTCTTAAGTACGAGTATATATCCACAACAATGAAGATAGCCGAAATGTCTATCCCCTTTAACAGCTCGATCTCATATGCACTCAGCTCAAACTTCTTCAAGTCTCTACATGGTTTAATCATCTTTCACTTGAGCTTATCATATGTTCCTCTCCTGAACCTCTCTTTGCACAGTTATGCAATGGCCATATCTCCAACTTGAATTCCAACTCTTTTCTCCTCAAATATGTGTGTTGATTATATTGTGCCTTACTCTACTCCAGCTCTTTACACACTTGTGCACCTTTGTCATGTACCACACAAAATCTTCAGCTTTAGCACTTCTTCCCTTTTACTGCGGTAAGTCTCGCAAATCCTCTTGGAACCAATCCATAGACAATCTAGAAAGGTGGCCTCTCAATGCTCGTGTTTGTCCATCCATATGTGGATAGTACGCAAAACTAAATTATAACCTCGTGTTCATCTTCTTCCACTGTGTGCCCAAAATGGCCCACAAACTTTTTATCTCTATCAAACACGATATTGTGCGGCAATCCATACTGGTACCATCATTTTTCAAACCGAAGAGCACGACAACGTAGCAGAAAGTACATTGCAGGATATGAACGGTGTCTTGTGCTAATTATGGGGTAAAATATGAATCTTGTTATGCCCCGAGAAGTCGTTCATGAGTGACAATATCTCCAATACAAGGTCATATCAACAATAACATCTATGGGGGGAATAGGAAAGTTGTCCTTTGGGCAGGCCAAGTTAAGATTAAGAAAATCTATGCACGTGCAAACTTTCTCATTCTTCTTGAAGACAAGGTCAATGTTGGAAACCTGTCAAGGATAGTCAAAGGCTTTTATGAGCCGGCCCAAATGAGTTTCTCAACTTCTTTCTTGACCAAACAATAGACCCAAGGGCCATAAGATGCTACTTTTGGCGAATAGGTCGCATGCCTTTGTAGGTCATGAGGTTGTGAACCACTATAAAGGGAATTCTTCCTTCAATGTCCACATATTTCCCAATGAATATGTTGGTGTATTCATGAAGTTGAGAACAAGAGGTTCCCTTTCTTCACAAAAAAGGAGGATGTTGATCTTAACAATCTTAGGCTTCATTGTGGAGCTTATGTTAACATCGACAAAATCCTCAATCACCATAAGGTTACCCTCATTAAAGCAATTAAGGGCAAGAGAGAGCTCTTGGTCGAACTTCTCATAGTCCATTTTGGAAACTTCTACTGTATGGGTCCTATGGGGAGTTGCTAGGAGAAGTTAGTAAGATTTCAAGATTGATTCGATGACAAGGGGGAATATCGTCTTTACAAGGGGTCTTCATGAATTTCTTGTAGGCCTTCCACTCGTTAAAAATGTGTCGTACATCGAGTAATATGTCTTAACACTCAAGGAGCTCATCTTGGGCAATGAATTCCTTGTGGGAGGAATTCACCACGCCAACTAGTGTCTTAACTTCTTCCTTGACAAATTGGGAGACCCGAACAAGTTTCTCAAATTCTTCCTTGACTAACTAGGAGATTCAAGGGGCCATAGGGGCACTGCTTTTGGCAAATGGGTTGCATTACTTTTAGGTCACAAGATTGTGAACCACTATAGAGGGATCCATTCCTTCAATGTCTACATATTCCAAAATAAACATGTTCGTGTATTCACGAAGCAGTGTAACAAGAGATTCCCTTTCTTCAAGAAAAAAAAATGGATTTTGTTCTTAACAATTTTGGGCTTTGTCGGGGAGTTTAGGTTAACATTGACAAAATCCTCAAGCACCATAGGACTACCCTCTTTGAAGCATTCGAGGGCGGTAGAAAGCTCTTGATCAAGCTCCTCGTCATCCACCTTAGAAACTTCTACAACAAGGGTACTATGGCGAGTCACTTAGAGAGATCATAGAGATTTCAAGATTGAGTTAGTGACGGGGAGGAAGACAATCATTACGAAAGGCCTTCATGAATTTCTTAAAGGCCTTTCCCTCATCAAAGATGGTGTTGTGCATCGTGTTTGTGGAGTAACACTTGTGGAGGTCATCTCAGTTAGCATATTCCTTAAAGGGAGGGATTCACAATGCCAACTAGTGTCTTAGTTACTCTGGACCTAGATGAGGCTTATGCTCGAATGGAAGAGGTATATCTACAGAGATATCTCCAAAGAGCAAAGGACCAGAAGTGGCATTGAAGGATGTAACAAAAGCCTCCTTACATGTCTTAGGGTGATGCTAAGTGGCCAAGAAGTGAAAAATTTCGTGTACTTGCTAGAATCAAACTCATCAATCTTGAAAAAGCAATGATTGTCGACTAATTTGAGGGTTGAAATGGCCAAAGCTTCATCCTTGTATTTAGTCTTAGCATTCTTCTAGGCCCATGGGCCAAGATGAACCTCTGTTACGTGAGTCTCACCTTCGCTCTCGAACAGAACTACGCAAAAGGTAGCAAAAGTGATAGCTTGCACGGTAGTTGTCCAAGGCTAACCAAGAATCATATTGTATGACAATCAAGGTTTAGCACACAAAGTTGCACCTTGACCATTTTGGGTCCAAATTTGACCCAGAGCTTGACATTACCAACTAGTACAACTCTATTGTTGTTGAAGCCTACAAATTCATGGTACCACACCTGAATCTTCTAGAAACTAATTTCCTGAGCTTCAAACACCCACATGGGAAATGTCCAAACTTTATCCTTTGTCGACAATGCATGGCTTGATACAATGCGTTGACAGAGGTCTCTATATAAAAAGGAATGTGAGGCCTCTTTTAGAGGATCCCAATGTCAAGGAGCTTTAACGGGTCAAAGCTCAAGAGGGGGCTATTACTAGGAGTGTGAGAGTTATACAAGACTTTGGGTGAACTCTGCAATGAAACCTCCTTAGAGAGAGACCGAGCTCGTCAAAAACAAGCACACTCTAACTAGGTAGAGAAGTAGGAGATCCCAAAGGAAGATTCCAGTGGAGAGGAACTGAAGCTCCTCTATGACAGAGTAGGGTCAAGGCCTCACATGTGTAGGGATCGTCTGCCAAAAGTAAACTCAAACAGTGGTTAGCTGCCCCAAGGCTTCACCAAAGGGTACCATTCACATCTCCAAGGGGATCAATATCACAACCCAAATGTATACCAACGAAACACTCATTATTAGGACAATCATCTATATGGATAGAAACAATGAGTTTTTTGTCCCCACATTTAGATTCGTCGTCAGTTGAATCAAAAGGATTAGAAGCAAAGGATTGTGACAATTGGGGATGAGATCGTTTCGTCTTGCTCTTGCTTTTCTACTTTGTTGCCTTCTTTTTCTATCCTTTTTTCCCTTTTTTTGAGTTAGCAAAGGGGCTTCCTAAAGGTGTATAATTTACAATTAGAAGCCACAAGTATGTGTCTTCAAAGGGTTTCCATTCTTGCCTTCTTCGTCCTTCATTTCAAAAAAGGCACAATAATTCCATCTTTACTCCTCCAAGACTCCTTGTTCTCAGGGAAAGAATTGAAGATGCCATCACCGCTTGCAATTTGCTTGTGATCACAAAGAGATGACAAACCTCAAATAGGGGGAATACAAATGTCATTGCAAATCTCAAAGGATTCGAATTTTATACATTCATTCAAGGCTTCTTCATGAGAGGGGACCTTAAAGTGAACCTCGCACCTCAATGCTCAAATAAACATGTCAAAGAGTTGGATATCGTTGAACCTTGTTCTACAAGAGTGGACAACCATACGCCAAACAAAAACGAATTTTAACTCACCATTATCTTGTGTCATGCTAGTGAGTGGTTGGATACCCAAATTAAATGGTCTAGCAATGTCAAAGAAAGGAATGAAATCCTCAACAAGAAACTAACAGCTAGAGAAAGTATTTTATGGAAGATTTTGAAACCAAAAGAGAGCTTTAATCTATAAAGTTCAAGCGAAGAGCTTGAGCAAAATCCCGTCATCGTGCTCATAGCCCATGCATGCCATCATGAAGACATTAACATGCTCTGTGGCACATTCATTTGAATTGCCATTAAACTTCGCGAGTTCAAGCAATGGAGTACGGAATGGAGTGAGGAGGGGTTTGGCTCGAACATGAAGAGCTAAAGGATTGCTACAAAAATCTTCATGGTGTAGGTTTATGGTGAGGCAGCACTTGACACTTGCATGAGTAGCATAAACCCTCACTCCCTCGAAATGAATAGTCAAACAACCCATGATGATAGGGGCCCTCATGCTCATCCTCAAAATAGGGTTGTCTATATCGATGGACCCTAGAAGGAGATTATCTAAAACGAGCGGCTTGATACTTTTCATAGGAAGGTAGATGTTTATGAGCTTTGCAGTGAAGATAATTGTCCTTATAACAGTCTGGAGAAGACCAACTAAGCAAACGACATCTCGAAGATGGTAGTCTGGAGAAGGCAACCTGGGAGAGATACCTCTCATGTGAGGTCTACACTCCTCACAAGGGCGATGATTAATGTAATAGTAGGAATCCCTATGCCAACAATGGGGATCAACATCTTCATTGGTAGACACAAAGATAGAACAAGTAGGAGGGGTAAGAAAATCAAAGTATCGGTTATGACCTCTATCTAAGAGTTCAAGATCCTTTGAGTGATCCCTATGGGGAGAATGTCTTCATCTATTTCTCGGAGTGTTACGATGTTTCTTATCAAATTACTCAAATATAGTCCACTTCAAGGGGGATACCTCCAGAAATAAGAATAAATGATTAAATAGATTGATTTATATCATATGTGATAGTTTTGGGAGAATATCACCCATCTGTATTTGTATACATAAATACAAAGAGTCTCACCCCTTCACCTTATTTAGTTTAGCCTAACAAAATATTAAGAACTAATAAATGAAAGGTTAAGGTAATGCAATCCACTCAATAGCCTTAGTAATCATATGAAGATATAATGTTAGAGCTATAACATGCCCTTCCCCTTCAGAAAAGGGTTGCCCGCTTAGCAGCTCAAGTTGTTGTAGTATAACTATTCATCTTCCCAAAGCACATCTTCAACTGGCAAGATGCTTCCATTCGATGATAAATTCTAGAATGATTCGATTTTTTAGTTTCTTCACTCTTCTCTCGATAACTTCATCAAGTTCTATAATGAACTTTCCTTTTTCATCTACCTTAGGTAACTTTGACCCAAATGGGAGCTTGATATTGATTACTTTCATAGTGAGCCTTGTTTGGCTAGATGGAATAACCACAAATTTATATTGACCCTCATGTGCACTCTTCTCTCGATAACTTCGTCAAGTTCCATAATGAACTTTCCTTTTTCATCTACCTTAGGTAACTTTGACCCGAATGGGAGCTTGGTACTGATAACTTTCATAGTGAGCCTCATTTGGCTAGATG
Organism: Taxus chinensis; assembly: GCA_019776745.2. Lineage (NCBI taxonomy): Eukaryota > Viridiplantae > Streptophyta > Pinopsida > Cupressales > Taxaceae > Taxus > Taxus chinensis. The sequence continues at coordinate 531,220,966 of CM034151.1, read as the reverse complement.
GAATAACCATGAATTTGTATTAACCCTCATGTGCTTAAAAATCAGTCTTACGTACCTCCTCATCCTTTACAATAATCTGAAGGTGCATTGAACATAAATCTAACTTAGTAAAGAAAACAACGCCTTTCAATTCATCCAATAATGCATAAATGACAAGAATAGGAAACTTATCTTTGAGAGTGATCTTGTTGAAGTTCTTGTAGTCCAGGAACCTTCTCTCTGATTCCTCCTTTTTTCTAACCATAATCAATGGAGATGAATAAACATTTTTACTAGGACAAACATTCCATGATTCAGCCATTACCGTGACCAATTTTTTTATAGGGATGGCGGTAAGGTCTAATATTAAGAGGGATACTTCCTAGAATCAATTCAATTATATGATCATGATCTTGGATTAGAGGTAGGATATTTGGTTCCTGAAAAACCATTTGATGATGTTGAATAATTTCCTGAAAATTTGACGGGGCATGGTTTTCTACATCATGTGCTTCTAAGCAATTTAGTTGTGCCACTATGCCATAAGATCCCTTCTTAAGTAATTTTTCCATCCTATGAGAGTTAATAATTCGGTTTGGCAGTGAGTACATCACGATAAGTTAGTACTTTTTCCATCATACTGAAAACCATAAATAAGTCTTGAAAATTGAAAGACACTATTCCCAGTTGTATGAGCCATTGCACTCCCAATATTACATTTGCTCCCCCAATTGGGATGGCAAACATTTTTGAATCGAGAAGATAATCCCCCATTCAGAGTTTGATATGATGACATTTACCCCCACGAGAGAGTAGTTTTCCATCAGCAATTCTTGATTTATTATCAATCTGGGGAAAAGTATCCGGGGCAAGTAGTAACCATAAATCGTCAAAATATGTGTTATATATGAATTGGATGTTCCAACGTTGACTAACTTTGACCTAAGAATTTCCAAGTATGGAGTACCTTAAATCTGAAAGCTCAAATTTTATGAGGTTTCCAAAAATGTAAATAACTTTGAAAATTTCTAAATTTTGCAGCCTATATAGTGGATTTGTCAAAAACAATGAAATGGCAATAACTCCAGCAAATCAGATCAAAAGAGGCTGAAATTTGGTGTGAATACTTTTTATCATGTATAAAAACAACCCTGAAAAAATCTCTGAAAATTTCACAGATGTGTGCAAGATATTGTGGAAAAAAATTGTTGCCAAAAATTTTGATACTCCAATACCACTTGTTAAGATAATTCTTATCACATTACTCGAATATAGTCCACTTCAAGGAGGATACCTCCAGATTTCAGAATAAATGATTAAATAGATTGAATTATATGATATGTGTTGATTTTGGGAGAATATCACCCATTCGTATTTATATACATGAATACGAAGATTCACACCCCTTCCTAACTATTTATTAAGAACTAATAAGTGAAAGGTTAAGGTAATGCAATCTACTACATAACCTTAGTAATCATATGAAGATATAATGTTAGAGCTATAACACGGAGGAAAGGGAGCTTCCCTAGGTCTACGGGGAGAAGCATGATCTCGCAGCTAGGAGATTTGTCTTGCATAGTGAGGGGATAAAGAGACAAACTAGCAAATAGCCTACAGCAACTAAAATCCAATATGCCGAGGTGCATTACTATAGGCCTAAGATCTAGGATCTAGTTGAAAACACAATTCAATAAATTTGATATAAATTTCTCGGAGGGATTTAAATCATGTGATCAGATTAGCTACTCAATCTATTAAAATTTGTAATTGAAAGGAAAAGCATACTAACTAACCATATGGCATATATGTTGTGAATGAACGTGAAACTTTCATCTGGATAAGCAAGGTGTCTTTGTATCTATCTCCATATAAGAGACGTGCATAGTCTACCAACCTGATTTCATGCATTCTTGATTGTTGTGAAAGTGTGAAGGGGTGAATATGTCCATAATATGAGGCAAATGGGTGTGACTTCTTGGCTATTTCTACCATCCAAGTTGCAAAATGGCCTTAAGAGAGATAAGTGTTAGTAAAAGGATGGAATCCACCTGGGATTGCTACGAATCTGAAAACTCCCATGAAAATGCTGTAGGAAGAAGAATGAGAGTTGAAAGATCAAGAAAATGATGGGAATCTTGTGAAAATGATGTGCATGTGTTTAAAAAGCATATGATATGATATGGAGGGGAGTCTAAAAAAGTCTCTTAATAATAATTTCAAGGTGGAAACCTTAAGACAATGGTCACAAAACAATTAAAAACAAGCAGGAGGGGCAATACAGCGAGTTTTTAAGAAAAACCACAACAGACCCACAAGCAGCTCTCTGGAAGGCCAGACAATGAGAAATGGCTGAGATTGGTGTGGTAGCCTTGCACAACACCTGACCTCAATCACTGCGTTAAACAACAGTGCAATACGAGCTTTACAAAATGAGAATCGTATTATTGTTCCTACTCGACTCGAACTTCAAATGACAACAGATTGAATGCAGTCTTTTTAAAATTTACTGTGACTAGTTGCTGAGAACGAAAACATGATTCAAACAACAAAAACTTCATGGAAACAACAACAAACAGAACGAGCTTTAACGTCTCCGGGGTTTTTATTCCGCTAAATTGGTTAGGAGTGGTACTACCCTCATTTCTCTGATTCGCGAAGAACATGCCGAGAATGAATAGTTTGGCTTAAACACTGCGTTCTTATATTGACAAACCCTCGATGTCGCAAAGGGTACTCAGCTTCACTTTTACAAATTGCGCAGAAGCAGGGCCATCAACTTATCTTCCTGCTCCGCCTGGCCGCCTTGGAAAATTGTTTGGGCAAGGAATCCCATTCGCCAAATTATAAATTTCAATAGTCTTAAACCATATATCAAGTAGCATAACCGACAATATTTTAACAAGAAACATTGACAAGGAAAATAGGAGAGAGTACCAGGGATTGCTCTGATGCCCCCTTGGTAAGTTGGGCTTCAAGCTTTTGACTGCTAGCGTTGGTGAATTGCATGACACCGTAGCCGATGGCGCCCGGTATAACCCCGCAAATTAATGCAAAGGTGTAGAAGAATTGCTTTGAATCCCTGCATGATCTCACTATCCATCTCCATGTACCGCTTTTCTCATACATAAATGCCATTGCGATTAAGATGATAAACCCTCCCAGCGCCCACAACACCGCTCCGCTGGATATATGTTTGCAAACCCCATGCGACTACTTAACCTACCTCAAATATGGAGAATTCTCGTTAGGCATTGCATTTCTAACGACCCCGCCTTATGGTAAAACTTGGAAGAGAGTTTGGCCCTCCTCTCTTATTACCACTTTTGTGTTGGTTATGATTCAAGGATCCTTTATGGTCAAAAGTTAGTACAAGGCTTGTGAGGTTGTAATACCTTATTTGTGATGGGTTGGTGATGTTTTCATATGGAGGCTTTCATATGAGAATATTTGATTTTATTAAGGATGATGAAAACGTGAATTCCCAACCATTCATGCGCTCAAGAGATCATAACATTTAGTGGACGCCTATCATAATAGGGAATTGTATGTCTCTCGCTAAGACATTTGGAATCAAAGTTCTTCAGTTGTATTGGAAGGGAATTGTTACTATTCAAAACCTTATTTCATCCAGGGACTAGATTTCATGGCCCAAGCTCAAACTCGAGTACAACCTTACTAATTCAGGCCTTTTCTCCATTTTGAAGATTTAGGGATTCCTTTTGGATGTCATGATGTAGACGTTCAGCATTCAGCGTCTAGTTATTTAGTGGTAGGACTAGCAATCGAATACCAATACTGATTTTAAAAACTTTCTATGGGCTTGCTTTATCAAATTATGAGCCCTTTCTCACCTGATCTCTGCAAATTGAATTCTCGTTATAGCTCGCGTTCCTCCCCTCGATCTTGGTTTACACGCCATAATCATGTCATAAGTCCAAACTTGAGCCCAAAATTACACATTTTATGTGGTGGTTTACTTATCAAGGTCTTCCTCTAAGTGAAAGGCTTAAAAACATTGATGTTTCAAATCTTAAATATCTTTTGTGTGCTAGATCTGAGACCTTCAAGCATATCTTTTGGTTTTTCCCCTCGAGCTAAAGACGTGTGGACTTGGATCTACTCCCTCTTTAAACCTTTCCACCCCAAGCCCTTCACATGGAAAATGGATTCTTTTGATGAACCTTCTTATTGGCCTAATTATATTGTTTTTCTATGGAATTCTTTTAGAGCTATTATTCTTTTTCAATTATGGAAAGCTAGAAACACTACTATTTTAATAACGAAACTTTTTCTCAATAGTTTCCCATTAATGATAAAATCCTTGTTATTTCTTTTGTTTTCCTATATATTCAAGTGTAGGTATGGAAGGTGGCTCTCAAGTTTCAACATTTGCAAAATTTTCTTAATCATTAAGAGAGTGCCCCTTGCACCACGAGTTGGGCCTTCGGATCCTCCGCAGTTGGGTTCTTCATTGCTTGTTAGAGGCAATGTCACTCATGAAGTCGCTTCTCATACCCTATTTGTGGTCACTTCTCTACTTTGCCACTACCTCAATAGTCTTTGGAGTCCTCCACCACCATGGGGGAAGTTTGTTACTGGCATGTTTGTTGTTGGTCTGTCTCATTTGCACTTTCTAGTGCAAGGCGACATTATTGTTATGGGCTCTTTGCCACCCAATTGGGGAATCATGGTGCCACTGGATATGCGAGAAAAACCACATACCTTGGATGATTGGCCCACCCTAAATCCTTCAACAAATGAGCTTATTAGTTTGGGAGATCTCCCTCCCAAAGATGATTTGCCACCTCCCCCCAATGTTGTTATTGTTTGTGCTTAACTATTTTCCATTTGTCACTTTTATGTAATTTCTCTCTTTTGGTGTTCCTAATGGCATTTTGACTTGTGTTTCATATGTGTTCTTTGTCCGACATGGAGATTAAGTCATGAATCTTTCCAACCACCTTTTATTTGTAACCATTTCATATTGATTATTGAATAATATAGTGACATGTGTTCCAATAAAAAATTATTGGGAAAGTATTGGGGAACTTAAAAATGGCCTAGTAACTTACATTAATTTATTTTTATATTGAGAATGACTTGGCCAGTATTGGGACTCAAATATAGGTAGCTTCATAACAAGTTCCAACTTATTACCACCTGGATTTCATGGCCCAAGCTCAAACTCGAGTGCAACCTTATTGATTCAAGCCTTCTCTCCATATTGAAGATTAAAGGATTCCTTCCGGATGTGATGATGTAGACATTTGGCCTTCAGCCTCTAGTTATTTAGTGGTGGGACTGGCAATGGAATACTAATACTGATTTCAAAAAAATTCTATGGGCTTGCTTTATCAAATTATGAGCCCTTTCTCACCCGATCTCTGCAAATTGAATTCTCATTATAACTTGAATTCCTCCCCTCGATATTGGCTTACACACCCTGATCATGTAATAAGTCCAAACTTGAGCCTAAAATTACACATTTTATGTGGTGTTTTACTTATCAAGGTCTTCCTAAATCTTAAATGTCTTGTGTATGCTAGATCTCAGACCTTCAAGCATATCTTTTGGTTTTTGCCCTCGAGCTAGAGACACGTGGACTTGGATCTACTCCTTCTTTAAACCTTTCCACCCCAATCCCTTCACATGGAAAATGGATTCTTTTGATGAACCTTCCTATTGGCCTACGTATATTGTTTTCTAGAGCTATTATTCTTTTTCAACTATGGAAAGCCAAAAACACTATTATTTTTAAGAACGAAACTTTTTCTCAATAGTTTCGCATTAATGGTAAAATCATTGCTATTTCTTTTTCCTATAGATTCAAGTGCGGGTATAGAAGGTGGCTTTCAAATTTCAACATTTGCAAGAATTGTTTAATCATTAAGAGAGTGCCCTTTGCACCACAAGTTGGACCTTCGGATCCTACACAGTTGGGTTCTTCACTATTTGTTAGAGGCAGTGCCACTCATGAAGCCACTTCGCATACCCTGTTTGTGGTCGCTTCTCTACCTTGCCACTACCTCGATAGTCCTTGGAGTCCTCCACCACCATGGGGAATTTTGTTAATGGCTTATTTGTTGTTGGTTTGTCTCATTTGCACTTTCTGGTGCAAGGTAGAATTATTGTTGTGGGATCTTTTCCACCTAGTTGGGGAATCATGGTGCCACTGGATATGTGAGAAAAATCACATACCTTGGATGATTGGCTCACCTTGGATCCTTCAACAAATGAGCCTATTAGTTTAGGAGATCTCCCTCCCAAGGATGATCTGGCACCTCCCCCCAGTGTTGTTATTGTTTATGCTTAACTCTCTATCATTTGTCACTTTTATGTAATTTCTCTCTTTTGGTGATCCTAATGGCATTTTGACTTGTGTTTCATTCGTGTTCTTTGACCAACATGGAGATCAGGTCATGACTCTTTCTAACCACCTTTTATTTGTAACCATTTCATATTGATTATTGAATAATATAGTGACGTGTTCCAATAAAAAATGATTGGGAAAATATTAGGGAACCTAAAAACGGCCTAGGAACTTACGTTAATTTTTTTAATATCGAGAATGACTTGACCAATATTGGGACTCAAATCTAGGTAATTTTATAACAAGTGCCAAGTTCTTACCCCTACACTAACTCTCAAGCTTGGGCATTTAATATTAGTTAAAGTGTATGATTTTATGTTTTTGGTGCACGTGTCCATTGTTAGTCTAAATTAAGAGGTAGGTATTAACATGTTTGTCAACTTTGAGGATCCTTTAGTGACTATCATTTTTATCTCTCCTCTGAGCTTTTTGTTTGGGGTGTTAGTGATACTTCTTATTCTTTTTGTACGATCCTTTGTGGCTAGAGGGATCTCACTATCTTAAGATTGCATTTTTTCATTTTCCAATCATTAAATGTAAACTTAGGTTCCAAAAGGGTCCTAATTTGAATTCAGTTTGTCTATAAACACAAATTAACTATAGGTTGTTTGTAATCAATAATAATAAGCACATTAAGCATTTTATAGAGAACACTTGGAGCATTCACTTACATTTTAGATAAATAAAGTAATCATTACAACATTTATTATTGAAGCACACAAGATTATATTAGAACAATCATTAAATGATACACACCACACAACATTGGGGTTTGCATGCAGTTAAAACTATTTCAATTATGAAGTTTGTAGTTTTTGATATTATTATTGCCTAAGGCCTTGACAAATATCAAGACATTTTGTTATCATATAGTTTATGGAAAACCCCGAAGAAAATGTTGTCTTTGAGTTGTCCAATGTTGTTTCCCATCTAAGGCAAGGAAAATCTTATTTTCTAGGTGATCAGGGATGTAGCTCTTAAACTAACTAAAGTTATTATATACTAAGACCAAGGGAACATAGTCCTCAATTTATTTTTATTTTGTTTGTCATTCATAAGAGGGCATCGTTGATGTTCTGGACATTTCTTTGAGAGTATCATTAATGCTTTGAACATGGTAGAGAGTGAGATTTGTTAGTGCAGGTTATTATTTATCCTTTTATTTATTTATTAGGATAATTCTTACACTTGTGTTAGCCCTACACTTGTTGGGTTAGCTTGCTTAGGTGTACTAGTTGTGTGGAGTTAGCTTCTCAGTTATGTGGAGTTAGCTTACTAGTCTTATGGAGTTGACTTAACTACCAATATCAATTAGTGGGAGTTCTTCACCACTAATTTAGGTAGTAGTTGCACTTCCCTCCTCCTATATGTACATCTTTCTTATTGAATAATTCAAGTCATTCTATTTTAATGTATTGAGCATTATGGATTATGATGGATTTCCATATATGGTATTTTAGCTCTTCTGTTTTGCAAATCTAATGTGGTGTGCTATTATCATCTGAGATCGCGGCTTGGAACAATCTTCTTATCATTCCTTTCATGGTATCAGAGCAATAGATGATGTAGACATCCATTTGTAAGTTTTTCTTTGCAAATAAGGGTTTATTATTTTCATGTATTTGAAATTTGTTAGCAATTTTCTGCAGCATGCATTTTTATGTAAAATGGGGTGTGGCATTAGATTTGGAAGGTTCCAAAACCCTAGAATCGACTGTAAACTCGACCATGTTTTGAGACAATCAAATATGGATGTAAATCTGTACCCTATGGGTGCATTCTTTTATCCATTGGATATAAGTGTGTACCTTCCGGATGCATTCTTTTACCCTCTGGGTATTTCAATTTTGGATGCAGTCTTTTATCCACTTGACGTAAATCTGTACCCTCTAGGTGCATTATTTTATCCATTGGGTATTGACATGTACCCTCTGGATGCAATGATTTAGCCTCTGGACATTTTAGGTTTTGGGCGCAGGCTTTTATCCTTTGGTCGCAAGCATGTATCGTGTGGATGCACTCTTTTATCCTTTGGACATTTGGGTGTCACGTGTACCTTTTTAAAAAAGATTAGCATTAAAATATTATTTTAATAACAAAACCTTGTAGAGCTGATAACTTTTGATCCGTAGCTCGGATTAAGGTGATCTTTTTTTTGAAATTGTGTATTTTTTCGAGATCTACACATTGGTGACATTTTTATACACATATTTCAAATGTAAAAGGTATTATTACTCATTGTAATATTTACATGCACTCAATTATAAAGTGCCAAATTCGGGAGGGTGTTGTGATCACTTGTGGATGCATTTTTGGTTGAGCCCAACATCCTAAACTTTTGGGTATTGCATTCTTATATCTATGGGTGTATACATTTATATCTCTCTTGTTTGTTGAGATATTTTGGATCTGTATTTTTGACACTTTTTTGGCATGTTGACAGTCTCTCTTGTGGGGGAGCTAATCTAGTGGAGCCCAGTGTTAGTTTGTCAGTGTTCAAGTAGTTGATTTTGACAACTCATACAGATCTGTGGTGTCACTCTACCCATTTTGCAGTATGGGAGGATGTGGTGTTGATACTGCTTCTTTAGGTTTCGTGCCCTTACCTTGTTACCTTGGCTTTTTCTTGGATCGTGGCACTCCTATTTATTTGGATCTTGTGTCTTTGCCTTATTGCATTAGTTTTTCTTGGATCGTGGCACACCTATTTGTAGCAGTTGATCAAATTATGTTTGGTGTTTGTTTTTTACTTTTCGACATCACTCCATTGACAGTCTCCTTGCATGGAGCTATTCTGGTGAAGCCCAGTGTCAGTTGTTTTTGAGTTATATGATCGAGCAGTGGATTTAGACCATAGTTTGCACCACACTTCTTCAGTATTGTACGAGTTTTTAGAGCCGAGCTTCTAAGGATATCTTGTAGCGGGATTTTGCTCTCTCTACTTTGTTATTACTGGTTTTGGGTACCTTGCAGTGTCCAATTTTCCCAGTTATTGTACGTGGGTACCTCATCAGTCTTATTACCAGGACCCACCTTCTTTTCCACCCACCTAAGCTATGCTTACGGGAGGGTGTTAGTGTAGGTTATTATTTATCCTTTTATTTATTTATTAGGATAATTCTTACACTTGTGTTAGCCCTACACTTGTTGGGTTAGCTTGCTTAGGTGTACTAGTTCTGTGGAGTTAGCTTCTCGGTTATGTGGAGTTAGCTTACTAGTCTTATGGAGTTAACTTAACTACCAGTATCAGTTAGTGGGAGTTCTTCACCACTGATTTAGGTAGTAGTTGCACTTCCCTCCTCCTATATGTACATCTTTCTTATTGAATAATTCAATTCATTCTATTGTAATGTATTGAGCGTTATGGATTATGATGGATTTCCATATATGGTATTTTAGCTCTTCTGTTTTGAAAATCTAATGTGGTGTGTTATTATCATCTGAGATCGCGGCTTGGAACAATCTTCTTATCGTTCCTTTCAAGATTAGCCCTTTTGACATCCATCTTTATTTGTCATTGAATTTATGGGTGATGTCATTATCATTTATGGGAATGCATTATATTACCTTATCGTAGTGATTATCATCATATCTCATGATAAAACCGATACTCCTCTAAACATTATGTGTCACCTTCATCTAGTTTTGGAATTAATTAATTATGCATTATTTATATATTATACATGTTATCTAGCCTAGTTAAAAGCAATTGAGTATTATTAGCGTAGATTATTTGTATTCATTTATCCATATTATAGTAACCTCTTTATTGCCTTTTTATTTTTTGAGGTGAACATCATTTTAAGGAAAAATGGTTTTCCTATAAAAAGAGAACAAGAATATAATTTCATATGGGTTATGTTATTGGCTAGTGCTATTAGGGCCAAAACGATATCACTTATGGATTGTATCATTTGTTTATCATGTTAAGCATATTCAATGAAGCTTAAGCTTGGTGTCATGGACCCTACAACCTATCATAGTTTGACATATAAATGTGCCGCCACTTTCTCCCTCTATGGTTCATAAAAGAATGGAATGTTGGTGTCATGGTTTGTGTTCATGCATACATGCATGTTGGTGTGGACATTGGAGAGAAAAAAATTAAAGTCATGGTTTTCCTTCAAAGCAGTAACTTGCAAAATAGAAGTTCACTTACACAAGCCCACAAACCGCATCAAACCTAAAAAGAAAGATGCAATATGGGGAATCAGACTAACCCCAGTGATCACCCCAAGAGTGAACTTACAACCAAATGTTGCACTACATCTCAGACTCTATGTAGTTTTGGTGAGTGTGTGTAGAAAATGTGTCATACGATGCCCTTGTACACGTTGCACTTGATAGCAGGTTGTAGCTAAATGTAACAATGTAATAGAATATGTGGATGGAATAAAAATGAACTTCCTCTTCCTATGTTGTGTATGCAATCCCTTTTCCCTTGAGTGGATTGCTAGATGGATGTTTTATAGTCCTTTAGGTGCCTTTTGGATGTAAGCTTAGGTGATGATGATTTTGTTTAGTGTTTGGTCCTTGATTTTGAACACATAACTATGTATTTATATGATTCCCTTGTTTGAATTTTGTAATTGACAACTAGAAGGCCGACCCATAAGTGAAAAATATGAACAAAAGATAAAAGAGACCCAAAAGGAGCGAGTAAGGTGGGAAAGGGTCAAGGGCACCCAGAGGGGATAAGAGCACATGGGCGTTGTTGTCATGGCTGGATGTTGGTGTCTAAAGCCATAAAAGATAAATCAGTAAAATCTCGACTAAGTTGTAGGGTGAGTAAGACCAAAAATAAAGGAAGAGGAAATCAAAAGAATCCAAATATAGTTGTTAATTACTAGTTTTCTTTCTTAGGAATCATATAGATGCTAGCATGTGCTTAGGACCTAGAAATATACCAAAGCGCGTGATTTTATGTCTACATTTTCCCCCAATTTATGTTATGGAGTGAATATTCAATAACATAAAGTAGATAAGATATGTGTGCCTTATGATCATGTAGAGCGTGTGGCGAATAGTGTGCCACGTGGACAAATGAAGTGTGGAATGATGCAAAGTGAAGAGTGGAGACTAGGAAAGGAAAGTGACCCTAGGGGTGAAGCGTATGTGTTTGACCATGTTGTTGTAGTTTGTGATTGTTGCTTCTTGTAAGAATGGACCTACAAAAGAAGAGCAAGAATGTAGTCAAAGTCACGTGTATGAAAATTTTGCATAAGTATGTTAAAGTATGTAAAAGTGTGTAAAAAGGAAAGTGTGCATCTGATGTAAAAGAGTGTAAAAGGATATAAAAGTGTCTTGAACTGCTATGAAGAGTGAGTTTTTTGGGCGATCTCACGCCAATAGTGAATTTTTTGGGCGATCTCACACCAAGAGCGAGTTTTTTGGGAGATCTCATGCCAAAGAGCCAATGTTGGGGAGAGAGATCTAGTGTTACTCTCCATCCATGAATTTACCTGATAAGCACCACTACAGATGATACATCCCTATTTTGTTCCTATTGTCCCGAATTAGTTTCAATTATACTAATTGTTTCGATTGCAATGGATTGTAGGAGATTGCATGCATGCTATAACTAAAGGATTGTGCATGTAACTGTGATACTACTCTGAAGGCTTATGTGAATTGTGTTAATATGATAAGTTGACTATGTGTGCCCCCAGGACATTAGTACCCAGGGGAGGACATAGGAGCGCCAAGGTGCTCATTGTTTGTATTCTGGGCGCTGGTCATTTGTGCTATGACTAATGACCCAAATCATGATTTTGGGTCATTTCTGCAATTGAATATTGCTTTGTTCTTATAGCGTGCATGTTGGAACTGAATTGTAGCTATGTAGTTGTTGAATGAGGTGACTTGATTCACCCAATATATGTCCCCCTCTGTTTGGGGTGCATGCAACGTCACTTAGGAGTAGTGCGGCCCAAAAGAGAGGATTTGAACACTAATCTGAAACTTGATGCCTATAGCAGGTAGGTGATGTGCATGGTAGAATCCAAGGCGCATGCAAACAGAGTGGCTCAGTAGTACATGTGTTAGTGAAATCAAGATTAGTAAGCATGTCATGTAGAAAACAATGTGTAAGCTAGTAAGCAAGTGTGCGATACACTGTAGACCACGAAAAAAAAGTTTCAAACATGGGACATCACTCACAATGTCATGCAAGACAATCATGGCCGAAGCGGCCAAAAGCATACAATGAAGCACATACAGGACAAAGGGAAAATCCCACAAATAATGACATACAATATCAAACAATAACAAGCAAAGCGTATCAGACAACCATGGTGGCATATAGTTCGTGTAAAGAAAATGTTACACATGAAGCACCTGTTAGCATGTTATAAAGATAAAAAGTATGTCAAGGCATGTATGTATCAATGGACAATTATGTGCTTGTAATAATAGGAAGTAGTATGTAATGAAATAATAATACTTGTAATATGTGAGTGTAGTAATGGTAGATGTCCCCAAGAGCCTCGATCGGACTAGCAAAGGGTACAACGTCGAGCATCATTGCAGCGTGTGAAAATCTGTAGGAGAGTTGCATTCACAACAAAAGACCAAGTGAACACACATGTTTATATATAGAAAGATAATGACATACTGAGTATCTAACTAGCATAGTAAGCAAAGTGCATCTCGTAAGTAGTATAAGAAAGAAAGAGTAAGTGCAACCAAGATATGTAATATGCAGTGAGTGTGAACGGGATGGTATGCAATGTGTGAAGATGGTAGGAGCAGCGTGTTCCCTATAGGATATGTATGAAATGAGATTCATTTATAAATGCCCCCTCAACAATTAAGAATGAACCATAGAATAAGAGTGCATCATTGGGAAATAGTTTCATAATGTGCGTTAGAAAGATAGGTCATGAAGCATATAGCGTGAAGTGTGAATGTGGTGAGGTTCATTTCATATTTAGACCCTTAGTAGTTGAGTATGAACCATTGAATTAGAGTGCATCATAGGGTAATGATGATACAAAGTGTGTATCAATGTGCGTAAGAGAGATCTGAAAGACTATATGTGAAGCATGAAGTGTTATGTGTATGCATAGAGATTTGAAAGAATTGATAATGAGCGAAAGGGGGGGAAGAAAACATGATGCCCCTAAGTGTGTGATGGTTATAAGGCTATCTAATGATAGTGAAGGGTAAGGGCCCTCCACCTGATGTCTGAGGATATAAAGGCATGTGACAATGCTCTAAGATCAATAGATTATGAGGGTAATGATGTACATGTGAAGGAGACTTGTATGGTGAAGGAGGTGGTGAACACCTATGTGAAGGGACTTCCTGAGTAGGGGAGTTATGGTGACGAGATGGACCAACGGACCTATGAGGACGAGAGTGTCATGAAGTAGGACATGTGTGGATAGGAGAACTAGGTGTTGAATGTACTTTAGTTTTGAGAGGCCCTGGAGGCCTAAATGTGGTAGTTGGTGGAAGGATATCATTAAGACTATGTTTAGGAAATGGTGTACATGGTGGAACACCTTTAATGGTGACAACTTGCTTATTGTGAATGAACTTAAGACACAAATGATTCATAGAGGGGATAGCTCGAGCAACGCAGAGCCAAGGGAGACCTAAGAACATGTCACAAGCTTTGATAGAAGATGCCATAATGAATGACACAAGCATAATAAGAGGCCCAACTATAACGAGTAGCCTAATGTATTCAAAAGAATTAGGAATTGGATAGGTGATAGCAAATATTGGACATTTGATAGCCATAAGAAGTGCAATTGAGCACACACTAATAGGGGTCGTTGGATAGACAATAGTGTTATTGACAATGTATGAACCAATAAAAGCATTGATGTGTAATGAATCAGAAGAGAATGTTGGATGATACTCGTGATTTGAGACTGCAATGATTAGTGGTGATGCATCAGTAGAAGTGATTGTAGACACCCTACCCTAAAAGTACATGCATATTTCTTTCTCGCTACTATCCAACTAGAATTAATTAAATTAATTATATCATACTGCAATACACTCCTTTGGAATTAATTAAATTAATTCTATTTCCTAAGTCACATTCCCACCCCTTAGAATTAAATAATTTATTTTTATTGTGCCTTTGAAATTAGTTAAATTAATTCCTACACACTTCTAACTAATATAATTAAACATTTAATTAAATAAATGGTTGATTATTCCCTCACAATTAAATAACAGTTAATTTAGTTATTTTATTAAATCCTTTTATCTACTCATACTCCACTTCACTCTACTTCCATAAGCCTATAATGGTGGGGGCAACAATAATGCCCGTGTAACCATTTCTTGGATGAATTCAAAAGTAATGATTGCCCCTGCAAAGCTGTAACTGCACATGCATGGTCATCTTACTATTTCAAGTAATTATAATTATTACTTGTGGACCCAATTCAACCCAAGATCCACTTCTCATGGCCTCACCCTTAGCTATAAAAACTTGCCAATTCCGTTACAAATGGATCCTTGGAGCTTTGAGCAAATTACATCCAACTTCTGTTGAATTTGTTCCCGCATCCTTGTGAAATCTACTCGTAGCATCTATAACTACATTTGAAGACTAATATACAGAGCATCCATAATCTGAACTATAACAAGTTCAAATAAGCTTCAAAATTCTATGGTCTTATCTTGAGGTTTGCAAGAGGTCTACAATTAAGGTAATATATGCATTTGTTTGTTTACTTTATTTATCTATGATTTTTACTTGTTTACATTTTATTTCTTTCATTTTAATTAATCATTTTTGTGATGTGACTCTTCCTTTGTGTTACTTGTGTTTATTTAACATTGCTGTTAAATTTTTAGTCTCTCAGATGATGCAAAAAAGCTCTAAAATTAAAAAACCAGTATTTTTCTCGTATTTTAATGTTTTTTTTTAATTTTTCAGAACTTCCTACGCTAACGTGCATGACATATGTGTTAGCATTAAAGTTATTGCGCTAGCGTACAAGTACATATGCTAACGTCATTTTTGTCTGCATTTTTGTCAAAGTATTTGCGCCACCATTGCTTCTATCTACGTTTTCGTTGAAGTTCATGTGCTAGTGTCATCAATCCTTGCGCTAGCATAATTTATATCTACGTTAATGTTTTATTCTTTTATATTTATTTAACTCTCTATTTTTCAAGTTTTCCTTGTAACGCTAGCACACACAGTTATGCGTGCTACGGTTGAATTAACACCAGTGCATCCATAGTCTACGTGTTAGTGTACGGTTTCACGAGTTAGCTTAGTCGATTTGTGTTTTTCAACATTCTACTTTTTCCTGCTTTTCTAATCTGCTCTAATCTATTTTTCTATTTATTTAATTATGTTTCTATAAGTTTATTTCTATTTTTTAGTTTTAAATAAGGAAATAAATACTTTCTTTTCTTAATCAAAATTTATTTATGGAATCATACATGTATGATATTTCCTCACACTTTTTCAAGCAACCTTGGAAATCAAAAACATGGTTAACATATTTTCTAAGTTTTTGTTTAAAGGGGAATTAATCTTTATTTTCTCTTGTTAATCAAAGCTTGCTCACACGTATGCTCTTTCCTTGCGCTTTTTAAGTGATCTGGGAAATCATAAACACGAACTCGCTTCTATCATCTTATCATTTAATTACCTCAAGAAAACTTCCTAACTTTTGTGTGTAGGAATAACTCTTAAAGGTGACTTTAAAAATAGTAAACTACTAATTGCAGGTTACCTTGATCGAAAACTAACATAGTTTATTAACTACAGGTTGCCTTTGTCAAAGAGTGGTGGTTCAAAAAATCTCATTTCTTAATGAAGATAAAATGAACATTACACATTGTATTTGTAGGTGCAGTTAACAAGGCTCTTGCCCAACTATCATAACTATGGGAAGTATCTTGTCATAAGCCATAAAAATCATTGTGAGGATTACCACAGGGAACCCCAAAGTAGTGAGACACATTGAGGGATCTGGATGATGAAATGGTTACCCCAAACGTAACTGAACTAGTCACACCTTGTGAGATTAGATTTACTGATATCAAGTAGTGGTGACCCCAGTGCAATTAATTATGAGAAATATCGTTTGCTCGTTATTTCAAAGGGGGTAAATTAAAGATGACATCTAGCAATAACACCATGCTCACTTGGGTTTATTGCTGACACCTAGTTGAGAGAGACACCCAGGAAGCTACAACACTATCCAAACCAATCTAAGGTAGAGGCCAAAACATCTATAAATAAAACTTTTATTTTCACATTATCTGTTCTCTCTCTTTTTGTTTTCAGTGAGTTGTGTTTCGCACTCATACTATGTACATTCTCACTGTTCACTTATTTTCTAATTTTGCAAATAATCCTTATTTGGGTTCATTTTCCCATCTTCAATATTTCCCAAATACCTCCTTATTTGGGTTCACTTCACATATCTCATTCACGTTTCCAAATACTCCTTATTAGGATCCACTTTTGTTTCATTTTCATCTCAGTTGTACAAATGAGTCTAAGTCTTGAGGTCGTGGACATCCATATTTGCACTTAAGCACTATTATCCTTGTCATCTAAATCTTGCACATCATGATACTACGATTTATCATAGTCAAGCACCATCATGATCACCTTGATCCTATCATCTTTCCAAGTCTTGAGTTTAACATTTTACATCTGTTGAACTTCAAGCATTTCTTTCATCTTACATCATCACATTTACACATTCACCTTGGTTGAATTATCAGCCTATTTAAAAAAAATCTTTTCACTCATCTCTTTTAAAGCATTCACTTTTCTCTAATTTGAGATCCTCAACCAACTCACTCTTTCCCATCGTCTCTCACATTCACTTTGTCGAAGATTCGAGATTTTCATCATCATCTTTTCACCTCTATACTTCATGACATTTACATTGTTGTCATTTGAGTGTTATCCCTCTTCATTATGTTAGTCTCCTCTCTTAGCAAGCATCTTGTTATGAGTTGATGCACTCCCGCACATCTTCCTAAGTTTATTCTTTTAACACTAATCTTGGTAAGCGTTGAGATTCTCTCAACATCTTTCTAGTCTCCAATCATTTTCATTGTGATCTCTACGTCTCCTCTTCATTAGCAACTCATTTGGTCACAAGCTGAGCAAGCCAAGCTCCTTTCACGTCTTCCCTCTTTACATTCACTTTGTAAATGGATCACAAAAAAAAATTCTGACCTTTTCGTCACTCTTATCACTCATATTGTTAATATTCACTCTAACTAACATTTCAATCCCCTGTTCTGCCTTAACAATAATAATTTATTTAAGTGTTGCTAGGTATCCCCCTTTTTTTTGTCTTAACACTCACCTTGTTAAAAGTTAACATTGCTGAACCTTTTTGTCTCTCTTAACGCTACTCTTGTCAAGAGTTGATCACATTATCTTATCAAGTCTCTTCTCTTTTAAACATCCATTTTAAAAGAAGAGAAAAAATAACCTTGTCCAAGTCTTGTCTCCTTTTTTATATTCACTTTGTCAAAAGTCCAAACCCATCACTTTTTCCTTCAAATCTTCTTCCCTTCGTCCACCTTGACATTCACATTGTCAAGGTTCAAATCTAACAAACCTTTTCAAATCCCTAGATTCCATCTTTACATTCACATTGTTAAGGGTTGATTATATCAAATATTTTTCACTCCTTATTTGTTACATTCACTTTTTACATAATTGAGTAACCTTTTGACATCGCTAAGACTCTTCCACTTTAACATTCACTTTGTTAAGGGTCAAGAAACTTCATTTTTCAAACTCTTCACTTACATATTATCATTCACATTGCTAAGGAGTTGCCTTGTCTAACAATCTTTTCACGCTTCATCCATCTTAACATTCATGTTGTTAAGGGTCGAACTAACCAAATCTTTCCAATGTCGCTTCCATCTTAGAATTTACGTTGCTAAGGGTCACATTGTTTAACATTTTTGCCTCTTCCATCTTAGCATTCACTTTTCTAAGGTTTGAGTTCTTCATCGCACCTTTCTTCACTCTCTCTCTCATTTTTCATTACAATGGTGGATTCACACAACTCATCATTTTATGAGGAATGGTAAATGATGAAAGACATTATTGCAGGTGTGTAATAATAACACAAAAATTTTAACTCTGATGAATTGTGTCCTTACCCTTTTTTGGTCCTCAAATCTACACCCCTCGGAGGCTTGACAACAATTCTCTTTATGAAAATAATAGTGGGGAATTGGCTTGGAATGGTGGTAGACCGGGTGGTATGTCATTTTGTAGCCGGGGAAGGGTCTAGCACTTTCCTTAGGGATCAAACTTTGGGATGATTGAGGGGTATATACAGAGGATATGGCCTCTTCTTGCTACTTTAGGTCCTACCTTGAACCAGGGTGAGAGGACTCGAGGTGTGACCTGAATGGGAGAGGGGGAGATAGGGTCTTTGTTCCCTCAATTTCTTTCTGAAAATTATGGGCCAATCTGGGATAAACATGGTCAATGGACACAACACTCACTCTCACAAGTTGTCATAAAATATGTTGTTTGTGTTTACTTTGCTAGACACAGGTTACTAAAGACAGTGGGATTCAATTGCTCTTACATTCTCTAGTGGGATTCAATCACACCTTTCTTCACTCTCTCCCATTTTTCATCACAATGGTGGATTCACACAACTCATCATTTACTCAAGAATGGTAAATGATGAAAGACACTATTGTGGGTGTGCAAAAATAATGCAAAAATTTCAACTCTGATGAATTGTGTCCTTACCCTTTGTTGGTCCTCAAATCTACACCCCCTAGTCAGATTGACAACAATTTCTTCTTAATGGAAACAATAGTGGGGAGATGGATTGGAATAGTGGTAGACTGGGTTGGTATGTCGTTTTGTATTTAGGGATGGGTCTAGCACTTTCTTTAGGCATCAAGCCTTGGGATGATTGAGGGGCACATACAAAGGAGATGGCCTTTTCCTGCTACTTTTGGTCCTACCTTGAACCAGGGTGAGAGGACCTGAGGTGTAACCTGAATGGGAGAGGGTGAGATGGGATCTTTTTTGCCTCAAGTTTATTTCTGAAAAATGGGTGGGTCAATTTGGGATAAACATGGTCAATGGACACCACTCACTCTCACAAGTTTTCATAAAAGATGTTGTGTATGTTTACTTTTCCAGATACAGGTTACTCAAGACAGTGGGATTCAATTGCTTTTGCATTCTCTAGATGGTAGAATTTGTAACTAAGGGGTAAGTCTCAGTGATATTTAAAGACAGAGAAACAACAACAATAAGTGATAGATAAAATGGGGCAGGATTACTTATGTAATTTTTGAATGAGGAGGGATTATAGGTAGACAAATTCCTTACATATCAAGCATTTACACTTAGAGCAACCTACAATTCAGGAAAAGCATGGATTATGAATTTAAGTAAATTTTCATAGTTTCTACAAAGGAATATTTTCATTCATTGATCCTCAACAAACGCAAAACTTTGATATAATATTTAAAATACTTGAAACAAGAACTCATGCAAGCATTCTAACAAAGTATTTATTGCTCATACTATCGTATGCCTAAAATACACTCAAAGGATAAAAAAAATATATCAACAATAAAGTGGTTATAGTAAAGCATTTTACAATCAAGTCCAATATTGTAAAGGTAAATACCTACTTACAACACAATATCAAACTAATGACCAAATACAACCATTAAGGATAGATATCTAGTGTATTTGAATAAGAGATAAGCAATAAACACAAGACCATAGGAAAAAATATAACTCATTAATGGAAAATTCCAAACAAAACCCCAAAGACAAAATTTAAAATCAAACATGGACATATTTCATTCAGATCTTAGAATTTATTAGCAAGGGAACATCAAATTGAATTCTCTCAAAGCTTTTCAATGGTTGTACATTGTAACCACCTTGACACAAAAGTTTCAGAAACTGAGATCAATATGCCATTTCACAAAGGAAACATGTAATATTTATAATTGAATCTCTCTACCTTATTTTAAAAATAGAAATAACAAACCCCTTAATATGAAGACAAATTCCTCATATTTATAAAAATTTTGATGTGTCCTTACAATTTAATTTCTCCCCCCCCCCCCCAAAACAAATAACAAAATTTCCCCATTATTTGTAAAGAAAATATTTTGATCAAAGAGTGGAATGTTCTAACAGAAAATATATGATTTAGTATTTTGGGATCTTCATATGTTAGTCTATGGTTGGATGTTGGATCAAGCTACTGCCATGTGAAAAATAATTATTTGATACTACCATGTGCATTTATGCTCTTTTCACTTTGGTCACAAACTCATATAGAAGCCCAAAAATCTATTTTTCTCTTACAAAAAATGCATAAATTTCTAAATTAGATGGTGTGAAATTGAAGAGATCAAGGAGACATTTTCAAACGAGACCAATTTTTCTTAATTTGGAGCTCTGGATCAAAAGTTTATGGCCATTTGAAGTTATATGTGTCATGATGAACAAGAGAGTGACATTTTCTAAGTTGCAACCTTTCAGATTAACTCTGGAACTGCCTCTATTACATGTGCATTACCTTTCCTTTACCACATGTATTATGTGACTTTTAATGTAGGTTAGTTCCTTTACAAAAGTGAGAGCCAATAATAAAATGCCACGTTTCCTTCACCTTCTTTAAATTATTCTTTTACCTATTTATGCTGGCTATTACAAAATACGAGCCAATAAAAATCTCCATGTATTTTTGTAGTGTCGGGAATTTCTTTTACTTGTACTTAGCCATCTTGAAATTTGATCCAATGAAAAATTTCCACGTTTGATTTATAATTTAGAATTTTATTACCTTGGACTGACATTCATGTGAAATGTGAGCCAATGAGAAAGCTCCACATTTCGCATTTTCAGAAATATTTGATGGCTCTTGACTGACCCCACACTAGAGAAATTGAGAAAATAGAAAGCTCCATGTTACTTTTAGTTCATGTTTTTGATATCCCTTCTTCAAATTGTGAAGCACAAACCAATAAGATGGATCCATGTTCCTTTTGTTTTACCGACTTTTTGATAATCTTGAATTGTGCAACAAAACAAGCCAATGAAAAATTTCCACAATACTTTGTAGTTATCATTTATTTTTATCAATAAGGACCTTACCAAAGTGTGAAACTTGAACCAATAAAAAATCTCCATGCTTCATCGTAATTCAGAATTTTTGATGACCTTAAAGGATCCCATGTGAAACTCTAGCCAATAAAAATGAGAAATTTGTATGTTGATTTGGATTTCTGAGAATTCATCGTTGGTTCCACATAAAATAGAGAAAGTTCCACGTATACATGCAATTCACCTTTCAAACCACCCAGACCCGAACCTTCTGAAATTTATTTAATTCCACGGACTTGAGGTCCTCCAGGACTTATCTAATTTGGCTTCATAAAAATGGTGACCATGTATGTTCCTTCACCGCTTGACTCATCCTGGCTATTTCCCAGACCCGACATAATTTTCAAACTTAGTTGATTCTAGTAGAATTTGACATCCACCAGGAACATCTACTTGACGATTTGATGAAATGTCGACACGTGTCCACCTCTTAGCCTTTGATCTGTGCCACTTGTCCCATCTATATTTCCACCACATATACTATTTGAATTTTCAACCTATGCCTCAGACCTGAAGTCTTTATAAAACTTGGTTTATTCCACAGACTTGAAGTCTAATGAATTCTTTGGCTATGGAAAGATGTTATAATTATTCCATGTGTCATTTGGGCATTTATTATTTTTTCAGTGGTGTATTGAATTTGATAGACTAAATGAATTTCTATCAGACATTTTGAAAGTAACTCACCAATGCTTTTTAAACTTAGCTCTCGTAGGTTTTCAAATTCTAATGGCCAATGCTTTTGGAAGGAGGAAATTAACTGTCATTTTAAACTTCCCAATCTTTGTAAAAATGGATAATTCTATTTTAACTGATTTTTTTAAAATAGTCTTGCAACTTTATTACTTGGTGGTTGGGTTGCATTCTTTTGGGCCTTTGTAGCTTCATATTCTTGGAGCATTTTGGATCATTTTAGTGTTGATTTGTAAGTTCCTCATGAAAGATGTAGTCATAGTCCTAATCACTCGTATGTCTGAAGATTTTACTTTAATCAACTAGACCATTAAACCAGTCCCCAACATTTCTGCTGAATCTTCTCATTTATTTGGATAAGGCACAAAATTTATAACAAATTGATACTTCTCCCTTACTCAGAATGAACTTTGAAGCATGGGGAGTAATATGAAGCACACATAAGAGTTAGATTAATGGAAAATCTATGAAAAAGACATGTTTAATTCAGGGGCTCAGAATGGGCACCGACAATGGCTCCTTGCTTGGGGATGGGCACCCCTTGTGGGTGCCACAAGAACAAAGACCAGACCAGATGCCTAATCCATTAGGTAAGGAGTCATGGGGATAAAACACATAAGGCTTTTATAAAAAGATGCATTACATTCATACTAAGATACTGATATGTTTCAAAACCTGGTAACTGTAGGGAAACCAACACAAAAAAGGGAAACAAAAAAGGGAAAACAACAATACAAACAAAGTGAAAAACAACACAACTATACACTATATAATGATCATACCTGATCCTTTGGCTCAATCCAAAAAGTGTTTGAGATTCCTGTCCATTGACAGGAAACTCCAACAAATTTCCTTCCAAGTCCTTCAAAAGAAAGTATGTTCTCCAATCCTGATATCAATAGAATAGGGTCCCATCCATAGGGCATCAAATTTTCCATGTTTACCTTTATCTTCATGTTTGTTGTCCCATAATAGGACTAAGTCTCCAACATTGAAAATTCTTGGAGTGACCTTCTTGTTAAATATTTTCTTCAAATTTTCTTTGAATTAAACATGTTTTTAGTAGGACTCTCTTCGGACTTCATCTAATTCCATGATTTGATTTATCCTCGCCTCATATGGAATTACTTCTCCTCCATCTTCAAATTTTTACATAAACTGATATGAGGAAAGTTTTAAGTACAAGGGAAAAAGGGCTTGAACTCCATAAACCAAATAAAAAGGGATTTTTCCTGTGAACCTCTTGGTAGTAACTATGTCTGCCCACAATGAAAACTTGATTTGCTCACCCCATTTCTTTTTATTGGTCTCTAGTGTTCTTTTGAGGATCTTTAGCAGGTTTTTATTGCTCTATTCTGCTTGGCCATTTCCTTATGGATTATAATTCGATGCACAAGACAAATTTATACCATACCCATGGCACATTTTTGCCAATGGTTTAGCTCTGAAGCTCATGGCATTGTTAGCAATTATCTTAGTATGCACACCAAATCTGTAAGATTATATTATTGAAAATAAAGTCCATGACTACTTGATGAGTTTCCTTTCTAGTGGGAATGGCTTCAACCCATTTGGTAAAGTAATCAGTGGCTACCAATATCCACTTATGACCAGCACTTGAAGAGTCTGAGATTTCACCAATAAAGTCCAAGCCCCATTGTTTAAATGGAGCTTCTATTGACACATGCTGCAAGGGTAGGGCCCCAAAAGCTTTCAGTCTTCCAGAAAAATATTGACAACTTTCACATATTTGAACCAAAAAGGAAACCTATTTAAATAATGAAGGCCACCAATATCATTCCCTTAGAATCTTGTGAGTAGTACTCTTCCAGAAAAATGGCCTCCACACACTCCCCCATGAAATTATGTAATTATTTTGGGGGCCTCTTCTTCAGTGATACATCTAAGTAAAACTCCTTTTGGATTCTTCCAAGCTAATCCATGATCAGTCAAGATATACTTATGAGAAACCAACTTAAGTGTCCTCCTTTGATTTTTATCTAAGTGCTTATGACAATTCAATTTCATCAAATAATAAACTATATCTTTATACCAGACTGAATTTCTCACCTTTTGACGAGGGTGTGGCCCATCTTCTTCAACATTGTGGATCTCTACCACTTGCAAATTGATCTCTGCCATCAACCTTGCTAAGCCCAATCCTCGAACAAGCTTGGTAGTTTGTATGTCCATGTCATATTCTTGAAGCTTATTAACCCATTTGCACCTTTTACTAGATATTTCCATCTGAGAAAAAATATCCTTTACCATTATGTGAGGCACATATGCTATAATTTTTGAACTTAAGATATAAGGTCTAAAGATTTTGGTTGTTTTCATCAAAGAAAAATCTTGTTTTTCCATGACAGAATATTTCAGCTCAGACCCTTGCAAAGATTTTCTAAAAAAATCATTAGGCTTTTCATGACCTTCTTCATTCTTTTGTAATAACACAGAGGAAATATTAAATTCAAAAGTAAATGAAAACATTTGAAAATCATTTTTATAATTTGGACTGGCTAACACAGGGGCAGTCTTGAGTGCTTCTTTTACTCCTTTGAATGCTTGAATAACCCCTTCTTCCCATTTGATCACTTGATCTTTCTTCAACATATTGGTGATAGGAAAAGTGATTTCAACAAAATTAGAAATGAACCTTCTCACAAATTAATATGCCTAAAGAAAGACTAGATATCTTTCTTTGACAAGGGGATAGGAACTTGGTCAATAACTTCTACTCATTCTGGATCAATCATGACCCCTTGGTGAGAAACTATGTGTCCAAGTAACTTAGCTTTTTGCACACCAAAATGACATTTCTCGAGGTTCAATGAAATTCCATACTCCCTGCATCTGATCAGGATTTTCTCTAAGTGCATTAGGTGATCTTCTCTTCTTTTGGAAAACACAGTGATGTCATCCTGATATACAACAATGAACTGGTTTATAAAACCTGCAAAAGCAACGTCCATTGCTCTTTGAAAAGTAGCCCCAACATTCATCAAACAAAATGGCATCCTAATGTAAACATAAGTACCCCAAGGAGTGGTGAATGTAGTCTTGTATTGCTCTGATTCTCTCACCACAACATGATTGTAACCAAAGAATCCATCCAAGGTAGATAATATTTATGAACTAGTTAGCTTTTGTAGCAAATTATCCATATTAGGCAGGGGATAATTATCTTTAAGTGAAGCTTTATTCAAATTTCTAAAATTAACATAAAGTCTTATATCACCATTCTTGTTTTTTGACTGGCACTAATTTAGCTACGCATGAAGAATACCTAGTGGGTTGTATTATCCCACCATCTTGTAGTTTGGTCAATTCCTCTTGCATTTTGGTTGCAAGGAGGGGATTGATTGGTATTTTCTTTTGTTTGAAGTTCTTGGACTAAGGTTTCAATGGTATCTCATGCTGAAAAAAATCCTCTCTATAGGATTTTAATTCAGAGTAAGACCAAACAAGGAAATCCTTGTATTTTCTTAATAACTAGCCATAAGCCTCTCTTTCTTTTTTACTTAGATTACTGCCTAACCATACATTTCTAAGATCTTGGCTGGAGCCCAAATTGCACTCCACACCATCTCTTGACAAAGTAGCAGATTTACAAACTACTCTATCAGTACTATCAAAACCAGATTCTAAACTGACTAATCCTCTTGGGATTACATTAGTCTTTAGTTGTATTACTTATTTTCCATAGAAAACTTCCTTCCCTTCACATACCTCTATCATAGGCTCTAAATCAATAATCTGGTTATTGAACTCACCTTGGCAATTGAGAAATATGTTAATGTCTGAATCATCATCAAATACTTTCCAGTGTTGAATATTATCAGGTACAGAAGGTCTAACTAGTACTTCCACTTCAAATTTACAGTATAGAGATGAATCCTCTTTGTCATATTGTGAAGCCAAAACTGCCAACCTATCAACTACCACATTTTGGATCCTCCCATGATACTTAATATTAAAGTAATAAAAACACTCAAGGAGATCCCATGCTTCATTTCTATACTTCTTTAATCTTTGATTTTTTGTTATATATAGCTTACGTACATGCTTGATTATTAGTTCAGAATCTCCATTTACAAGGAGATCTTTTATCCCATGCTTCCAAGAAATTATTAGTCCCATCAAGAGTGCTTCATATTCTGACTACATTATTGGTGCACTCAAAATTTAACTTAAAATAAAATCTAAATGAATCACCATTCGAAGAAGTCAGAACCACTCCAGATCCATTTCAAATTTAGAACATGTTCCATCAAAAATCATGGTCCAGGGAATGTTTACATCCTCAAGATGTGAATTAACATCCATACAATGATCTTTCAAATCTGCATAGCCTATAAATTTACCCAAATATATATTAACAAACAATACCTCATAAGAGGCATTCATGGGATCCTCAATAAGATGTAACATCTTCTCTTCTCTGTCTAATTTGACTAACTTTCCTTCTAATTGTATAGAGGTATAAGGCATATCCATCAGAACACTTACTCTCACACTTGTAACCTATTTTCTTGATAATAACATGCCCCACTTAGCAGGGCAATCCACTATAACCATATTCATGGTTACATATTTTCCTAGATATGGAGCAAGTTTCACCACTAGACCTCTAACATACCCTACAACAGGCACTTCTCTTGAGTCCATAGCATAAAATCTCCCAAAAGTTGTTTTTATATTGATATCTAGTTCATTCATGACCTCTAAAGCATGATGTTAGATGAAGTTCATGAATCAAACATGTAGTTATGAAGAATCCTCCCATTAACAATCAAAGTAGTAAAGAAAGGATCCACATCCAATTGGGATTCAACTAAGGATGTGCCTAAATATACCTCTGGGGGTTCTTCCATGTTTGTATTTCTTCATTTATCTCAACTTCAGCTATGACAGGAGGAGTCACCACATTATTTGCACCTTTTTCTTTGACAACCACATCATCCTTCAACCCTAAGTATTCAAATGCTCTTTTTCCATGTTCAAAAATTCTTAATAACTCCACAATTGAGACTATAATTTTTATTTGACTTATAATTTGAGCCATATCACATATAACATCCTTTAATAGGGTTGTATTAGAGGCCATGGCGATTGTCCTTTCTAATGGAATGTTATCCTTTCTTGCTTGAGAAAACAAGTGTTTTACTTTGAAGTAGTATGACCTTTTCTGGGCATACTCTTTATGGGAGTATATTTGGGGATGTTAGTTATAATAGGAATTTTTGGTTTAGGAGTAGGGGCATGTCCTTTGACTTGTCTATTCATAAGGTTATAATTCGTTTCTTGAGTAACCACAAAATTAATTAATAGATTCCTATCCTTTTCAGAAGGGATTCCACCATCATACTTTTTATCATTAAATCTCTAAAGTACTCAAAGTCATGATTTGGCTCTCAAATGATTGAGCCATGTATATATCAGTATTAATAATAGAAGGGAGGGAGAATACCTAATTTTTGTAGGCCTAGAATTCCTCCATAGTCCTAATATATAATAAATCAGTTGAAGTATCTCCTTGCACTTTATTTTTTGTAGATTCATCATGGATATATCTTCAAAATAAAAAATTTCATTATTATCTTCATCTTCAATAGGATACTCAAAAGGAATGAAAGGTGAATACACTTATCACACCACTCAATGATGTGATCCTCTTCCACCAATGCAACTCTTGTTGTTAATGGATCGAGGATTTTTTTATTTTATTTATAAGCCTACTAATTATTTCTTGAAGGCATGGGTCCTTTTCCTCTATCTTCATCCCGATGATCTCCTTTAGGATGATTCCCAAATATATTTTGTCTTTGGGATTAGTGTTGAATTGTGGATTTAAATCCAATCCTTTCTCTACTATAACAAACTTGTAAGGAATCTCTTTAGCTACTTCAGCCAAAGTTTCAACCACTTCCTCTATGTCTAGTGCCTTACTTACCTGTGGTCTCTCTAGATTTATCATCTTGACACCTTCCCTCTTTGAAGGCTTCCCATATGCTTGGATATTATTCTCAATTTAGACAGCCATAGAAAAATCCTACCTCAAAGTTCTAGGATTTTTATCCCTTAGATAATAACCCACCTTCTTATCAAAAGCATTTGAGTAATTAATCAAGCAAAAATCCTCGCTAGACCTTAGATTAATAGACAATCTATTCAAGGTTTTATTAAACCTTGCATTAAAGTCTTACACATACTCATTAGGATTCTTTTTGATATTTTCAAATAAGAGAAACCTAGGGTCATTCTTATCACCATATTGGATTCTGAAAGCATTCTTCATTTCTAACGAAGAATATATGAAATTTATAGGCACCATATTGTACCATTCTCTGGCATCTTCCTCTAATGTATGTATGCATAACTTTACATAAACATCTTCATGCTCTACTTCATAGTCATCCATTATATTTTGAAAAATCTAAGATGTTGATCTCCACTTATAGAATTATTTCCGTGAAACTTGGGCAACCTCATCCTAATTTCATGTGGTACTTCATTTAGATAACCTTCCATGTTATTAAAATCAATAGGTCTATATGTGTTAACTCTGAAAGGTTATCTAGATGGAGGTTGTGCCATATTATTTGGTGGAGGTGTTTCAGGATTGAAATGGTGGGGGACTGGGGGCCTTGGAGGTAGAGGAGTATGATCCAAAAAATAGGAGTCCTTCAGGGATTCAGTTTCACATAATACTTTATTCTTATGAGTCAACAAAAGAGGGAGATGAAGAATGCCTTTGCTAGTTGCAGATGTTGAACCTTCTTGAAACAAAGTTTGCAGATCAACCTAAGGACTACCTGAATCTGAGATATCAAGTGTGCTAGAGTAATCTTCCACCAAAGGCTGATCAAATTTAGTAGTTTGAATAATTTTTTCTTCTGTCTTTTGACCACCCACTAGTTTCCAAATCTGTTTCCTTCTTAACAATGTATTTTCCAGCTTTGGAAGTAATCTTCTGGTTGGATCAGATTGGAAAAAGGACCTTCTTCTTTTTAGCTTTGCAAAATGGGAGAGTTAATCAACAAGTTGTAAAAATTTAGCACTAGTATATACCAGATTCTCTTTTGAAATATGGAGCCATCACTAAGGTATTACACTTTAGATGTATAAATTAACTCAAATTCTCTTGAAAGGATAAATTCAAAAATGGGTAGACAAAGCTTTACATATCTTTATGAATTTTACTATATTTTTCCTAGTGTCAGGTTTAATGGAAAACTTGTTTATAATGATTTTTTTTTAACAATACCTCTAGAATAGACTGTATTTGCCTAATTAGATGGTGGGATATCTGGATCTTAATTTCCAAAATACATATTAATTTGTATCAATAAGTCCCTGGTAATGGAAGGGCCCAAAAGCATGTTGGTCCTCAAATCTACACCCCCTGGTGGCTTGACAATAATTCTCTTTATGAAAACAATAGTGGTGAATTGTCTTGGAATAGTGGTAGACCAGGTGGTATGTCGTTTTGTAGATGGGGAAGGGTCTAGCACTTTCCTTAGAGATCAAGCTTTGGGATGATTGAGGGCATCTATAGAGGATATGGCCTCTTCTTGCTACTTTTAATCATGCCCTAAACCGGGGTGAGAGGAACCGAGGTGTAACCTAAATGGGAGAGGGGGAGATATGATCTTTGTTCCATCATTTTCTTTATGAAAATGGTGGGTCAATCTGGGATAAACATGGTCAATGGACACAACACTCACTCTCACAAGTTGTCATAAAAGATGTTGTGTATGTTTCCTTTACTAGATATAGGTTACTAAAGACAGCGGGATTCGATTGCTCTTACATTCTCTAGATGATATAATTTATAGCTAAGGGGTAATCTCAGTGATATTTAAAGACATATCATCAACAAAAATGAATGGTAGATAAAATGGGGTAGGATTACTTATGTAACTTTTTAATGAGGGGGGATTATAGGTAGACAAATTCCTTTCAGTCAAGCATTTAACACTTAGAGCAACTTGCAATTCAAGAAAAGCACAGAGAATTGAATTAACTAGTCATGGTTTCTATAAAGGCAAATTTCCATTCATTGATCCTCAACAGATACAAAACTTTGACATAATCTTTAAAATACTTGACACAAGAACTCATGTAAGCATTCTAACAATTTATTTATTGCTCATGCTCTCGCATTCCTAAGATACACTCAAAGGCTAATAAAAAACTATCAGCACAAAATGGTTACAATAAGGATTTTACAACTTAATCAAATATTGTGGAGTAAATTCTTATAACACAATATCAAACTAATGACCAAAGCACAACCATTAAGGA
The DNA here is from genome assembly GCA_019776745.2 of Taxus chinensis. Lineage (NCBI taxonomy): Eukaryota > Viridiplantae > Streptophyta > Pinopsida > Cupressales > Taxaceae > Taxus > Taxus chinensis. The sequence continues at coordinate 531,190,487 of CM034151.1, read as the reverse complement.
CATATCTTATGTACGACAAAGTTGAGTAACAAACACAAGATTGCAGCAGAAAATATGACTCATTAATGGACAATGCCAAACACAGAACCTAGAAGACAAAATTTAAACTCAAAAGTGGACATATTTCATTCATATCTTAGAATTTCTTAGCAAGGCAACATCAATTGAATGCTCTCAAATCTTTTCAATGGCTGTACATTGTAACTACCTTGACACAAAAGTTTGGGAAATTGAGATCAATATGCATTTCACAAAGGAAACATGTAATATTTACAATTGAATCTCTCAACCTTCTTTTAAAAATAGAAAAAACTAACCCCCCTTTAATATGAAGACAAGTCCTCATATTTATACAATTTTGATGTGTTCTTACAATTTGATTTCCCCCCAAAATAGTAATAGAATTTCCCCCTTGTTTGCAAAGAAAATATTTTGATCAAAGTGGGAATGTTCTAGTTGAAAATATCTGATTTAGTATTTTGGGATTTTTCATATGTTATTATATGGTTTGCTATTGGGTTGAGCTACTACCAAGCGCAAAACAATTATTTGATACTATCAGGTGCATTTATGCTCTTTTAACTTTGCTCACAAACTCATACAAAAGCCCAATTTTTTTTCCTATTTTTCTCTTAAAAAATGCCATCAATTTCTGAATTAGATGGTTCCAAATTAAATATCTTGAGGAGACCTTTCCAACGAGACCAATTTTTCTTAATTTGGAGCTCTGGATCAAAAGTTATGGCCATTTGAAGCTTTTGTTGAACAGGAGAGCGACACTTGATAGCTTTTGATTGGATTTGGATTTTATCCACGTGTGCATTAATTTTATTTTGCTTTTATGTGACTTTTCTCATAGATACGTTCCATTATGAAATGCAATTCAATAAGAAAATTCCACGTTCCTTCACCTTCTTTAAATTATTCTTTCACTTAATTGTTCTTCATAAAACATGAGCTAATGAAAAAGCTCCACATTTTTCGCAGTTTCAAACTTTTCTGTTATTTGTACTTAGCCACCTTGAAGCATGAGAAAATGAAAAGGATCTGCTTTCCTTTGTGGTGCCAAAATTTTGATAACCTTGGTTGATTATTGCAAAATGTGAGCCAATGAGAAAGCTCCACACCTTTCGTAATTCAGACTTTTAGATGGCCCCGACTGACCCCAACAAAACATAAGCCAATAAGAGAGCTCCACATTACTTCGCAGTTCAGTCCTTTAATATCCCTTCTGACAAAGTATAAAGATCTAGCCAATAAGATCATTCCATGCTCATATATTGTGTCAGACTTTTTGATAAGATTAATTGATAGATATGAAACATGAGCCAATAGAAAAGCTCCACACTACTTTATAGTTCAATCCTTTGATAACCCTTCTAAAAAAGTATAAAGATCTAGCCAACAAGATCATTCCATGCTCCTGCATTGTGTCAGAATTTTTAATAAGCTTAAATAATAGAGGTGAAACACAAGCCAATAAAAAACTCTATATTTCTTACAATGTTAGTTCTTTCTTTATCTTGTATTGACAACCACAAAACACAAGCCAATAGAAAAGCTCCACATATGACACATGCTCACCTTTCATTAGTCGTGCCTTCGCATTGCAATTTCAAAATTGAGTAGACGAAGAAACTTTAGGCTTCATAAAAATGTTACTAGGTAGCCACCTTGACTCGCATGACCATTTAGACCCAAAGACATATGAAACTTGGTTCATTCCACAGACTTGAGGTCCGTTAGAGCCCATCTTCTTAAAGAGTGTCAGAATGCCAACACGTGTCTATTTGATGCCTTTGATCTGCATCACTTGTCTTATCTAGCCTTCTGCCACGTATATCATTTGACTTTTCAACCTTTCCCAGACACGAAGCTTTTATAAAACTTGGTCCATTCCAAGAACTTGAGCTCTACGAAATGATTTGACTATGAAAAGCGCCGAAATGCTTCCACATGCCCTTTAGGCATTTATGATTTTCTCAGTGGTGCAGACATTTAACAGCCAAATGAACTTCTATCAACATTTTGAAAGTAACCTGCCAATGCTTTTAAACTTAGTCTCCAGTGGGTTTTTAAATGCCAACAACCAATGCTTTTGGAAAGGTGAAATTGATGCTTATTTGAGCATCCCAAGATTTCTTAAAAGGGATAAGTCCATTTTAACTGAATTTTTTAACCACTCTTTGTAGCTTTATACTTCGTGGTTGAGTTGCATACTTTTGGGCCTTCGTAGCTTTAGTTTCCTTGAGTAGCTTGGATCATTTTAGTGTTAATTTACAGGTTCCTCATGAATGATGTAGACATAGTCCCAATTACCCACAAGTCTGAAGATTTTACTTTAATCACCTAGACAATTAAACTAGTCCCTCAACATGTCTATTGAATCCTTTCATTTATTTTTTCAAGGCACAAAATTTATATCAAATTGATACTTCTTCCTTACTCAAAATGATACTTCTTCCTTACTCAAAATGAACTTTGAAGCACGTGGAGCAATATGAAGCACACATAAGAGTTAGATTTATGGAAAATCTATGAAAAATATGTGCTTGATAAAAGGAACTAGATTGAGCACCAACACCTTTTTGACATGGAAATCTTATGCACACCCTATCCAAAATATTTCGAGATGCTCAAATTTGACAAATACAAAGGCACAACTGATCCTAGATAACATACCAAATAATTTTACATAGTATGTCATGAAGTGGCATATAACAATAACTTTATCTTTTGCCTTTTTCCTAAAGTATAGGAGGAAAATATTTAGAATAGATTTTACACCTTCCAAAGGGATCTATCACCACCTTCATGAACCTCTTGATGAAGTTCATCAAACACTTCTCTTTCAACCTTGACTCTGAAGTCACCTTGACTTAAAGAGACAATGCCTTCATTGTTAAAGGCTTAGTCAAGCCTCATTCTAAAGACCACATGCATAATCACAATAACAATACTAACAATCACAACCACCCTAACACTCATCATGATGAATCTTGGTACATAAACCAAAACCACAATGTCATCACAATTGGTGTCACTGATAATCGCAATGTGCGCAACATACATGACCAATCAATAAAAAATCCAATCACACAACCTAGTGAAGACACTACTCCGTGCAAAGTTAAACATAAGTTTACACCCCTCAGAAAAAGTGTCTTTAGTGTCTTTCATCAACTCAAAGAGGCTAGGATGATAAACTATCTGCTTACAAGACCTTGGGTTGAAGGAAAAACTAAGCCATATTAGTACAAACCTCATGCATATTGTATTTTCATTGCATTGATGGCCACTCAACAAATAAAGGTGTGTGTTTTAAGAAATATGTCCAAGACTTAATTGATGATGGAGAGATCTTTATAGAGCTTGAAGAAAAATCTATCACATCTGAAGACACATCAACTACCATAACTTCTCAAGAAGAGTTTAACATTTTCCAACCTCCTATACATACTGAAATTCAATGAGATCACAACGACGAAATTCAAGTATCTCTCACTCCAAAATAATCTCTCTCTTTTCAATATTTTCATCCTATAGTTCAAATAGATACTGGACCTGCTTTGGAAAACAACCTTCTACCATCACACAAGAGCTTGACCTTGCCTCAAGTTTTTCTTTCTACAGTTCTGCTATGCCCTTAATCATATATCTTATATTGGATGTATATAGCCAAATTGTGGCTATCATAACTTCTTATCATTATGTATCTCTTTCATATATGTTATATTATCATTAGTGGGTTGGCCTTGGTGTTGGCCATATCATAGGAATAATATATATAGGGGTTAGTAGGTAGTAGTTGATCATATATTGAGCATTTAATTCTTATCGTTTGTTTTGGAGGTTGACCCCTCGAAGTGTCTAAGCTATTCTACGTGCACATTGAGATCATTTATCTAAAATATTGTGTTCATTGGTTTTATATTGCTGCTAATAATCAAATTTATACAAGTAATTCCATTACAAGTGGTATCAGAGCTTGAACTCGGCCAACACTGTGTCAAACCCTAATTTTGAAGGTTCATCCATATCTCACAATAGGTAGTGAATTTTTTTGCAATTTTTTTTTGTGGTGTGACGAAATCTGTCAAGTAAGTTCCCCTCCAAATTTTAAGAATTTTAGACTTGGTTTGCAAAAGTTATAGTGGTTTTATATTTTTTCATAATTCAGCTACCTAGGGTGCAATTTGTGGATTTTTTCAAAGTTATTTACATTTCCATTGGTGTTATATTGCTGCTAATAATCAGATTTATACAAGTAATTCCATTACAAGTTCAAACAAATATTGAGCTTGTTTTGGACAAAAACCTTCCACCATCTAATGAGAGCTTGAAATTATTTCAAGACTCCCTTTCAACCCTTGATATAACTGTAGACTCTATAGAAGAGGGCCCATCATCAAACACCATTGATCTTTATTCTATTCTTTCACTACCGGCACCTATGCCAGACATCCCTAGTCTTGTTGTAGAAACAAAATCGTACAAAGCTTGGACACTTATAACAATGTAACCTTCCGTGTCTGTAATCCCTCAAAATCAATCTTACAGGTATCTCATCAATGATGACCCTTACATGTCAAGACATCTATATGTAAACACTCCACGAGTTGTATATACCTAGGAATATCCTTATACAACCTTTTGATGCTTCAATTACAATTCTTTTGTCAAATCAATTAATCCAGAACCTCAACAGAGAACCATTGAATATTTTCTCTCTATGACCTATAAGGAGCCTCATATATACATCTAGAGATCAATCCTTACTTCCTTGCATTCTTCCACTCATGAATGAATGTGCATTTCAATATATACTTTTTGTTTATAATCCTCCTCTAACATCACACAAGTATTTCGATATGATCAAATCCTTATCTAATCACACATCCTTTGACTTGGCCATTGTCTGTCTAAGTCTCGTAAATAAGGACTCCTTGAATCTTAGGATTCTCTCCTTTGAATTAGACCTTGTCCACCCAAGTCTCGTACCTCAAGACTCATCGAATCATTTAATTCACTCTATGGATTCGGGCCTTATTTGCCCATGTCTTGTAAATTACGACTTCTTGAATCTTAGGTTTCTATCCTTTGACTTGGACCTCATCCTCCTAACACTCATAAATTCAGACTAATTTCATCTATCATTCATTGTAAAATTTTTGATCCTCTCCTTTGACTTGGATTTCGTCTGCCCAAGTCTCATAAGTTAGGGCCATTCAACTTTAATAAACATAGACCTCTCTCTTGATGATTCCATTGCAATATCTCCTCTGTCCAAATTTAGAAAAAATTAAAAACATAAAAAGAAAATAAAACTCTTTATTAAACCTTTGTTTAATGCACTATTTGAAAATAAAAAGTGGAAAAGCAAGTGCAAATAATGTTAAGTATTCCATCTGTTAGCAAATATCTTAGTCATACCATTATCTTATCTTCTCATTCTTCACCTATCAGACATAGGTTAAACTTGTTCCTCGTGGGTATTGTGTGTCTCATCCCTGTTATGGTTTCTACCATTTCATAATTTACCTTCAGTTTTGTCTCGAAGCTTAATGATGGTAACTCCTCCTTTTGAAAAATATCTCTTTTTAATAGAAAACACTAATCTTCTTTACTTAGACCTTTTAATTGTCCAGCTCAGTCTAAGGTGTTGAACCCTTGTGTCCTACTAGTTGCAATCGACCGAGACTTGGGGGTAGAATGTTCCTTCCCAACAAGCACATTATCGAAAAACAAGTCCAAATCAATCTAAAAATACAAAAATGTAAATCAATAATTACACCTTTTGTTCTTCATAGTATTTAGTGATAAGCCCATAATTATCACTAGTAGTATTCGACTGGGAATGGAGGTAGGTGCCCTTACTCGCCTACATTTTGTCTTCAATGTTGAGACCTTGTCTCTTACTAGTGACATGGGGCAACATTTAGGGGGTCCATCATAAATTCAATCAACAAATAAAGCCTTTATCAAATCTGAATCAAAAGTGCTTAGTAAAACACATCCCAAAAAGTAATTTTGCTACTCATGTTAAAGAGAGACAACAATTCCTGTAACCATATTTTTCCAATCAGTAGGCCATCTACGGATCTAATTCTAGTAAAAACCTATAAAGTGGAATCATGTTGGAATCAATAAGATAATCTTGACCAAAGATGAGTTACATTCTTTTTACATGGATCATTGGTACACCTTGTGTCTTAGCATCCAATATCTTCACCTTCATATCACTGTTCACCTCATTTTCATGCCCTGTTTGGCTCTTGGTGATGAGCCCTTGCATCTTCCTAGTTCTATGGAGTCACGAGTGGAGTGAGACATCCTATCATTACATCATCTATATTTCTGCTAATGGAATGGAATGCTTCTAATTGTTTTCACTTCCGTTCACGCTATAAAACCCCTTTTACCGAGTCAAAAATATAAAAAAGATTTTAAAAATATTCTAAAACTCAAAAACATTCAAATATGTTTCCACAAAATTCAAAAAACATTTAAATATGTTTCAAAAAATCAGAAACATTCAAATATGTTCAAAAACCTCAAAAATAATATAAAATTGTTCAAAACTTAAAAACAATATAAAATTGTTCCAAAATCACAAAAAAGAGTATAAAAAATGTCGAAAATCAAAACATTCAGATAATGTTTGACCAAATTTCAATAACGGAATGACACAATTGAATAATCTCGTCATTTGATGACACTCATCGTGATCATTCCAGATCATTTTTTGATAATATGTTTTTTGCCCGTGGTGTATATCTATGCTCGAGGCAATCAATTATCACGTTCACAATATAACTTTGCTTGGGACACACTTAGATTTCACATTTTGAATGCAATACAGATTAAATTTCAATGGGGTTTGACAAGATTATCTTTTGCAGTATCTAAGCATCACTCCACTCTTCGGCCAGATCCAATTCTTTCGCGTTCTAAGCTATCACTCCGGGGTATTCATATATGTGGAACACATTCAACATGTCATTAGATGTAATTTTTGTAAATTGTATTGTACTATTGTAGTTTTTCAATATCATGATGATGTTTTTTTTTCTCTCGGTTCGTTATTTTATTACACTTTGTTTACTTGTATTTTAGACTAATTACAAGAAACTTCTTTGCATTGTAGTTCACATATAACTTTGGTGTGGTTCCATCCTATTCATATTGGGTTTGTTTGACATGCTTGTTTTATGCTTTCAACAACATCATTTATCCATAATCAATCTGATGTAACATACACAATGCTCCTTTTATAAAAACTTTGTAAAACCATACAAAAATCCAAAAAATTCAAAATTTGAAAAAAAAATCAAAAATCTCAAAATTTTCGAACAAACATTCACTTATCGAAGAAATCCTACAACTAAACAACCCTTGAGGTAAATATTTCAACATTTCAACTCAATCTCAATAGAGTCATGCCTTTATTTACTACCCTAGTGATCGTTCCAATCTTACAACTATCACTTTCTTCCCTTTGCATGATCACTGACTCTGTTGGGGGAAAGTCACAAAATTGTTTTTCCTCCGCTATTAAACTTTACCTGGGGAAATTTATTTCAGATCATTTGTAAAATGGATCCAACAAGAGTGTCGTGAGGAGTACCTTTACTTTGCTCTTTAGTCTAATCCTATTCCCACTTTGGGAGCATTTGCATCTACTTAATCATCATTGTGGTACACATTAGGGGCATAACTAATTGTCTTATTTTTTGACTTTGTGTCACATTCTTTATGTTTACTTTTTAGACCACTTGCAAGTAGTGTGATTACATCTTGGTTCTTTTATAACCCTGATGCCTACACCTACTCTGTATATTGGGTTTGTTTTACTTGTTATCTTTTGTTTATTATGTTTGTGTGTGTGTTTGTTTACGCACATCTAGGTTAACCATCTCGCTTCTTTCATAATCATGGTGACAACTCTATTGTGCAATAGAAAAAATAAGGTTGGTCTAAATTTATTCTCCAAATGAATCTCATGCTACGAGCACAATTCCTCCCATCCTTGGTCATATCCCTTGCTTTCTTCCTATCAAGTAGCCGTCCACTGCCTTGTTGTGTCATCCACCCACTTGAGGGTGCATTCCCTTACCGTATTATCTTGTTGGGGAATCCAAACACTTCATCGCTTTCCGCTTGCTAATCTGCATGTGTTTACTATCTTTAAGGCACTATTAGTTCGCAATAACACTTTGAAGAGGGGAAAATGTAGACACCCTACAAATACATAAATAATTCTATCCTGCTGCTATCTAATTAGGATTAATTAAATTAATTCTATCCTATCACAATACACTCCTTTATAATTATTTAAATTGATTCCATCAATTAAATACCCCCTTCTAGAATTGATTAAATTAATTCTATTTCCTAAGTCACATTCCCACAACTTAAAATTAAATAATTTAATTATATTATGCCTTTGGAATTAATTAAATTAATTCCTACACACTTCTAGCTAATATAATTAAATAAATGGTTAATTATTCCCTCAAAATTAAATACTAATTAATTTAGTTATTTAATTAAATCCTTTTATCTACTCACACTCTACTTCATTCTACTTCCAGAAGCCTACAATGGTGGGTGCAGGGATAATGCCCATACAACCACTTCTTGGATGAATTCAAAGGTAATGGTTACCCCTGCAAAGCTACAACTACACAAACATGGTCATCTTACTATTTCAGATAATTATAATTATTAATTTTGGAGCCAATTCAACCCAAGATCCACTTCTCATGGCCTCACCCTTAGCTGTAAAAGCTTGCTAATTCCTTTACAAATGGATCCCTGAAAGCTTTATGCAAATTGTAGTCAAATTTTGTTGAATTTATTTCTCGCATCCTTGTGTACCCCAGTTCGTAGCATCTACACTCTTCATTTGGAGAATTAATCAAGAGTACCCACAATCAAACCAATATCAAGATTTCACAAGCTTAAAGGTTTGACAAATCTACTTGAGGTTTGCAGAGAAGAATTCCAAGAGGTATAATTGTTGTGTTTTTATTTACTTTTGCTTTCTCTGTGATTTTTCCTTGCATATAGCGACAAGGAAATCAAGGGGCCCTAATGAAGGAGGGGGCAAAACTCGATATGTATGATTAGTAGAAGAATTAGGAGCTTGTGTGTCGTGCTTAGGTAAAGGGTCATTAAATATTTTTAGCTTTTTGTTATCATTGACCAGTTTAGAAGAAGATGGCAAAGGGAGCTCAAGTGAATTGTTGTAAAAAATATCTTGAATTAGATGCTTGAGTTTGAAACAATGATCGATATAATGCTCAATGTTTTGATGATAGTCACATTCAACATTTTCATCATAATTGCAGCCACGAGGTGAGATGGATAATGATTGAGTGGCAGTGGAAGAGTGATTAGATTAATTTTGAGGAGTTGGGGTAATAGAAGTCGAGTTGGATATGGCAACTTGGTGAAAGTACTCTTTGGAGGTTTCCATTGTAGCTTTTCAGGAGGAGAGATTGCATTGACAATTGCCTTTGATTCAAAAGGCTTAGGAGATGGTTCGAATGTTGATTTAGCTTGAAATCTATTAGAAGACGATGAATGAGTATCTTGATATTTTAATTTACCCATAGAGAGAAGTTTGACTTTGCACATTTTAAGTGTATGGCATAATCGATCAAATGAAGGAGAGGTCTCAAAGATAACACTCTCATAAAGTGGTGGTATTATACTTTGAACAAATAGATCTTGCAATTCTGAATCAACAACACATTGGTCATATGAGCTAGATTGTTCTTATAACATAACATAGTCCGCTAGATGCTCATTAGATATTTGTTTAATTTGAGAGAGTTGTGCATAAGAGATATTGGTGCCAATATTGATTAAAAAGTGAGTAAGAAAATCATTGGCTAGATGCGTGAAAGAAGTTACCGAGTGAACAAGTAGATCATAAAACCAACGCATGGCATAGTCTTGAAAACTTCAAGGAAATAACTTAGCTAGTAATGTATGGTCATCCTCATAATCTAGACATGCCACATGAAAATCTCGGAGATGCTCTTGAGGGTCACCATGGCCATTAAAAGTGGGCAGCTTAGGGGTGAAAAAATCAAGAGAAAGTGAATAAGTAGAAATGACAGGTGCAAAAAGAGTGTGAAGAAGTAAGGAGAAATCAAGAGATGGAGAAGAGGGTGATGTAGCCTGCTATATCTGATGAATTTGAACTTGTAGGTCCTGATATAAGGAAGCTAGGTCATGGGTTCTAGAAGGGGAACCAGGTTGTGTATTAGAAGCATGGGAATGGAGAAGGGGAGCAATAGAAATAGGAATGTTAAGGGGTTGGGTGGAGACCATGACATCCAAAGAATAACCTATAAGAGGTACATAAGTAGCATCTCAAGAGTGTTTTGTAGCAAGTAAATCATTGAGAACATGTGGAAAATGTAAAGGATTAATACGTAAAGCTTGACGAAAATTAGTGAGTTTGTATAATTTTTCTAAATCAACATTAGTGTCCTCATCATAATAATATTCACTATCAGATGTTTCAATGTTTTTTCGAGGAACATTTTGTGAATTAACAAAGGGGTTATTAGATTCAATCATTGCTTTATATTATTTACGAATAGAGGGAGGAAGCTCAGTGTACTTAAATGAACCAAAATGACCACTATGGGTGACAGACATAAAAGGAAAATCCTAGAATGAAGGTTAGATTCAATCGATGGGTTAACCAAATGATTTAATTTAATTTGAATTAAATCTAAATATTGTAGAGTCATTAAAGTATAAATGCAAAAATATAGAAATGACACAAGTAAACTAAGATTTAAAATATGAAACCCTAAGAAAAGAAGGAGAGAGAGGACTTAGCTAATTTCCTTGATGTCTAGGATTGATATGAACTGGGAAAAGTGTTGAACAAGTTGGGTAGAGTGTCATTACTGCTAAAAAAAATTCTAGAATGTAGGAATGAAGCTAGACACAGGAACCCATGGCATGGGCATCTAGGCACTTGTGACTACGCAAATGATCATAATTTAGTTTTTACTGTGTCACAAGGTCGTCGCTATTGCTTCTTGTTGATTGTTTGAGAATCACTCCTTGAATGTCGAAGGTACCTGTAACCTAAAAATAGAAGCTCACCTACACAAGCCTACAAACCGCATCAAACCTAAAAATAAAGATGCAATATGGGGAGTCAAACTGACCTTAACGAACACCCTGAGAGTGAACTTATGACAAAGTGTTACACTACATCTCAGATTCCATGTAGTTCTGGTGAGTGTGTTTAGAAATTATGCCCTAGGATGCCCTTGTAAAAGTTACTTGATAACAGGCTATAGCTAAATTTATTAATGTAATATAATGCGTGGATGGAATAAAAATGAACTTCCCCTTCCTATGTTGTCTATGTAGTCCCTTGTCCCTTGAGTGGATTGCTAGATAGATGTTTTAGAGTGCTTTAGGTGCCTTTTAGATGTAATATTAGGTGATGATAATAATGTTTAGTGCTTGGTCCCTTATTTTGAACACATAACTATGTATTTATATGATTCCTTTGTTTGAATTTCATAATTGACAGCTGGAAGGCCAAACCATAAGTGAAAAAGATGCCTAAAAGATAAAAGAGACACAAAAGGAATAAGTAAGGTGAAAAAGGGCCAGGGATGCCTAGAGGGGACATGAGTGCTTGGGTGCTGTTATCCTAGCTGGGTGTTGGTGTCTAAAGACATAAAAGATAAAGCAGTAAAATCTCGACTGTGATGTATGGTGTGTAAGACTAAAAAGAGAGAAAGAGACAAAGAAAAGAGGCTTTAGGTTCCTTTTGAATGTAATCTTAAGTGATGATAATAATGATTAGTGCTTGGTCCTTGATTTTTAACACATAAATATGTATTTATATGATTCCCTTGTTTGAATTTCATAATTGACAGCTGGAAGGCCAAGTCATAATTGAAAAATACACCTAAAAGATAAAAGAGACACAAAAGGAACGAGTAAGGTCGAAAAGGGTCAGGGGTGCCTAGAGGGGACAAGAGTGCCTGGGTACTACTATCCTAGCTGGGTGTTGGTGTTTGAAGCCATACAAGATAAAACAATAAAATCCCAACTAGGATGTAGGGTGTGTATGACCAAAAATAAAGCAAGAGGAAAAGAAAAGAGGCCAAAGATAGTCATCAATTACTAGTTTTCTTGCTTAGGAATCATATAGATCCTAACATGTGTTTAGGACCTAGAAATGTACCCAAGTGCATGATTTTGTGTCTACACATGCAACTAAAGAAAAATCAACATTTTCATTTTTACTAATAGTTTCATTATCATACACATTATCATCTATAAGTAGTAGATGAGAAGTAAAACATAACATCATTGTATTTGGTTTCAAGAGAATAAGTAGAAACACGAGTTATATCATCCATAGTATGCATAATATGAATAGAATCATTTGTATTATTATTGCATTCAAAAGTATTAGTAGAAATATTAGTTGTGCAAGTAAGACCATTTCTTTTGAACTCATTTGGAAGAGTATAATCATTTTTATGTGAAATAGAAATGTCGTGATCAAATTCATTAGTTTTACATGCAAGAAGAATGGGATAGACACAAGTGTGTTCATTAATATCATGAGAAAAGGGGGTAGAATTGTCATGGATATCATCACTAGGGAACTCACTATGAATGGAAGCTAACTTGTCATTAAAAACATAAAGGTCACCATCGATCAATGTAAGGATAAATGGAATATTGTCCTCAAGTAATCTAGAAACACTCTCATCATCACTAGAATATATAGGACTTGTGATGATAGGAAGGTCAATAATGGGTAGAGGGGATGGTAGTTGTTCACCATCATTGTCCCATCCAACTACATTATTGTCACAACTAGCACTATTATCACCTTTGGTACAAGGAGGGGCACATAGAAATGTCATGGTGTTAACCATGACTTTGGCCCCTGTAGGGGTAGGGGGAGGAAGAGGGTTATGTTTTGGAGCAAAGTGAGGTGGCCTATTTCAAAATATAAGAGGATTATCCTATTGATCATAATTGTACACGATGTCATCCTTAGTAGGAGAGAGTGAAAGGGCATAATTAGGAACAACCTCCAAGTTACAGATGATCTCATAGCTAAAACTCTTATTTTTAGACCAAGCGGTAGATCCATCTACTAAATTATGACAAATAGGAACTATATGAGAAAGATAAGAAGACCATACAAAACAAGAAGTGGTATGGACCTATTTAAAGGGATGACAACACTTTTGGTTTTGTAAACCCCTATAGTAAGCTATGGTGACATAAAGAACAATAAAGGCACTCAAAAAAATCACACACATGCCCTAATTCATCCATAAGGTATGGGAAAATTGTAGGCCTAATGTAAAGGAATTTCCAAGATCCTGAAATTAGGTGAAGGGTTTGATCAAAAGTGGGTTCACCAAAATGTATCAACCCTACTTAATTTTAACTTGGTTTTTGATATAATACTATAATATCTAAACTTATAAATACACTCAAATTCATGGTATAGATTAGATAGAGGGAACATATAACACAATAATCACAATAGAAAACCAATACACACAATCTAGAATGTAAAAAAGATGAAAAAGGCACTTAGTTGATTCATGAAGTTGTTTGAGGGTTGTACAATAGGGACAAGACCAAACTGTACGACCTAGACCAAATTATACAATTTTGAACTTGCAAGCAACATGGATCTACAACTGGTGCTTTTCATTGTGTGTATTATTTGTCATGCTTTGGTATTTGTAACTTCACACAAAACACCGGATGTTGTACCTAAACCTGTAAAACAAACCCTAATTATCTTGTAACACACTCAAGCAATTGTTAGCTCTAAAAATAAATATGTAAATTCTTAATTCAGAATGACCTCAGTGGTCACCTTGTATGTGATTCACTGAGTGTTACACTACATTTCAGACACAATGTATTTCTCCTAGTGTTTTTTCTTGATATGCATGTAACTATCCCTTGAGTTGGTTTGACCATTATGTATTAACACTAATAATGGGCTATGCTACCTTATCCCAACAGAAACCCTTGTACGTGTTGAGTTGTGGAGCTCAATTACTTCATTTTAGCATGCAATTGGAACTTGTTGGAAAACACAGTAACCAACATTGGTTAAGGGCAGACCGACATTGGTCAGGGAAGACCGACATCGGTCAAGGGCAAGTAGGAACCGATGACGGTTAGGCAGATTTGGCGTCGGTTACCTGTGCGATGAAGTTTTAATTAACTCTCAGGAATTATATCTATTTTTAGCATTAAAATAGATTTATTGATTGTAATTGCATGGCTAAGTGCCCTAAGCCTATAAATGACTATATAAGCACAAAAGCTAGGGTTTAGAAGTAATGATAAACAAGAATTAGAAAGAACTTGAAAAAGGTTGGTGAGAGAAAATTCTTGGTGGTAGAGAAAAAGCTTGAAGGAAGAAAGTACTGAACATCTGAGAGGTGTGGAAGATTGTAAATCTTCATTGTATATCTTGTCAAAGCTTTGGATAATAGATTGGCTTGTTTCTTGGTGGACGTAGCCCACACAAGGTGAACTAAGTTAAATATGGTGTTGATTTATGTCTCTTGTTTTATATATTTCTTCTGGTAGAATATCCACTTTTATTTGCATGTATGCTTAGATATGATATATTGTCTATACAACCGGTGTGCTAATCCCAACAACTGGTATCAAAGCTTTGTTTGAGGGTTTTGTGTGTTGAAAAATTTACTTATAGAGGGTTTTCTGATTGAGTGGGAGCTACAAAAATGACAGAAGATAATAAATAAAAGGTAGAGAAATTTGACGGCTGAAATTATCAATTATGGAAGATGTAAATTGAGGATTATTTGTATCAAAGAGATTTGTACTTATTGTTGGATGAGAAGTCTAGACCTACAAAGATGACTGATGAAGAATGGAAGATTCTTGACAGAAAGGCTTTGGGATCTATAAGATCGAGCCTGGCAGCATCCGTGGCTTCCAATATTACAGAAGTAACTTCTACGGTAGACTTAATGAAATCTCTTGCTAATTTATATGAAAAACCTAGTGCTTCAAATAAAGTTTATTTGATGAAGAAACTATTTAGTTCTAAGATGCATGAAGGTGAATCTGCCTCTAGTCATTTGAATGATTTCCAATCTATTGTAAATCAGTTAAAATTGGTTGCTATACCATTTGATGATGAAGTAAAAGCACTTTTATTCTTATGTTCTTTGCCTGATAGTTGGGACAACTTGGTAATGGCTCGTTAGTAATACAACATCTGCTAATAATATTTTGAAGTTTGATGATGTGGTTAGTATAATCTTGAATGAATAAATTCGCAGGAAGAGTACAAAGGAAACATCATCTGGAAATGCTTTGAATGTAGAAAGCAGGGGCAGGCAGAAGGAGAGATCCAAGAGTAAGAGTAATGGGAAATCAAATTCAAGGGAAAGCAGATCTAAATCTAGAAGTAAGGGAATTACTTGTTGGAAATGTGGAAAGAAAGGACATGCAAAGAAATATTGTTGGTCAAAGGATAAAGAGAATCAACAACCAGAAAAAGGTAAAGAGATGAATCTTGCTTCATCAGAGGTAATGCAAGATGCTCTTATTATTTCTTTAGATAATAGAATTGAATCATGTGTTTTAGATTCAGGAGCTTCTTTCCATGCAACCCCTAATAAGGGTTATTTCAGAAATTATGTCCATGGAAATTTTGGGCATGTTTATTTGGGTGATGATGAACCTTGCAGTATTACTGGTAAAGGGGAAGTTCATCTAAAATTATAGAATGGAAATACATGGGTATTGAAAGATGTGAGGCATGTGCCAAGCCTCAGGAGGAATCTTATTTCTGCAGGGTAACTAGGTGAATCTGGTTGCATGGTTACTTTTACAAGAGACTCTTGGAAAGTCACCAAGGGTGCTTTTGTTGTGGCAAGAGGTAAGAAGATAGGAACATTATATTTATCTACCTATATTACTGATTCCTTTTTTGCATTATCTACTTTAAATTTAGATGCATGCATGTGGCATAATCGGATGGGTCATATGAGTCAAAAAGTAATGTAGATCTTAAAGGCTAAGGGTAGGTTAAAAAATTTGAAAGATTTAGATCTTGATTTCTGTGAGCATTGTATCATTGGAAAACAAAAGAGAGTGAGATTTCTCAAAGTTGGGGCAACTAAGAAGGAGTAGAAATTGGAGCTTGTACACTCAGATGTGTGGGGACCATCTCAGGTAGCTTCTCATGGAGGATCCCAGTATTATGTTACTTTCATTGATGATGCTACAAGAAAGGTATGGGTTTATTTATTAAACGTAAATCTTATGTTTTTGAGACTTTTAAAAGATGGAAAGCCCTTGTTGAGAATGAATCAAATTCTAAGTTAAAGTGCCTTAGATCTGACAATGGTGGTGAATAATGTAGCAAGGCTTTCAATGATTATTGTTCAGTGAATGGAATACGTAGAGAAAGAACAATTCTAAGAACACCACAAGAGAATGGTGTTGCAGAAAGAATGAACAAGACAATCATGGAACATGCTAGAAGTATGAGGATACATTCTGGATTGCCCTTGCAGTTTTGGGTAGAAGTAGTTGATACAATGATTTATTTGATTAATCATGGCCCTTTAAGTTCACTAGATGGAGGAATAGCAAAGGAAGCTTGGACCAGAAAAGAGGTAGATCTTTCTTTTCTTAAAGTTTTTGGTTCAAAATATTTTGTGCATGTTGATAGGGAAAATAGAAAAAAGTTGGATGCAAAATCCAAGAGGTGCACTTTCATTGGTTATGGATCTGGTGATTTTGGTTTCCGTTTTTGGGATTTAGAGAATTCTAAAATTATTATGAGTCGTGATGTTGAATGGAATGAAAAGATAATGTACATGGATCAAATTTTGGTACCCAAGGATGAGAAAATTGAGAAGTTTATTGATGAAAATGAACTCTTGGGTTTTAAAGAAACACCTACAGAAATACACAGTAACTATGGTCGGTTAGTCCCTGACCGACATCAGTCAGATGAACCACCAACGGTTACAGAGGATCAAAATCGGCATCGGTTAGCAGAATCGATGTTGGTTAGAGGTGACCATTATCGGTCACTATTAGAAGTTGATACTAATGTTCAGGAGGCCCAGATAGAGCCTCCGGTACTCCAAACTCATGTGAGAAGGTCACAAAGGGTAAGTAAACTTCAAGAAAGATTTACACTTTCTCTATTTTATTTATTGTTGACTGATAGTGGTGAACTAGAGAGATTTGAAGAAGCAATGTAGGATAAGACTCACGTTCAGTGGGAGCATGACATGGATGAGGAGATGGACTCCTTGGAAAAGAACCAAACTTGGGATTTGGTTAAGTTGCTAGCAGGTAAGAGGACATTGTAGAACAAGTGGGTTTACAGGATTAAGGAAGAAGAGGGTGGACAAAAAAGGTACAAGGCAAGGCTTGTAGTAAAGGGATTTGCACAGAAAGTAGGTATTGACTTTGGTGAAATATTTTCTCCTGTTGTTAAGATGACTTCTATTCGTACTGTATTGAGTTTAGTTGCAGTAGAAGATTTTCATTTAGAGCAACTAGATATGAAGACGACTTTCCTTCATGGTGATTTGGATGAAGAAATTTATATGCAGCAACTACTTGGGTATGAAGTCAAGGGTAAGGAGAAACTAGTGTGCAAGTTGAAAAAGAGCCTATATGGGCTCAAGCAAGCTCCAAGGCAATGGTACATGAGGTTTGATAGTTTTATGCATGAGCATGGTTACTTGAGATGTGAATCTGACCATTGTGTTTATTTCAAGAAGCTTGAAAATGGGAGCTATATTATTTTGTTAATGTATGTGGATGATATGCTTATTACAGGATCTAGTATGCAGGACATTGATGAGCTTAAGAGAAAGCTAGCTCACACATTTTCTATGAAGGATTTAGGAGCTGCAAAAAGAATCCTTGGCATGTAAATACATAGAGACATGAAAAACAAGAAATTGTATTTGTCTCAGGAGGATTATATCTACAAGGTGTTAGAAAGGTTCAACATGCAGAATGTAAAACCTGTTAGCACACCTATGGCTGGACACTTCAAATTGAGCAAAGATCAGTGTCCTTCATCACATGAGGAGGTCAAACACATGACATGAGTGCCATATGCTTCAGCAGTTGGAAGTCTCATGTACGTTATGGTTTGTACCAAACCAGACATTACACAAGTAGTGGGAGTTGTGAGTAGATATATGGCTAATCTAGGTAAAGAGCATTGGAAAGAAGTCCAATGGATACTTAGGTATTTAAAAGGAACATCTAGCATGTAGTTATCATATGGAGGTTTAGATATTTCATTACGTGGCTATGTTGATTCAGATATGGCTGGATATCTGGATGGTAGGAGGAGCACTACTGGATATATTTTCATAGTAGGTGGAATGACAGTTAGCTGGATTTTGAGATTACAGAAGGTTGTGGCTTTTTCTACTACAGAGGAAGAGTATGTTGCAACTACAGAGGCTAGTAAGGAGATGATATGGATGAGTAGGTTCATGGAAGAGTTGGGAAAGGAGAAAAGTGATTGTAAACTATTTAGTGACAATCATGAGTGCAATTCATTTGGCAAAGAACTCAACGTTTCATTCAAGAATGAAACACATTCAGTTGAGGTATCACTTCATATGGCAGGTATTGGAGGATGGACAGTTGAATCTGGAAAAGATTCATACGAGCAAGAACCATGCGGATATGCTAACGAAGCCATTAGCAAAGGAGAAGTTGGAGCTACACTCCACTTTTGTTGGTCTTCAAGTTTGAGACTTGAAGAGGAAGAAACAAAGCTAAGGAAGGATCTAAGAATGATGCTGTAAAGGTATGGTGTAGTAATTAAACTCCAAGTGGGATATTGTTGAGTTGTGGAGCTCAATTACTTCATTTTAGCATGTAATTAGAACTTGTTGGAAAACACAGTAATCGACATCGGTTAAGGGAAGACTAGAAATCGGTCAGGGAAGACCGACATCGGTCAAGGGCAAGTAGGAACCGACGACGGTTAGGTAGAACCGGCGTCGGTTACCTGTGCGACAAAGTTTTAATTAACTCTCGGGAATTATATCTATTTTTAGCATTAAAATAGATTTATTGATTGTAATTGCATGGCTAAGTGCCCTAAGTCTATAAATGACTATATAATCACAAAAGCTAGGGTTTAGAAGTAATGATAAACAAGAATGAAAAAGAACTTGAAAAGGGTTAGTGAGAGAGAATTCTCGGTAGTAGATCAAAAGCTTGAAGGAAGAAAGTACTGAACATATGAGAGGTGTGGAAGATTGTAAATCTTCATTGTATATCTTGTCAAAGCTTTGGATAATAGATTGGCTTATTTCTTGGTGAACGTAGCCCACACTGGGTGAACCATGTTAAATATGGTGTTGATTTATGTCTCTTGTTTTGTATATTTCTTCTAGTAGAATATCCACTTTTATTTGCATGTATGCTTAGATCTGATATATTGTCTGTACAACCGGTGTGCTAACCCCAACAATACGTAGATGACGAATTCATATTTATGCCATCTTATGTTGTGTGTGCAATATGCAGATGTATCTCTTGCTTCCTCATCTCCATAGATGGTAGATAGATAGGTGTTTTTCTAGATAAGTAATGTTTACATTAGGCTTGTATATATCTAGGATTTCTTAACTTGCATTTTTAAGCTTAGTGGTGGGAAAGGACGACCCATAAAATAAGAAAGGTATTATAAAAAGAGTAATGAGCTGACTCAAAATATGAAATTTAGATAAAAATAAAGGGGTGCAAGACCATACAACTAGGTCAAGACCATATGTATGGTCCTAACCCATCTGTATGGTTTTGGACCAATATAAAATATGATAGAACATAATAAGGACATGACCAAGGATCCCTGTAAATTTACAAAAAATCATGACAGAAAGGTGGAACATTGACACAAGACCAGTCAAACCAAGCAAAAAATATGAAATAAAAAGGGGTTATGCCAATCATATCCAAATTCAAGGTTTATAACTCATGTCTATGCAAGTGTAATGAAAACATGATGTAATAATGTTTATGTGTGTATTTTGGTGTCTGTAACTGCACCATCTCTAAATCCCATCAAAGCAATAACACAAACCAGGAGTAGCCCATACATAGGTCTAAAGCTAGAAAAAAAGGTTTAAGAGCGATGCATCTGATTACATGGACATCCCAATTCAAGCCAAGTCATAACAAGGTTAAGCCAATACAAAACATTACCAAAGTTTCTAAAATCAAGGGAATTAATCTAACATTTGAAAGAACAACACATTATGTCACAATCATGGAAGATATATTCTACTTTATCTATAATTATGTTTGTTATCTTTGTGTCAAGAGACATAATGGCAACATAAGGGGTTGGATTAGATTAGCATACACAATTGCATATACACTAGGATAACTACACGAAGTTGGTTGCCACTTTTGAGTGAATATAGTGTGTTTCCTATATCAGATGAATAAGGGTTGACCACCAAGGTCAGTCCAACTCTACCACACACATATTTATCTCCTTGTATTATCTAATTATGTCCATGAATTTTTAGTGTAGGGATATAAATTTTTCATATATTATAAGTCACTATAAGAGGTTTCACACATTTGTGAACCCTAACATCAAATAGGGAAGAGCATTTTTATGCCAACAATGACCACTAGAGGTTATAGAACACCGATAGAGACCAGTCTGGAACTATACAACCTAAGAACATACCATACCACACCCAAGATCAGTCTAAAACCATACAACCTAAGACCATAACATACCACACCTAAAGACAGTCTATATGGCTCCATACTAGCTCGGTTTGCAATCATATTTCTAGAGATTCACTCTATACTTCATGGCTCCATATTTTTAGGCTATTGATTCACTCTATACTTCTAGATCACATATATGCTTATGAAATCAGCTAATTACACTTCCCCTCTTATGTTTTAAGAAATTATTTCTATTGTTATATCTTTCAAATTGCTTGGGAGCTATATTCTAGTTTGTATATTAATGTTTATTAATTAATCAAAATATATAACTTATAGTATGCTTATGCCTTTAAATAAATAAGAAAACCATCTAGTATCAAACCCTTATTTATTTTTTAGGGTGTAAATATTTTGTAAACCTTACCCTTGATCAAATCTCTCACCTTTCTTAAACCCTAGTTTCCTTAAGGTTCCATGTTAGCTTTGTGCATATTTTATATGCCCTTATAGGCTCTAAAATTGGGTAACTTATCCCTTGACAAATATTTTTTTGGCTATGTCCCCTTGCTAAAACAAATGCTCACATTCGAAGTCTAACCAACACATCTCTTTAGCTCTCTCTCAAATTTCTCATATCTACACTTTGCTATGTCAATATATCAAAAGCATACAATTTGGTACATAGTGGACTACGGTCCTTTCTAACTTGTATAGTCCTACCCCCTCTCATCTTCCAAATTTGTTTTCAGTTTGAATATCTTAAGTCCATCATTTCATCTTCCTAGGGTCTACCTTAGCATAATATTTCACCTATGAAAGAATATATAAGAAAGTCAATAATAATTTATAACTCATGTGGCACTTTCATAAGATCCTATTATAAATATCACTACAAAAACACTCAAGAATATCCTATATCTTCCAAAATTATTTGTAAATAACTTAGAGCATCAACCTTTATAGGTACAAACACTCAAATAGGTAAAATAATATAGCTTCCTCCATTTCTAAACATGCTAAATTCCCAGATCCATGTCTTAACAAGAGAAAAGTATCTCCAAACATTGTTAAAGATCTTCAAGGGATAACAAGGTTTAGCCTAAAAAATAAAGTATGTCACATCACACTACTTCCATGTTGGTTACATTCTTTACTCTATAGTTAGCCCACTACTAATGTGTAAATATACATGAGGGCACTCATAGGGGGTTAGTTGTGATCACATTCACACTTGCACTTATACCTAAGATAACTATATGAGGCTTGATCCCATCGAAGGCATGTAGTGTAGCTATTAGACTAGTTTAGTAGGGGTTAACCATAAAGGGTAGCACAACCTAAAAACACACTAATTTCTCTCTTTTTTTTATTGAATGCTTTGATAAATAATATTGCAGGTATCTAGGGTTTTCACTTGTTGCAGGTCATTATAGATTATGTGAACAAGAGTGATATACAACAAAGCATATTTTTAGACATGCAAAGGGCACAAAATCTACAAAACTTCACTACAAGAAGGTCCAAGACTATATAGTAGAATTCATGATTGTATAAAATAAGGGAAATACCATATAATAATTGTACAATCATGCACCAAAGCACTTTCTAATTAGAGTCTCAGAAATGATGCATTTTCTGTATTAGATAAATTTGTTTTCCTTACCTGTACATCCAAATTTCTTTTGTTCTACTGTGTGTAGTTAAGTATTTATCTCCTATTATATATTTGAGTTATTATTCTATCACTTATCATTGTTGCAAGTATTAACGTGTTTGTCTGATTATGCTTGGTTGATTATAAATTAATTAATTTAGAACAACATCCTATAATGGACCCTTACATCCTATATATTGTTTTCCACGTCACATTTACACATTATATTTTAGGGTGTAAACATTTGGTGAACCCAACTCTTTATCGAATCTATCACTTTTCTCAACCCCTCGTTTCCCTAGGGTTTCTCCTTCATCTCTGGTTTTAGATTTATCACTCCTTTAGGGTTTGTATTCAAATCCAATTCAAATTTTCATCTATCACCTAACCTAAATCTAGTTTTCAAAATTTTCCCTAGGGTCTCATATTTGGTTCTCCCCTCTAGGTCTCTTTGTAGGATTTCTTATATAATTATAAGCCTTGCTCTTATTTTGTGCTATCAGGACTTATGTTACCGATTCCCAAGTTCGTTTGTATAATTTTTTTCACCATTATCCTACATCTAAAGATACCCTTTAAAGGTATTACAACAAACAATGCTTCTTGTTGATATGAATCATTCCTATGTGGCATCCCTTATAAGACACATTTCATCTAATTCTAAGGACTCATCATCTACAACCCCTTCTATTAGTAATAACGATATATTTTTCAAGGATGTCATAGAGTTTATTTAAGCATTATAACACAATTTTAATGTAAAAATTCAAGCTTTGAATACCAAGATCAGATCTCTCAAGAATGAGATAGCACATTTAAATGATCCCTTAAATTTCCATGCTAATCATGTCTCCATGCATCATGATCAATTTAGTTCTAATGCTAAAGGAAAATAATATGATAAAAATGATATACATTATATATATGCCCATTCAAGTGAAGTGAAATTCATACACAGAGGCAAAAATTTATATGTTTCTAGAAATCAATATCGAATACTAAGTCAATCCCATCAAAAAATATTTTTTTGGTTTGAAAATAATAATAAACAACATGATATTCTCTATGAGCTACTCAATCATTGAATAATCACATTTCTACCTAATCATGATTACCCCATATAGGCTTGAAAAATCAAAGGAAAATCATTTTACAATTATCAAGGAATTAATATACATCGTGATAATGATTTTTATGATTTACACTTAAAGACACAATAACTTGAGCATATAAGTTTTATTACCTTCGATACGTAATATTCTTATATAAATCCTATTCAATCATCTCAATTCCCTAATTTTAAATGGTTACTATTGACCTTTCAAGCCCTTGACCACAACTATTTATAAGAATCATAGGTCAAAGTATTTTTCATGATTTTCTCAGGTCCTAATTAACATGTTTATTCTTGAGGATTTTGTATTTGACACTAAAAAATTAAATTAGCATTGATGACGCCTATTTCACACCTAAGAGGTATAAAATGTCTTCCCAATGTGAAAACATAACACATGTAAATGCACAAGGGTGTTTTACAAGTAAAAAAATCTCTCTAGAGATAATGCAATCCATATATTTTAAACTAAGAAGGTTGTTTACCTTTAAAAATGTCTTTTACAATGTTTTGATTTACATGCCATGAAAAATATCATGTCTATTTGGAGTCTTAATGCTAGTTTGTAGGTTTGATTCAAGGATGCAAGTCACTAGTGAGGAACAACAAGTCAAATAACCGCCTCCATGTTGATGTTGAGTTTCATGTAGAAGTGTATGCATGCTTGGATCAGAATGTTCTATCTTCATAGGTATGTGGGAGTTTCTCCAAAAATATACAAAGTTTATTTTTCATGAATAAGGTCTCCATAGATCATCAAGAGGCTTGTAAAAACATCTAAACCACCATATGGTCATAAAGAGGTTTGCATGAAAGGTTAAGTGAGAGGAAAACTTGTTAGATAACCAATAATATTAGAATTTAGGCATCACAAAGCATTTTGACAAGTCTAAAAGTTCTTCACTTTTATGGTAGTCTCAGATGCATGTTTATATAATTAGGGGGTTTCATGAAATGTCATCAAGAGTTTAAAAAAACATAAGAAGGATGCATGTTTTCTCAATGTTTCCCATCTCCAATGTATGTTCCCACATACAGGAGGGGATGTTTACAATTCAATATCTGTTGAATCCCCAAGAGCTTGCTAGGATATCACAAGGAAGCCTATTTTAATTTATCAGCTATTACATGTTTCAATAATTATGTCTCAGACTTGTCAACACATTGTTAGAAGATTTTTTTAGGAAAACAATAGTGTCCTTCGTGCATGGAACTCAAACTCTAAAAGTCTATAATGGTCATGGTGTTACCCACACCCCTTACAATCCTCCACAAACATCCATTAATATCGTATCTTCTCCCATGCACAATGGTATAAGTCAATCAGTTGAAGGAGGGTTCAATGTTTATAACCCTAAGAGGGAGGGAGGTAACTCAAGAAAAAGTTTAAGGAGGTCATAACAAACTTTGGATCATTCCTTAAGTGTTTTCTCAATTTTCTATGAAGTATGTAGGTATTTTTTAATCTTTTCCATGTAAAAACTGAGATATGCCATGTTCCATGACCTATCTTATTCCTACAAAATTTTTGGTTGCATGCAACCCTATTTTAGATTGAATGGTAGTTGTCTTGGTAGTTGAAAACCATAAAGAATTTATAGGCTCTATAGAAAGGAAGAATGATGATCTCAAACTATCTTTGAGTACTTTTAGATCACAGAGTCATGAAGCCTTAACATGTCTTGAAGATCATGAGTGTTTCTCCAAATACATGATAGAATACATTAGGACAAAATGAGGTGTTAGGGAGGTTTCCAAATCTTTTAACATGTTTCCATTATGTAAAAGAGCTTGAGAAACAAAGTAAATAAACTTGATTGATTCCTATGATGTGAGATCTTCCCACATACCTTGCAAAAAATTTCTTAATCTCTAAATATGAGAAGTAAGGTCTGTCAGGACAAGAGCCATGTCTCTTGTAAGTTTCTAAGCAAGTGCATAGGGTTTAAAGTAGAATTAGAGGATTAATAGAGTTGTAACACGATAATTAAGGTTTTTTTAAGTCCCTGAGGTATTTGGTCATGAAACAAGAACATAAATAGGTAAAACAAAAAGGAAACCTCCATTAAAGTGAGAAATAAAGTTTCTAAGCAATTAAAGGCTTACATGATATTAAGTAGGGTCTCGAATGAAATTAATAGGGCATCTTATAAGACCTTAAAGTCTGTGGGCAAGTAATAAGGTCTATGGAAGAATGCATAGGTTTGTTGTTGGAGTAAATAAATGGATAAGTATTATTCAAGTGCAGGGATTGTGTATAGAAGGGTGTGCGTAGGTAGTAACACATGAAGGAAGGAAGGATAAGGATGACACATGAAGACAACCTA
This sequence comes from Taxus chinensis, assembly GCA_019776745.2. NCBI lineage: Eukaryota > Viridiplantae > Streptophyta > Pinopsida > Cupressales > Taxaceae > Taxus > Taxus chinensis. The sequence goes on along the minus strand of CM034151.1, from coordinate 531,164,620 downwards.
TATATAGGAATAAAGTAGGATGAGGCCAAGTTATTTATCTAGCTCGATTTATAGTTAAAGAAAAGTTGTAAGAAGCATGGAGTCTATATTTAAAACATCTAATATTAGGAAAAAAACATGTTAGCGATGAAGGGAAATCCTCCACCTTGTATAACTAGGTGTAACACTCTGTGTAAAAGGTGGTTCTAATAATGTATATGAAAATTTCTAAGTGCATGTGAATTATTTTGTATGCACACATAGGTTCAACACATGGATGTAATCAACATGTTTTTTATGTAATGCAATGTGTTTATGATGGAAAATTGTATTTGGGTTACAAGGATTAGCAAATTTGAACATGGTGTACTAGGAATTCAAGTGTTATTGATAATTTTCTATGTTGATTGAGTTTCTTTATTATATGTGTTGTCATTACTTCTACTTGATATGTTGTATCTCTATTCATGTTGTAATGGTTATGATGATCATGTATACTTTAACCACATCTTGATAAGTGAACAAATGAGGGACCTGGTGATTGTATGCACTTCAGGTGAGTGTTTAGACTTTATGTGGATGAAGTGATAAAATTCCCAACTAAGCATTGGTTGATAAAAAGGACTACATTTTGGTTCTGTTGCTGGGACCTCTTTTCTTTGTTCTCATTAGGATGTGGCGTGTATATGGCGTTTTGGCTATCATTGGAGAATATTGAGCTTTGGGTACATGACGACTAGGATGCATTTACTCAAAGATATAACACTGGACCAAATTTTAATGCATGCAAGTGGGCAGAAGGTAACCTCTATAATGATTTGTATGAGACATTTTTCATATTCTTCCTATTAGAATTATACCCATGGTTAGTAGCTTACGCGCATAATAGGGGTGTTTGAATATGAAGAAAACAAGTGTGGAGCTAGGATAACTATTAAGAACTCTCTGATTTGGACACATCATGGACAAGAGTTGTAGATCACTAGTGGGAAGGTGTGTTACACATTTGTACCTTGAATATGTGATTTCGACATAATCGTGCCTTGAGGAAGTAGAGTTATGGTTTTTATGTTAGCCAAGGGAATCATATTTACGAGCGACACCTTTAGCTATCAAGATTTTGATGATCGATATGGGGATGGATAAATTATTGATGGAAGGCTAAAACCACATCGTGTGCAGGGGCAGGAAGCAAGTTTGGGAAAGATGGTGTTGGTATAAGCAGAAGAGAGGGAAATAGAAGAAAGACTTCATAAGTATAATGATGCGTGAGAGAGGGTACTTGAAGAAGAGTTGTGACTGAGAGGAATGATGACTGGTGGTAGTGATGAGAACCCTATAGAAGGTGAGGGACTGCAGGATCATATCTTTCAAGTATTGGGGAATCATATTATAATGACCCCTTTGGCATCAGATGAAAGCGATTCTGAGGAGAGAATGAGAACCATTGGCATGCATTTGACCCAGCCTGGCCACCTAGCCCTTGCGCATGGTGTTCAAAATTTAGAATTTGTTGTAGAAGATAATCATAGTGAAGGCAAATAGGAAGACAATTAAGTATCACCACATTGGGTAGGAGATATAGGTAGGCATGTATTGGTCTCAGATTAGGAGGTACAATAAATTAAGGTAGCACATATGGTAGTATAATAGGTGCTTGTGTTTGGACAAAGTTTTTTTGGAACCAATTTGGTAGGTGTGATGTTAGGGAAAAGTAGTGGCGCATTACCCGTTAGAGGTAGTACGATAGGGGGAGTGATAGGACGAACAATTGGTGTGTAGTTTAGCACTACTATGGGGACATAAGGTAGTATGTCTACAGGTCCCAAGGTCACGGTGGGAGGTTTAAGATCTTGCCCCACTCCAAGAAAAGGACCACAATAACCATCACAATAACATTAACAACCACAATAGAAGAGCCCTTACATATTCTTTGAGACGTCCTTTCATCTACTAGAATATAGAGGTATGGAATATGTAGCCAAACATGTGCATAAGTGTGAGTTATTATGGAGAGCTAAGGGAATAACAAATAATAATCGGAAGGCAAGTCAATTTTCCACCACACTTCAATGGAGCACACACAATTAGTACAAGAAATAATATCTACATAAGACAATAATGGATTATGATGCGTTGCGCACTATATTTTTGGTTGAATTCCATATACCTAAGTTCAAGTAGTAGAGCATTAACACACTAAAGGATATTAAGTAGGGTTTTTCTAAGAGTGTTTGAGAATATGATTCATATTTTAAAACCTCTTTGTCCAATCTTTCCTATGACATTGATCAGAGACAACATACATAGTGGTTTGTTGACAACTTTTTGAATAATGCTATCACACAAGATATTTGCTATCCGTGTGAGGCCTTGGAAGCATAACTATGTGCTAAAGCATTTGGAAGTGTTGACACAGGGTTAATTCCATTCCTTGAAGACCATATTATAATAATGACTACCAAGTTGGAGAAATTGTCCCCCAATTCAGCTCATGAGACACACAGTGGACTTTGGTGTACTCATTGTGAGGTGGAAGGAAATTCAAACGATAGCTACCCACATGAGAATGTGCATGGGCTACTAACGGCCTATGAGATTTTTCATAAGAATCATGATGTACATAATTATCCACTTTTACAATGCATGATGTAGAAGCATGTCTCTGTATATTACGAAATTTATGATGTGCATACCCATGACACAACCAATTGTCATCTGCTTAATCAAATCCTTGAGGATTGTGAAATAAGGTTGCGTCAAACCAGTGTGGACAATATCTTGTAGGTACAATAAGGATAGAATAGTGAAGTGCACAACAATGATAATGGAGGCTTTAGAGATGATACAAAATTAGAATCCAAGGTGGTCAAGGAAGGTTTACACGAGGGACATGTTATAGTTGTGGGTCGCTTGATCATTATCAACCTGAATGTCCTAAGAATTAGGTTTACTTGTACTATGGAAAGGCACAAAAGGTTGAAGATTTTATAGATCTGTATGCCCACACATGTAAGAATAACAAAAAGGATAAGGTTGTAATTATGATCAAGGTTGAATGCACTAAGTAAGAACAGTGGGCACCTAAGAAGATGGTTGAGCCTAAAATTCAATCTTTATTAGTTACTACACGCACGAGAAAGGAAAGGTGAGACCTCTCATCAAATGGGAAGAGGTTGTGCATGCAAAGTATCTAGACATAGCCTAATAGAAGGAAGTTTATCAAGAGGCCATGGGTGTTATTAGAGAGATGCAAGGAGAGATTCAATGTTTAAAGGAGAAAACACTTGATAGGGAACACATGAGGGGTACTGAACTATCATAGAAGGATGTGGACAACCTTAGGGAGGTATGAAATTTTTTAAGACATGAGAACATCATCTTGTTATTGGGGGAATGGTTATGAGATAAGATGTCGCGTAGGTGTGGAAAGGGAGTGCCAGATCCTGCATGCTAATTTGCCACCACAAGATCATGAATATGATAGATAAGTCACATTAGATGTAGTGATCAAGGGGTGGTTGGTCAGTAATATCCTTATTGATACAAGAGTAGAAGTCAATGTTCTCACCCTTGATGCTTGGAACCAAATGGGAAGGCTGCAATTGTAACCATTTTCAAATGTATTGTATATGGCCAATGAGACAAGGGGGCTATTCCCATTAGGGTACTAAAGGACCCCACTATCACTATTGAGAGAGCCAAGTTCAATGGTGATTTCTAAGTATTAGAGCTCATGGAAGAAAATAATTTCCCTACGCTACTTGGACGTCCTTAATGTTATGCCAATAATAGAGACTTGTGCTTCAACAAACATTATATAATTTTTTAGAACAAGGATGAGCACATTGTGATACCATTAGACATTCAAAGATTACGCCTTATGTAGATCCCATCAATAAGGAATATCTCAATTGAATCTACATGCATATAGTGTGCAACCTTAAAAATGCAGAGCCATCAAAGGAGGGCATACTTCATTGGGAATACGTGTAGTTCATCAGTGATACTAATAGCATGGATTTTAATAATTGGGCCCATGGTATGTATGAAATGGTTGGGTGCGAGATAAGTGGAAGAGTGACAAGGATGGTTAGGCCATGACGCGTTAGGTGGTTTTGTAAAACTAGCTTTTTGAAGTATATTGGAGAGGAGAAGCCTGAGTAATTCTTGCGCACGATGGAAGAAAATGGTGTAATGAGGGAGATAGGAAAAACTTGATGGTATACATGTTGTGGGGGACCACAACACGTTAGTGGGATACACATAGAGATATTTTACTTGGTTAGCAAGAGATTAGAGTGGAATTCTTGACAAGGTTTTCCAGGAGTAATCTCCCCTCATTGGTACATGAGTATGATGGGAAGACTTCTCCCATGTTACACATTTAAATTTGTGAAAGGAATTGGATGAAGGAGTAAGATGATTTGCCACCATCTCTATGGGTACACAAGTTTTAATCCAATTTGTGTAGATGCATGTGTGCTTGGTATGTACATGCTTATTTAAAGCAAGAGACATCAAGTTGGAATGACTTGACTGAAGATATTGTTCATAATTTTGATTATTTTTCTACTAAGCCACTAGTTCATAAAGCTCTATAGATAATGAGGCACATCATATTGGGGGATAATGCAAAGGTGGAGGAGATTATGATTCAGTTGTTTAGAAAGGCTAGTTTTGAAGCACACGAGGACTTGGTATAATTAGAAGAGACACTGTTGAGGTGAGCTTGGAAAGAAAAAGATAAATGAAAGCTTGTATACCTCATAGATGATGAATAAGTAGAATATTTGGATATTAAAAACACAAAGGGTGTGCACGAGGTGTTAGAGTCCACAAATGAGCAAACACACACATATCATGTGCCATTAAAGAGCAAGAAAGTGAATATTGGGATTGAATATGTGCATGAAGAGTTGATTATAAGTGATTATTAGTCTAAACTTGAGGTTGCAAAGATCATTGAGTTACTACGTAAATTTTAGGATTTGTTTCCTAGGGGGTACCTTGAATTAAATGACATACATTCATCATTGGGAGAAATGAAAATCAAGCACAAGGAGGGTGTGACTAGATCAGAAGATACCTTAGCGGATGAACCCTAACTTGTATGTCAAAGTAAAAGATGAAATTAATAAAATGCTCAAGTCAAACATTATTGAGCCTATTGAGGAGTCTAGGTGGATAAGCCCCATGGTGATTAACATCAAGAAGGATGGAAAGATAAGGATCTGTGTTGACTACAAAGTTCTAAATACTTAATGTGTTATTGATCATTTTCCTACGCCATTTACTAAAGTGATCTTGCAAGGAGTAACATGGTGTGAGATCTACTCTTTTCTAGATGGGTTTTCAGGTTACCATTAGGGGATGATCACACATGAAGATCAGAAGAAGACCACATTTACAACATAATGGGCATGTTTTTCCTACAAAGTTATGCCATTTGGCATGAAAAATGTGGCATCAATGTTCTCACACATTGTGGTACAAGCATTTCAAGAATTTATTCATAAGTTTCTTCATATTTACTTAAATGATTGGATGATGTATGGCCTAGTTAAAGATCATTGTGACTATTTGAGGTTGATGTTTGAAAGATGCAGGTAACTTAACATCTCCTTGAATATCAAAAAGTGCATTTTTGTACCTCCTTTTGGTACCCTACTTGGACATATCATTTGTAAGGGAGGTTTTTTGGTGAACCCAACTAAAATTACAGTTATTTTATGGTTGGGAGAACCAACTAAAAAGAGAGAGGTGCACAGATTCCTTCAGCATATTATTTATTACCAGAGGTTTATCAAAGGGTATGTAAATATTTTTGTGCCACTAGAAGAACTGTTTAAAGAATAAGGAAAATTCTATTGGGGTAACATGCAACAACAAGCTTTTGAGACATTGAAAAAGAAGATAACCACCACACCTATCTTACGTTTCCCCTCCTAAAACAATCCTGTTTCATGTGCATGTAGATGATTATGGTACATCTATAGGAGTAGTGTTGGCACAACTAGGTGAAGGTAATATTGATCATCCTATATGTTTTATGAGCAGGAAGCTGACGTCTATCAAGAAAAATTACACCACAATGGAGTGTGAAGATTTGGCAATGATATACACACTTCATAAGCCTAAGAAGTACTTATTAGCCACACCATTTATATTCTATACTGATCATATGATGTTGAAGTACTTGGTCAATAAGTTAGTTTTACAGGGGAACATCTGTCGTTGGATCCTTCTCTTTAAGGAGTTTGATTTATTATTTATTGTAAAGCCTGGTAAGAAAAATTTGGGATTAGATCATTTATCAAGGATTAATTCTAGTGAGGACATGAAAAGCATAAAATATACTATGTCAGATGCTTAATTATTTTAATTAAACTACATACCAACAAACTTAGAAGATATTGCAGTATTATTACGCATTGGAGTTACACCTAAATGTATGAAGACATTAGAGAAAAAGTAGCTTTTGATTCATACGGTGCCTTACCAACTTATTGGAGGAGACATATATAAAATGGGAAGAGATAAAGTCTTGCGCAGATGTGTGATGGAACATGACCGTGAAGCTATCATGGAGGAAGCATATAGAGGAATAGATGGTGGACATTATGTAAGAGAAGAAACAATGTGCAAGATCTTACTTACTGGATTATGGTGGGAAACACTATATAAGGATACCAAGACATTCATCTAGGTTTGTAACCATTTTCAGAGGATAGGTAAACTAGGAAATCAAGATGAGATGCCATTATGCCTTATAGCGAGCGCAGATCCATTTGATAAATGGGAGATTGATTTTATAGGCCTAATTACTCCACCTATGCACATTACATAATTAGATATACAAATTACTTGACAAGGTGGGTAGAAACTGCGTGATTAACTAAAATTTGGATATTGGAATAGTTAATCTAACTAGGAACAACAGTAAATAACAATGAATAAATGTAGTGAATAAATATAGAAAGTGACCCAAACAACTAAACTAATGAAAATGTGAAACCCTAATTGACAAGTAGGGTTAGAAGGAGCTTAGTTGATTCGAAGGTTGATCTAGACTGTGTCGTAAAATCAACAGAATATTCCGGAGGCAAGAGTGAACATGCAGAGGTCCCGAAAAGGATGGATCTGAGTTGTTTGAAGGGACTGGGGCACTTAGGAGAGGATAAGGGTGTATGTAAACACCCTAGTCTAGATTCTGGGTGCCTTGGTCTATGTAGCAGGTCCAAAAACCAACTCTTAAGGGTTGGAAGATAATCTGAATCCTTAACTCCATGTCACATGTAACTCACTGCTCTGTGTAAAATATCGTTAATGATTAGTGATGAAAGAAAAACCTGTAAGATCCCAAAACAAGAATCAAACCCTAAAAAAGAAAAATGCAAATGAAGGGGTTAGAATTTCCTTAGGGGCCACAATGGTGGACTTACTAACTGAGCACTGTACTACATCTCAGACCCAATGTAGTTCTATGTGTGTGTGTGTGTGTGTGTATGAAATCACGCCCTAGGTGCTCTTGTGCCAGTCACACTTTGTGAAAGTAATGAATAATAACTATGTGTAGAAATGTAATAAAATGGTCGATGGAATAGAATAAACTTCCCTCCTATGCAGTGTGATGTAGATGGACCAACCTTGTGCCTTGTGATGGAGCTAGATGGATGTAAATGAGCTCTAGATTGAAGTAACCTTTGATGATGATAGTAGTGCCTAGTGCTTGGTCCCTCATTATGGTCTCATAACTTTATATTTATATGGTTCTCTTGTTGTAATTTCATAATTAACCATGGAAAGGGCATCCGCAAAAAAGATAAGAACATCAAACAACTAGAAAGTTCCCAAAAAGTGGTGGGAAAGTGTAAAAAGGATCACGACACCCCAACTAGGACCAGGGCACTGACGAGTGCCCCATTACTAGCCCAGACACCCCAGTCAAGGCTAAAATGATGGAAAGTGTCAAAAGTAGACTGTGCATATGTGGGGTGAAGTTCATGAATTACGACAGAAAGTAAATAAAAATGACCAAAGACGAGGGTTAATTAATACTTTCTTCACTCAAAAACCATATGAATAGTGGTACAAGACCGAGACTAAATAATGTTTAAAGTGCATGATTTTGTGTCTACACTTCACCTACAAAGGATTACACTATAACAACAACTAGGTTTTTTTATGGAAAAACATCATAAGCAGGTATGGATGTCCATTGAGCCTTACAAGTGATAGGGGAACTAACTTTCTGAATGAGACAATATGGATATTGTCAGAAAAGTTCATAGCAGCACACTGTAAGACTATACCTTATCACCCATAAACAAATGAAACTGCTGAGGACTTCAATAATATTTTGGGAAAAACCTTGACAAATATATGTGATGTTGGAAGAAAATGTTAGGATGATAAAGTATCAACAATGTTATGGGCATATAGAACTATGTACAAGGGGTTGAATAAGGCCACACCCTTTTAGTTGGTGTTTAGCATGGAGGCAATTTTTGTTGGCGTGTATATTTTCCACATCATGTGGTGAGTCATCTCACTTAGGTGAGGTCATAGGTCTTAGGTGTCATAGGGGTTATGACAAGTTTAGATTCCATCATATGCATCACTACACATCATTGTGCATTATTCTGTCATATGAGAGTTAATTCTATTTTAGGAATGTAACTCCCATTATCCACTTGAGGAGGTATGATTACTTACACTAGGGTTTACATAACACCCATATTTGCACCCCTTCCTTTTTTCAGATCTAGGAGAGATGGTGAATGCTATTTTTTCCTTTCCTTTCTTTGCATGCACATTTCATGGTTTATGCTCACTCCCCCATGGAACCTCATCACGCTACTAGAGTGCAACTCAGTTGATGTTCACATTATCTCATAGATCCTCATGTTATCGTATTTTCAATGTCTTCATCAAATTTTCCCATGAAATTTATGTTACCCTCCCTGTGTATTGTTTGTGTAGGAGGACTAGATGATGAGAAAGCAGTATAGGAGAAAATTTATAAACTAATGTAGTTGGATGAGAGGCACACCATTGTGTGATAGATTCAGAAGACAGAAAAATCTAGACAAAAGGCTTAGCGTGACAGGCATTTTAAGAACAAGTCTTTTATAGTAGGGAAGATGGTGCTCTTTCATGTCTCCAAGTTTGTGCACCATCCTGGAAAACATAAAGTGCATTAGTTGGGACCATTTACAGTAACCAAGATATTGGAATCACGTGCATGTAAGTTGCATGTGCTAGATGGAAGTATGTTTCCCGGTTACTTCAATCGGAGTAGGATGAAGTCCTACTATAAATAATATTCTTTATGTGTTTTTAATATGGCAATATTGCTACTTAGATTATATTTCCCTTTCTATTTTGTTTTGTTTTGTTGTAATAAGCATGTCCACATGCATGACCTAATTACTCTATGTTAGACTGATGCACAGAGGAACACACATACTTTTAGTGTGGGGTAAAGAAGCTACAAGAGCTCACAAGATAAAATGGGAAGTTGGTACTTCTTGAGAAGCTGGTAAATGTGCATGCGATGGTGTGAAAGAATGGTGTGCAGTGGAAAATACATTAATGCGTTGAAGATGGTACTATGAATGGATTGATATGGTGCAAAGGTGTTTAAGGATGCTGGCACCTGGAGGTATAGGAATTTATAAGATTGGAAATCATGTGGGTAAAGGGCTGCACAATGTAACACAAAGGAGGTAGTGAGAGGATAGACTACTGGAAAGTGGAACAAATGAAGAATGTGTACTTCATAGAGAGATGCATGCAAAAGGATATGTAGCCTAGGAAGTAGTAGTGTGCCAGAAGGTTATGACTGCCATGTGAAAAAGAAAAAGTGCGAGAAAAAGCAAAAATTACATTTAAAGCAAAAATTGGTGGTAGGTGAGGAGAAATTAATACATATTAAATTGGGAATACTATAAATAGTGTGCGAGCGAATTCATTCTTACCTTGCTTTTGAGGACTTGTGCAATTGAAGAGCTAATTGCAACCAAGTGCAAAGAAGGAACTCATGAATTTGTGAAAACATGAACTAGAGAAAAGTGCACATGATCTTGAGTTAGAGAGCTCCTTCAGTGGAAGTGGAAGCTTGGAGAAATGGTGTGGAAGCAATAATAAGATAGGATTCACAGAGCTAGGGAATGAGATTAAGAAAGCTGTATTAGGGCACAAAGTTGAAGTGGATAAGAGCAAGGGTTTGAGTAATAAAATTGAGAATTCAACCTCATAGGCATAAGAATTGAACAAGTAAGTAATTTCCAATATTTAGGGCACATATTTTGTAAATTTTAGGGTTTGTGTAGTTGATAACATAAAAAATGGCACCAAAGAGGTCTCCTAAGATCAAGAATAAGAATAATAACAAGAATGTTGTCGATGATACACTTGAAGATTGCTATTCATAAATGTAATACCTGCCGGAAGTGGTAGTAGGGAAGCCATGGGTTTCACAGCTAACCAAGTGCAAGATAAGTTATTATGATCATAGAACACAAGCCCACGAAACAAATATCCAAAATTATGTGTTGAGGTAATTGAGCTAGAGAATTATAGGACAAATTTTCCTCGATTACAAGGTGAGGAATGACTTGGAGAGGGTACGAGTTGCCATACTTTGTGAAGTCTGTGTGCCTTTATCAATGGATTATGTCTAGGGTACATGAGGAATTATTTTATTTTACTGGCAGAAGAATACACCTAACCCCATAATTTATTGGAAAGGTGACTGAGTTGTGTGATAGAAGAATAGATATCATGTTGGACTTAGAAGATGAAGCCGCAGTCAAGGAAACAACAATAAAGGTTAACTACCAATGAGGGATGCACACATTCAACATCACAATTATAACAGATCCAGGCACTAGAGTGGCCACGTGTGTAGTGAGTTATAAGTTAGGAGCTTTCAAGCGGTGGATGGAAGTAAACAAGAAGTTCCTACATGTTGTACATAATATGGTGCAGAAGACACTATACAACATTGCCTTGTATACTGCTGAAGGAATTGTTGAGGATAAGGACCAGGTGAGAAAGGGAAAAAGATAACTTGGGGTGCCATTCTATTGTTGATTGTGTTTTGGGAGATTAGATTACCTGATGGCTCGACAAACAAGATGTGGGTCTATCCGGTAGAAAACAAGTCTCATGCGTAGAGGTTTGTAGAGTTCACTTGTGATGGAGTAATAATAGGCCCTTGTAAGAAATGCATTGAGAAATGGTATAGGAGGTTGCACGATACATTTGAGAATGAATAATATGTACCAAGGGAGATTCCAAATCTATTAGATAAATAGGCATAGTTTGTGGTGCATCAACATTATTTCCTTCACCGATTCTTACTAAGTAAAGAGAAATGGGCTCGTGGTGTAAGTTACAATTTGCATTTACATCAAAATACTTCCACGATGTAGTAAATAAAATAAAGGATGCACATAAGTTGAATTATAATGGAGACAAGGTAGATGTTGACTACCACACTCTGCGCCAAACTTATGTATATATGGCGAGGGTAGCATATGTAGAGATGGTGGACATAATATGAGACATTAAGTGTAGAGGTAAATGAGGCTTCTAATAAGGTAGAGAAATCATTTGACAACTGCCAAGATTTTGATCCAATTATTAGTACATGCACCATAATCAAGGAGGTAGAATTGAAGAATATTCAAGCCAAAATGAAGAAAAATAAGGCCGAATGAGAGAAGGTCATGGTGGAAGTTGTAGAAAAGAGGGAGATGATAAAGGCCAAGAAAGAAACACTAGCAGAAAGGCTTAAAGACATCTACCTTGAAGTAATGCGCAAGATGGATACTTTAGAGGGTGTGACCGCCAACATAGATGTGGTGGTAAAGGAATTGAAGGAGAAGGCTAATGAGCTAGCCCTTGAGAAAGTGTCAAAAATTGTAGAAGAAATACTAGATAAGGATACCAAAGAGCTCAAAGGTTGGAAAGAGCTAGAAAATGTAATAATTAGGGAGTTTCCAGAGCTTCTCCAACCACCTAAGGCCTAAATTTTGAGCGTGCGTGCATATTATTGGCTTGATTCATTGGGTAAGGCCCCATATTATTTATTCTTTATATTATTTCATTATTTTATCCATTCTTTGGAGGAACATTCATTGATTCATATTAACAAGGATGGACAATGCTCTTAGTGTGGGGTAATGTTGGAGTGTAGAAATGGATAAGTATTAGCTAAGCACAAATACTGCAAACATGTAGTATAAAATTATGAAAAGGGCAGAAGGAACGTGCGGAAGTACATGTGAAAACAAAGAGTCACTACAGGTCAATGTACAAGAGCATACACGCGAGAATAGGTAGTGAAATATAGGTTAATGCGCGAAGGCTCATGTATATGCACACAAAATTGAGGACTTAGTCATTTTTATAGCAAGGCTAAAAATAGGAAAGAAAGTAGAAGATAACGTGATATACAAGCAAGGTTTGGAAATAGAAAAAAAAATGCAAGGAAGGATAAGGACGGCACATGAAGTCAACCTATTTATAGGAATAAAGTAGGATGAGGTTGAGTTATTTATAACTCGATTTATAGTTAAAGAAAATTTATAAGAAATATGCAGTGTATGTTTAACACATCTATTATTAGGAATAACACATGTAAGCGGTAGCGGGAAAGTACCCAATGTGTATAAATAGGTATATCACTCCATGTAAAAGGTGGTTTTGATAATGTAGAGGAAAGTGTGTAAGTGCACGTGAGTTATTCGGTATGCATGCAGGATGGATGTAATCAACAAATTTGTTATTAATGTAATGTGTTTATAATGGAAAATTGTATTTGGGTTGTAAGGATTAACATATCTAACCATGGTATACTTAGAATTCAAGTGTTATTGATAATTGTCTATGTTGATTGATTTTCCTTATTATATGTGTTGCCATTACTTCTACTTATTATGTTGTATCTTTATGCATGTCGTAATGGTTATGATGATCATGTATACTTTAACCACATCTTGATAAGTGAACAAAGTAGGGAATTGGTGATTACACGTGCTTCAGGTGAGCGTTTAGATTTTGTTTGGATGAAGTGCTAACACACCCAACTAAGCATTGGTTAAAAAAAGACTACATATGTACGAAGCAAATAAACATGAAACAATTTTTTAAGAGATAAAATAAGGTTACTAAAGACTAAATAAATAGTTAATGGATCTCACCTTGCTCGAGAAGGGAGAAGAGAGGTGTAAATTATTTAGAAAATTCTCTATGACATTCCAAAGTCAGTCATACATCTTCCCCATAACATGTAACCTCCTCAAGCAAATTTTATCATTAGAAACATGAGTCAAAACCTTGTCATGAGCGAGTTATTTCAATTTAAAACCTATTCTATTGTATAAGACCTAGTGGAGGATCTAAGGAAGGAGATAAGTCAAAATCCAAGCATTAATGGGTAGTGAAGCACAATTTTCTAGTTGAATGTGGTGAGTTATATAGCATTTTAAGGAGCTTCTCAAACAATAAGACTAGGTAATAATTTAAGAGCAATATGAATAACTCTTCAATAAGAAAATGGAGGAAATATAACATGTCTTATCTCCCACTACAACCAAAGAAGAAAACTTGACCAGGGTAGAAAATTCCAAAACAACTTAAGGAGCTCTTAATTCAGAAAAAAACTTCCTAGATTCCTCTCTTATATTCATGGATTGGAGTGAGTTATTTGAAAAAGTTGTTATTTTTCCCTCTCTTACTCACTTGTAATCTCTATATATTACTATGAAATGACTTTCAAAGGAACCCTCTACTTGGATGTAACAAAATTCTACCATTTTGAAGGTTGTATACACACTTTTATCCTTGAAGTCAATAAAGAATTAATCTTGCCTCAAGTAATTGTTATCATATTATGTGTATCTTTGATTTTTAAGCATGTTTTGTGGATTATTAGTCTCTTTTAGTATATTTAAGGTGAATTGTAGACATCTCATCACTCTTGTAATTATGTCATATTCTTTCCTACCTTCGCCGCAACACTTACATGAGGGTTGTGTAACTAGATATTAATTCCTAAGATTATCTCGTGGTTGTTGAAGTGATTAACTAAAATTTAACTAAACTATGTAGTGCTAAGGAGGACATAAAACACAGTAAATAAATGTACTAAAGTAATATGTAAAATAAATGAAATAATTAAGGTAATAGAAATGAAACCCTAAGTGTGCAAGAGGGAAAAGGAAAGAACTCAGTTGATAATTGGTGACTGTCGTAAAGGTGACTAGAGAAATCAGAAGCAGGAGTGACTATGCTGAGGTTCCGCAGAGGATAGATCTGGGTGATATAAATGGACTGGCACACCCACGAGCACTCTGGAAGGTGAAATATGCACCTTGGTATGCAAAAAAGCTCTGGAACTGGTTCTTACAGGGTCAAAAAGTGGTCTGAAACCCTTGTTGTGTGTCACATCAGATTTGCTTTCCTGTGTAGTATGCTTCGAATACTCCAAGAGGAAGAATAGCCTACAAAATACCCAAAAAGGAAGTATCAAAACCCTAAAAATAAAGATACAGAATGAATGGGTCAGACTGACCTCAGTTGCAACAACACTGGGCTTACTAAACTGAGCACTACACTACATTTTGAACCCAAATGTAGTTTTGATGAGTGTGTTCATGTCACACCCTATGTGCTCTTGTGTCAGTCACACTTTTTGAAATGGCGAACAATAGCTAAATGTAGAAAATGTAATAGCACATGTGCATGAAATAGAATAGAATCCCTCCCCCTATGAAGTGTGATGCAAACTTCCTAGCTTGTGCATTGATGATGGAGCTATGTGGATGCAAGTGCATTAGATGAATACAACTCTAGGTGGAGTGATAGTAGTAGATGATGTTAGGTCCCTCATTATGGTCTCATAACTTTATATTTATAGGGTTTTCTTTCTTTAATTTTGTAATTAACCTCAAAAAGTCTGACCATAAGAAAGATCAATATGATAAATGGATATAAGTGTCCCAAAAAGTGGCGGGAAAGTGCTAGAAGGATATGGGAACCCCCAGGTGGGACTAGGATGCCTATAGGCACCCAAATTCTAAATTTGGGTGCCCTAGCTAATACTAAAATAACACAAGATGTCAGAAAATGACTGGACATATGGGTACAATAGGTCACAAATTATGAAATAAAATAAACAAGATGGCCAAAAGGATGGGGGTTAATTAATACTTTCTTTACTCAAGAAACTTATAAATAGTAGTATGAGACTGAGATAAATAAATGTCTAAAATGCATGATTTTGTGACTACATGAAGTAAGTTCAGGAGTTCTCTAAACTATTGGTGTATCACCACATTGCATTTTTAGTTTCTGCTACCTCTTTCCATGACGAACAACCTACTTAGAGTTGTAAATATGTCTTATTGAGTATTATTTTAGACCCATATGATTGATTACATAATAGGTACACCTAATTTAAGCAAGATCTAGCCTTTTCCAGAGGACCATCTCAAGGAGCCAAGATTATACACCTTGGGGATGTTCCCATATTTTTAATAAATTACTTGATTAATAAACTGGTGCATGATTGAGGTGATAATAGTTAACTAAATCTACAACAACTATATCAAATGAGCACAATGAAATACTAAATGAGAAGACTTTAATGTTATTTACTCACAAAGAGGATACAAATGAAATAACTCCTTTAGAAGATTCAATCTCACTATAAGACTTATATCATGTCATTTTTGTAAAAAGAAGAGAACAATATGCATGACACAAGAGAAAATTTCACAAGAACTATTGCAAAGGGAATAATGTGAGCAATACAAGCTTGAACAGGAGACACTACACATGGCTACAAAGAAATTAGAGTTTACAAACACCCAATTGGGGAAACATGTAGATAAATTTCTTGAATAGTACTAATTTTCCTTATTAGTCCATTTTAAAGAACATGATAACTTTGATACTAATTACTCTAACAATGATGCAAAGGATTTTCATATGTCAGATGAGCATTTACCCACGTTAAATTTCAATCCCATCATTGACAATGATTCTGGTATCATCTCTATGGGAATTAGACATATTGATTTGTTGATTCTAAGTGTGAGGTTAGAAAATCATCTCCTATCATAGAGGCTAATCAAGAAGGAAAATATAACCTAGTACGAAACACATAAAACACTATTTTAAAACAAATTGATATGCCACGCGAGCCTTTGTGCGAAGTGAATATTCACCTTATTTATTCCAATGATTATTGGTTTGTAATTGAGGAATAGAAACTTATGATATTGATCATTCTAAATTCAAATCCTTTCCCACTAATACAGGTTAGGATATTACTCATCTTGACAAATTTATAGGATATCTCTTACTTTTCTCTTGTTGGTTCTATAAACATACTTCTATTACACATGTTTCTTCTAATAGATGTCTATCTAATGATTTAATCATGTTACTCTATTAATGGTCACCTAATGTTTACTAACAAAAAATACCTTTTCCAATACTTGGGGGTATACGAGGATCTCCTTTCCTTCTTTTTTAAGACTAGGTTTCCTCGCAATGTACATGTTCCCATGTATTATTGTCAAGGTGATTCTTCCGCTAATTTTGTTAAAAGTTTGGATACTATCCATACTCATCACTTTTTATGCACTTTAAAAATAATATCAAACCAATTTAATCACAATGAGTGTCATTCATAAATCAAAAATCACTATCAATCAAATTCAATCTTATAAAACATAAATCTCAATAAAAAGGAGGGTACACACAATACTTATACTATTTTTAATGCTCTTGTGTTATCCCCTTCCCTGTATATAATTATCTTCATGTAATGTAAAACATTCAAATGCTTGCAAAAATACAAAAATCAGGACTTGTTTATGATTTGATTTGCTAGTTTGTTATTTCACATATATTTTTTGTCATTTTGGTTTGATAGATAACATATTTTTTATATATACTCTTTATGCACATGCATTCATGAGATATTTCAATCTCGATGCAAGACACATACATATATTAATACATGATGATAGGATGTTGGTTTAGTCCCTTCCCATTGAGACTAATCTTTAGGGGCATCTACTAGCGGTTTTGTTTCATTTCAATTACTTTACACTTCCTTGTTAGGATTGATTATGTGCATTTTTTTAATTCTATCTTTTGAGCTAACATGATTAACACATGTTCCTTGGAAATGGTAACCTATCTTGCTATGTATTCTCACTATCAAATGTGTTATACTTGCTCACTACATTATTTTATTACTTTTTTTTATATTGAATACTTGATTGCTTATTGTATGCGACATGAGTGCCTTGATTGTTTGTGACACCAAGGGTGTCCCATGTTATCAAAAAAAAATCTAGATCTAGTCAGGGAAAGGAAAAGCACAAAATTAGAATCTCAATAATATGCTTGTGGGAGGGACAAATTAAGATTATAATTTTACTATTGCAAATATACTATTTTTCATAAACCAATATTGCCTATTAAATAAGATTTATAAGGAGGTTATAAATAACAACCTTGGATTTTGTTTAAACAAAATTTATATGGGAACCAAGTTGTTGAAAATAACAACTTGGTTATTAATAAAAAAACAAGAAGATCACTACATAAAGGTTAACAAGTGCAAATGTAAATATAAATAACATATTCACACTAACACCCTCCCTTAATCAAATGCTAGGGAGTAAAATAAAAGAAGGGGTCCTGACTACTAGGCATGATAAGGTACCTAATACAAAAAAGGAAATAACGAAGGACTAACTTCATAATGAATCCTCCCAAGGACAACTTCCTTTTCCCCAAGATTTTCTCATAACTCAAGAAAACAAGTAGAAGCCAAGGGTTTAGTGAAGATATCTACAATTTGATCACTAGTAGACATAAAATCCAATTGACAAAAACTCATATTGAATTAACGTTTGAATGAAGTCGAGGTGGATCTCAATATGTATGGTACACTTATACTCAATAAGATTATGTGTTATTTGGATAGAAATCTGATTCCCACACAAAAGGACAATAGGAGCTATCCATGGAAATCCAAACTCACCAAATAATTAACGAAGCTAAATAAATTCTTTACCAACCTTAACTGTACTTCTATACTCTACCTCAGTAGATGACAAGGATATTGTAGTTTGTTTTTGACATGCACATGTAACCAAACTAGAGCCAAGGTGAAATAAGAAACCCAAAGTATATCATCACATGTCACAAAAACCTCCCCAATATGAATATATACATCCCTCAATATCACAAGATCCTAAGGATAGTAAATAATGCCAAAACTCAAAGTCCCTCAAATGTAGCACAAAATATGTTTACTACCTAGAAATGAATCTCATGAGGCTCATGAGAAAACTGAGAGACAAGGTTTACAATAAAAGTGATACCAAGATGAGTGTGAGTGAGATACAAAAGACTCCTAACTACTTTTCTATACAAAATGACATCAAATAAGTTAGACTGAAAATAAATAGTCAATTCAATACTTGAATGAAATGTAGTGGGATATGGCTTACAATCAGCCATATTGAACTTCTACATAAAATTTGAAGCATAATTTATTTGTTCAATATATACCTTTTGAAGATTAATATATTGGAGGCTAAGGAAATAATGTAATAGACCCAACTCTGGCATATCAAAATTTACATTCAAGTTGTTTTGAATATCCTTAAACAGAGAACCTAAAATACCAATGAGGATGAGATCATCAACATACAAAACCAATTTTGATAAATCATCACCACTCTTTAGAAAATATACATTATGGTTCTTTTTACAATAGTAAAAACCAACACACAACAAGAAATCATCCATCTTCTCATACAAAGCTTGTCGAGCTTGTTTGAGACTATAAAGAGAATGTTGATTTCTACAAACTTCCGAAGAGTCAAGTACGAAGCCCTAAGGTTTCTCCATATAAATTTCCTCATGGATATCATAATACAAAAAGGAAATATTCACATCCATCTAATATATTGACCATTGATGAGAATAAGTGAGGGAGAGAATGAGGTGCAAAAAATCCATATTTTCTACAGGAGCAAAAGTCTCAGAGTAGTCCATCCCTTAAACTTGTGAAAACCACTTAGAAAAAAAATGAGAATTATATGTGTCAATCGATCCATATCTACATACTTGGTCTTATAGACCCATTTACATCACACAAGATTTCTTACCCTAGAAAGATGCACTAACTCCCAAGTGTTATGCTTCAAAAGAGAAGAATATTACTTTGCCATAACAACATCCCATTTTGGATGAAAAAAAACTTATAAAAAAGTGACAAGATAACTAAAGATATATTGACTGACAAGAGCCATAACTGAAGGCATAGAACGAGGTTGACAATAAGAAACATCACCGAATGAAACAATTTGGGAATTAGTTGAGGATGAGGAAAAGGTGGAGGAGTAGGATCCACAACATGAGCATCAACAAAATAAAGAAGCATATATTTGGATATCAGATAAAGGAGGAGGGGAATAAGTAACAATATCATGATCTAAGGGAGTATCAGTCTTATTAACATGAACATCTCTCCAAAATAGAACCTCATGGGTGGATGGATTAAGAAGATGATATGCCTTCACACGTTCAAAATATCCAACAATATGAGCTTCTTGATCTTCTTCTACATGGATTTTCTCTTGTCATCAAGAACAAAAGCCCATGCCTTGATCCCAAAAACATAAAAAATTAGATACATCAAGTTTCTCATCAGACCATGCTTCTTCAGGAGTAACCCCTTGAACTACCTTATGCGTGTTCTGTATGAAATTTTCACAATTCACAACTTTAACCCAAAAATTAGATGGTAAGTTCTTGGATCGAATCATGTAATTAGCCATTTCATTGAGTCTGATTCTTACATTCAGCAACACCATTTTTCTGATGGGTATAAGGCACTATATAATAATGTAGAATACCATTATCAATACAAAAATATCTAAATGCATTATTAGTATACTCCCCCTCATTATCAGTGTGAAAATTTTTAAGTGCATGACCTGATTGTTTTTCAACAAAGGATTTAAAATCCTTGAAATTATCAAGGACATAACTTTTATATTGCAAAAACTACACCCAAGTTATTCTTGTGAAGTCATCAACGAAAGTTAGCACATATTTAGCACCAAAAAAGGAGTTAAAAGGGAAGCTCAAAATATCATTGTGTACCAACTCTAAAGGAGACTTATCTCGAGTAGCCCATCCCTTTGGAAACAAATATTGATGTTATTTCCCAAGCATGTACTCTAGGAAAACACCATTACTAGAGGAAAATTTTGGGAGCCCCATAACCATGTCCTGTGAAGTGAGCTAATACAAGTACCTGTAATTGAGGTGACTAAACCTCTGATACCACATCTTTCTCTATGAATTAGAATAATTAATCAAGGAAGACCCTGTACTATTATCAAAATTTTCAAAAAGATATAAATGTGAATATATTTCTGTGATGCATGTATCAACAATCTCATCAATATTATTCAATTCCTTAATTATAACACTATGTGGGGAAATTCAATAATTTTACCACTACTAAAGGTAAATATTGGATATATAGACAACAAATTGTTAAAAATGAAAGAAACACAGAGTATATCATTAATGCATCCATGTGGCATTTCAATAGTACCAAATTCCACAACTTCAACCGCAAAGGAGTTTCCCATCAAAATATGAGAAATGTTGCAATCATAAATCAAGCTCAACAAATTTTGATAATGTGTCAGATGATGAGAAGCACAAGAATCAAAAATCCATTTCTCTCAAAGGAGTACACGCTTGATCATAAAGAGCCTTTCCCTTGCCAATGTTTAAAGAAGAAGAAGAAGATGAAGGAGTAGGAACACAAATCTTATGTTGTTTTAAGGCCTTTTGTAGAGCTTTAATTCTAAAAAAACATTTGAATTCTATGTGAGTTATTTTATAACAATATGAAGATGGGTCATAGGTATTTTTTATTAGAATATATATATTTTTTTCTAGGATTACGAGACTTAGAAGAATCAACAGGATGTGGAGATGGTTTAGGATACACAACAAAATTATTGGAGGATCATGCATTTTTTTTTTAATTTACTCTTAGGAGAGTTAGCTACTAATGCATCACTTGAGTTTGGAAAGACATCAAGAGAAAGAAACTTTGTTTGTTCTCTAGTGATCCTTTCACAAAATAACTCAAAGGAAGACATTTTAAAGTTATATCCTAAAACATCCATATTAGCGAAAAATGAAGAAGCAAATATTGAAAATAGACCCTTTAATTTTGATAAAATTTAAAATATGCATTTTTCATCCATCTTTTCTTTTCCACCTACTTTTAGTTGACTTTGTAGTTCCTTAAATTTTTTCAAAAATTCTTCAATGGAGGCAAAACTAGATGACGAACATGAAGTGAATTCCAAATCAATTTGTAATAATTTAAATTGATTTACTTTTCCAAACAAGGATTCAAACTTCTCCCATACCTCTTGTGGTGATTTAGCATCAATAATGTGAAATTGAAGGTTGTCTACAACATTGAGAGCTATCAATATGCATGTCTCATCCTGTTTGCAAGCATACAAACATTTGTTCTTCTATGTAGTGAAAACCAATCTAGAAGCCCGAAACACTCGCCATAAACCCCAGGATTGAAGAAGTTGCTACATTATTAGTTTCCACGTGTGGTAATATGTGGAAGTAAGGGGATAAAAGAGTTTCTGATCCAAAATAATTGATGAGGATTTCAACATTATAGAAATTCTTCCCCTTATTTTAACTTCTCAATCAAGTCCTCAATCAAAACACCAAAAAATAATAATAAAAAAATTACAATTCAATTTCCTTCAAATAATTTCCCGATCAAATTGTTTAGGTTGTCCACAAAAATATTTTCCTCCTCCCATTCAAATTAATCTCCTAAAAAGGTTTAAATACCTTCAAAATAATTTAAATACTTCTAAAAAAATTCTTCCCTTTATAAACTCCTCAAAAGCTTTCATAGACCAAAAAAAGGTGTCAATGGATTTGAACCCAATACCTATAGGTCATCATTAGAAAATTTTAGCAAAATACTTGATTCCACTCTTGCTACAGACTTCACCAAACATTAAAGGAGAGAAATGTATATTTAAAGATCTTACCAAAACCATTTTAAGGAAAACTAGGCAAAAAACATGACACATGGCACAATTTGGAGCTCAGATTGAGTTTTGATTAAATTATTTGTCGTGAGGTAGGATATAATCACTTTGAAAATTCAATACCACCATTTGAACCATAAACCCACGGTTCCCTTAATGTTGCATATTTTTCAAAGGTGGTTTTGAAAGAGTGTGCAACAAAGAAATTTTGCATAGGTGGTTTTAATAAGCCATAAGTAGTTTTGTTCCAAAACAAACTCTAGAACATCTTCCATGCAGGATTCAAGGGGTGTAATAAGATAATTATTTTTTCAGAGCTATAAAGTTGGAAGGGCTTGCATAGAAAATACAATCAATAAAAATAACTAGAATCCACTTCAATAAACATGAAAGTGCAGATAAGACATCTCCTTTGAGCATGCAATAACAAGAACACCTAGATAGAGTAATAATTGATCTCCAAAAAATAACTAGAGGATATACTTTCTCGAAACAAGCAAAATTTAAGGCACATACATCCAAATAACACACTTAATGGCGAGCTATGGGATTATACTATGCATTCCACAAAGAATGACGAGATTTTCTTAGTAGAGACAACCACAATTACCAAGCTACAAAATAAAACCAATGACATGAAAACCATAAAATAGGCTTAAATAAACCAATAAATATTTCTTATTATAATCTCCAACAACAAAATTACATGTCAAAAAATTGAGAGCTTAATATGGCCTTGCTTCACCTGCAGCTACCGAAAACTCTAATACTATATCAGAATAAAGATCCAAATCTAGTCAAGGAAACACAAAACACAAAACCAAAATCTTAGTAATATGCATGCAAGAAGAAGAAAATAAAGAGCATATTTTTAATATTGTAAATCCACTATTTTGCATACACCAATATCGCCTATTAAATAAGATTTACAAGGAGGTTATAAATAACGACCTGAAATTTTGTTTAAACTTGAATATTGTTTAAACAATATTTATACAGGAATCAAGTTGTTGAAAATAATAACTTCTACATGAAGGTTAGCAAGTGTAAATGTAAATAGTAAATACCATATTTACACTAACACATGTTTGTCGATTTATGCCTATTTATATGCACTTGCTTATTTGTATGTGGCCTAACGTGCTTCCTACGTGATTTTCATGTGACATCATGGGCATCTCATGTTTGTGACTCTATGCCTTCATGTGAATATTTTACAAACTATTATCACTAATTTTACTTATGTTGACTAGATTGACTATTGATTTACCTCTACAATAGTTTTTTAATTTAACACACGTTTATTATTACTACTATTTATTTTTGCATGTTGCGTGTTGCTTTATGCACCATGGTATCTACCATGTGTAACCCATTTTTGTAGGAATAGGTTTCAAATAGTGGTGACCATTAAAGCTCTTCTATCTGATCTAATAAAAATGATCATACTTATCCAACATGGGTGCACATCTTTTCTTTTGAGTCGTGTACTCAAATATTTTATCACATGTGCCTCAAAAGAGGCAACATTCATTATGATATATTATACATTTTAATTTGACATCAATAGAAAACATGACACAATAATAAGTTTTTATATGGTATACATCTTAAAAAATAGGTACAAATTCCAAAAAGTGGTAGAAATCAACAGTTGTCAAAACCATACACTTCAGGTCAAGACCATATTATGGTCCAAACTCCATTGGATATTCCCGAACTAGGGGTAGATTGTTAAAAATTTCCTTTAGTTTCAATTTCCTACAACTATTTACAGACTTTTGGTACAAATTTAGACATAGATGACATGGTTCAGAGTATTATATAAGGGGCATGATTACTTCATTCATTCTCCATTACACTACTCAGATATAATTACAAAAATATGGTTTTAGGGGCATGGGCCTTCTTTTTCTTTGCATTATTCAACACTTGCATATTAAAATTCACTTATACAACACATAGTGGTGGCATAGTGCATACGTTCCTTTTTTATTGCATGGTTTATTTACAAAATTGAGCCTACATCGATCTACAACAATGTGGTCTATTGGATTGTGGAAGGTATGAAAGTGGTTAAGTTATTTTTAGGCATACCTTCATCTCCTCTTTCACATTTGTAGGGGAAGATATCATGGTTACAAAAAATGTTGATACATGGTTTTTTCTCTTAATGGGGAATATTGGTTCCTCTCCCTCGCCTCTTTGGTGTTGGTTGCATGCACTTAACATTCCAATTTCTCCTTCAACACAATTAAGGATTGATTTTCCCCAATTCTATGGTATTTTAACAACAAAACCAAATCTCCAAAGTATACCGAAGACAATATATTCTCCCTTCACACAATGAAAAAGTGTATTCCTTCCATATTTTGTATATTCTTTACTTTATTTGGCATAAGTTCAAAATTTATAAACATTATTTACATTTTGAGTTACTCTCTAGTTTCTATCATAAAACATTGACTGTGCTCTATATTATAGGTTTCACCATGGAACATGTCAACTCTAATACAATGGAAGATAACTACTAAATATAGATATAGTGTGTGTGCACACTTAACTATGTTTCCCTTTAAGCATGCAATTTAAAATTACACACTTAAATTAGGGGAATATGTAGACACTCAAATTCGGTAACTTATCCTTTTACAATGATAAGTTTGGCCATGTCACCTTGCTAAGAAAAATGCTCACATTCGAAGTCCAATCAACACAAGTCTCGAGCTCTTTCCTGACTTTATCATCTCTACATTTCTTTATCCTTCATTACGGAAATATTAATCAACCAAAGTAGTAAACAACTTCCATGAATCATTCTAGATATCTTGAAATGACATCATTGTCAGCTAAGGAAAAATTA
Organism: Taxus chinensis; assembly: GCA_019776745.2. Taxonomy (NCBI): domain Eukaryota; kingdom Viridiplantae; phylum Streptophyta; class Pinopsida; order Cupressales; family Taxaceae; genus Taxus; species Taxus chinensis. The sequence goes on along the minus strand of CM034151.1, from coordinate 531,139,612 downwards.
TATAGTTTGGTCCATAGTGGACTATGGTCCTGTTTGACTTGTATGATTCATCATCCTTTCATCTTCCAATTTTTTTTTCAATTTGAATATCTTAAGTGCATTGTTTCATTTTCCTATGGTCGTACTTACCATAATATTTCACCTAAAAAAGGCTATATAAGAAATTCAAAAACAATTTATAACTCACCTGACACTTTCATAAGCTCCTATTATAAATATCAATACAAAAAGTACTCAAGGATCTCCTAAATCTCACAAAATAAGTTGCACATCACTTATATTAGCTACTACTATAGGTTTAAAGCACTCAACTAGATAAAATATCCTAGATTCATCCATTTCCATGCATGTAAAGATCTTGGAGCCATGTCTTAACAAGAGCAAACTAATGCCAAAAAATGTCAAAGGTATTTAAGGGAAAAAAGGGTTTAGTCTAGTTACAATATCATAAACGAAGCCTCTTTAATCTTAGATTAGCCTATTTTACTTACATGCATCAATATATATCCTTTGTTCTACTTAATGGAGATGATTATTCATCTTCTCTTGTGTATTTGAGTTATTATTTTATCACTTACCATTGTTACAAGTATTAATGTGTCATTTTGATTATGCATGGTTAACTGTGAATTGATTAATTCAAAATAACCTCCTATAATGAACCCTTACATCCTATATATTGTTTTACACATCACTTTTACACATTATAGTTTTAGGGTGTACACAACCCTTTTGATGCAATAATCAACTTAATCAGATGCCCATTAATCATATTGATATTTCTCCTAGTACTTGCATGTGAAGGCTTCTTATGACTTCCTCCTCACTTCTTGTGTAGTGTATCCATTCTATTCATGATCATGATTATGATTATCTACCTTTAAATACCCTTAAAAAGTAAGGTGAGCCCCATCCCAAACTTTATGATGATGAAAATAATGATGTGGATCGTGATCAAGTTACTTTTGTATTTTATCAAGAACTTCATGACCAACCCTAGTATTTTGACCACATTTCCAAGGCACTTCTTTCCTTTAATCTTTTATGTAATCATAAATGTAATGATAAGTATCTTTTTGGGGTGCTTCACCCTATATAATCCCTTATGGATATATATACCATTACTACATCCAATGTTCCTATATCTTCGGGGGAAACTAATATCCCCCTTCATAGTGTTATAATGTCTATTATTATGGCTACTACTACGTCTACTATATATACCCATAGGGGTTCCTAATCCACTTCTAATATACAAAACCTTGAACACCTTGTTAATAATTTACAATCTCAAATATTATAATCAAAACAAAGTGCCTCTACCTATTTTAATGTTACACATGTCAATCACTTACTTCACAATCCACTTGTCCAAATTCACTTCCTATCCTTTTCCTATTGGTTTTCTCACTCCCAAACTTCCTACCTATAATGAAAAAAGTGATCCTAAATATCGCTTTCATTATTTCCATGTCATTTTCTTAGATTATGTTTACAACGATGTATTACTTACTAATCTGTTTCCTAAAAGCCTCAAGGAATTTGCATTGCAATGCTTTTATGAACTTTATATTCATTATATTGACACCTAAAATCCATCACACTACTTTAAGTGGAAATTTTAAAAATAACACTACCACCCATCTTTGTTTATCAATTAATGACCCTCCATTATTTAATCAATTTCACCTCTCTTAAATACTAATTATCATCAATTTTTAATTTTTAATCCTAACCTGTAGACACTTAAATTTGGTAATTTACTCTTTGACATTGATTTTTTTAAAAATGCACTCTTGATAAGATTAACACAATATTTATTTTCCCACTTTGTACATCTTGAGGTCTCTTGCCTAGCTTGTTTATCCTTACACATTTATATGCCGACAAATTCTAAGATTTAAATGCATAAAATCCATATCCTAAGTCAACCCAACAGGATGCAAACCTCATTTATCATATTTTATATCCTGGTCAAGGTCGTATATTTTGTTAAAAATTTATATCTGATCCTGAATATTTTTACAGATTTACACCTACATATCCTCCATTTTTCTTTCAATTTCACATTATTTGATGGGTCCTTTAATCCCTTTGGGCTAGCCTTCCTTTCATAATTTAACTTTGGAACCCTACATAAGAAAGTCAACACTAACTCATTTTCTAACCTAGAAATCCTATAACACTAGATTGGTACGTCACTTCTTACTCTTGCAAAGACATATGCACACTCATTAGGGTAAAAACCACTACAGGGCTGAAGCTTCTTACTAAGTCAAGGAATTAACCTATTTTATCTTCAAAAACTCAAACATACATTCTCTAAGTATTTTAGTAATTTCCAAACTCAACTCGAGCATTATCAAAAGAAGTTTCCAAATTTAGTTACATTAATTTATAAGTCACATGTTAGGGGGAGAATGACATGTGGTTTAAGTCCTCTTTAGAGTAGTGCCAATGTTGGTAGTGCATGAGGGTGCTTGCAACCCAACTAATGTTTGTTTTATAGGATTTCCCATCCATGGTTAGGGTTTGCGATCTTGTTCAAAATATTCAAATAACTTTACAAAATAACCGAAAACTAGGGTTTTATAAAAATAGACATTTCTTTAAAGGTGACAGTCCCAAAAAGTTGTAGACCTAGAATTTAATTAATATAAAATTTGAAATTAGATCCTAATCTGATGCTATTGTAGTAGTAAAATAAATATGAAATTAAGTATATAAAATAAACCCAAGTAACTAAGCAATAAATTATGAAACCCTAATTGCAAGGAGGGGGAGAAGGTACTTAGCTGATTCAAAATAAAATCTAGAGTGTATCAAAGTGATGACCAGGTGAGCAGAATGACAGGAAGAGACCTAGAAATATACAGATATGGAGAGATAGACTAGACAGGGGAGCCTGGAGAGGGATAGGATGCCCACGGGTGCCCTATGCTTGTTTCTAGGTAGCTAAGTTTATGGAAAAGCTCATAAAACCTCCTCCGAGGTGTCACAAGGTGTTCTCCTTTAGTCACCTTTGGTTGCTTTGAGGTTGCACCAAAATGGCAGAGGTCACTGGAAACCTGCAATGAAATATTAACCTGTAAAACCCTCAAAAAGACATCAAATCCCCCAAAAAAGAAAGATGCAGAATGAGGGGTCAGACTATCCTCAACTATCACAATGGTGAACTTATGACTGATTGTTGCACTACATCTCACACCCAATGTAGTTCTATGTGTGTGTGCATGGAATCATGCCCTAGGTGGCTCTTGTGCGATTCACACTTGATAGCAAGAAAATAACTAGATGTAAAAAAATGTAGTAAATGTGTGCACAAAATAGAATGAAATTCCCTCCTATGAAGTGTATGTAGAAGAACCACCCCTTATGTCCCCTGTGATGGTGCTAGATGGATGCAATGAAGCTCTTAGATGCCTCGATGGATGCAAACTTAGGTGGTGATAGTTAATTCTTAGTGTTTTATCCGTTATTATGATCATATAACTTTATATTTATATGATTCCCTTGCTTGAATTTCATAATTAACCCCGAAAATGCCGACTAAAAAAAAGATAAGATGTTCAAAATACTAGTAAGGATCCAAAAAGTGTGAGTAAAGTACAAAGGGGTTAGGGGTGCCCAGAGGGGACAAGGGCACCCAATGCTTGCATCCTGAATATGTGCCAATGTCTAGGATGATAAAATCCACAGTATAATAAGGCATATTGAGAAAGTAAAGGAGCAAGAATTAAAGGAGAAATAGAAGACAATGAAAGGTGGCCAAAGATATAGGTTAATTAGTATGTTTCTTACTTAGGAATCATATGAATATTAGTATGTAATCAGGACTAGATAATTACCCAAAGTACATGATTTTATGTCTACATTTACCCCCACTTTATGTAGGTGAGCAAAATGCTCGGTAACATAAATTAGATAGAGATGCATACCTGATAACCATGTAGATTGATGAAAAAAGCGTGTTGAGGGAGTAGACAAAGCATGGAGTGATAACAATGTGAAATGTGGATGCTAAAGAGAAAAAAGTGCAAAAAGTGATGATGAAAATGAACCTAGGGTGGAAACACATGTGAAGATGTCGCAATGTACCTATTTTGATGTCGATGTTGTTGTTGTGATGTTGGTGATTTTGACTACCACTTTCCATACGAAAATAATGTAAAAGATAAGAACGATCAAGTAGACAAATACACATGCATATGTGTACAAAAGTATATAAAAATGCTGAAAATGTGAAAAAGGAACATGTGCACCTAATCCGTGATGAGTAAAGGGTGTAGAAAGGATATTGAAGATGTCAATGAAGGGCATGATTTTTGGGCGATCTCATGCCACGACAAAATAAGTATAGGGAGGAAATTCTAGTATCATCCTTCAACCTTTAACCACTTCCCAAAGTTATAGAGCACTCTGAAATGTTGATTTTTTGGGTGATCCTATAATGCGACAGAAGTAGTGAAGAAAGTAAATTCTAGTGTCATCCGTTAACCTTTAACTACTCCCCAGAATGAAAATACCACTGTAGATGGTGTGTACTTGTCCTCAATGTATATATGCTAGCGTTAAATGATTCTCTGCCTTGTCAAAAGCCACTGTGACATGTTGAAAACAAATGTGTAATTGACCCTATTTATAGGCATCCAGGAAGGAAATTTCTTTACTAAGGACCCAAGTATGATTTTGAGCCCTATCCAAAATTGAAAAATATGTTGTACTAAAAAATGTTGAAGATCTGCCCCCTAGTTACTAGCATCCAGGAAGGACATCGTTATGATAAGGAACCAAGTCTAATTATGATCCCTGAAAACTATGTTGTACTATTACCATGCTATATATAACATTGTATGGGGTGAATGATTCACCCATATGATGCCCCCCTCGTTTGGGGTGCATGTGACATCGCTGAAGGAGTATGCATCCCGAAAGTGGACTGAATGCTATGCTAAAATTATGCCTTGCAGGGGGAAGGGAATGTGCTTGGTAGAAACAAAAACATGCATAAACAAAGTGGCTAGGAGATAAGGGTTAGTATGAGAAAACATGCATGTAAAAGATAAGTGTAAAAAATGTGTAAGCTAAGATGCAAGTAGGTAATGTAATACACAAGAAAGTAGACCAGAAAAAAGTGGGTTGAAAACATGGGACACCACTCACGATGTCACAAGATAATCAAGGCCATAGTGACCATAAGTAAACAAATGTGTATATAAGAAAAATGACAAATCCCATAAATAAGAGAATAAAAAGAGGAAGCGATGACAAATAATGTAACAAACAACCATGGAAACTAATAGTCCTGCATAGCAAATGTTGTACATGAAGCACCCGTTAGCATGTTATAAAGATAAAAAGTATGTCAAAACGTGTATAAGTCGATAAATTAATTTACTATGAAACAAAAATGAAACAACATCACATGTAGTGTACAAAAGTGGACGCCCCCAGGAGCCTTTGCAGGACTAGTAATAGGTAGTATGCCAAGCATTCATGCCACATGTAATAGATCTGCATAATCTATGATCATAACTAGAAAGGAAAATGAACATGCATGTGTGTATGATAAAAATAATGACATACAAGATATCTATCTAGCATGTGTAATAAAGTGAACATGTAAGCAGAAGTAAGCAAGAGTAAATGCAACCAAGATATACAATATGACGTGGATGAGGTAGAATGGAATGTAGTGTGAATGATATAAGCATCATGCCCCTGAGTGGATATGTATGTATGTAACGAGGCTCATTTATTTATGCCCCCTTAGCAGCAAATAATGAATTGTAAATGAGAGTGCGTCATTGGGAAATGGTTTGAATGTGTGTAATAGAAAGATGTCATCGATAAAGCTTAAAGTGTAGAGTGTGTGAGTGAATAAGTGAGTGATGGAACATGTGAGTGTGATGAGGTCCATTTGAGATGTATACCCTCAACAGTCGAGTATGGACTATGGAACTAGAGTGCGTCATAGGGTAATGACCACAACATGTAGAAGTAGATGTAAGAGAGATGTAGTGTGAATGTGTATAGTGAGTAACACGCCTTATATGAAATAGAATTTTTGAGGAGATGATGATGCATGATGTGTGGGATCTGTAATGTGACTGAGAAATACTAGAGATATGTGCGGTTGTCTAGTGAAAAATGTGTGATATGGTCAAGTGTATGAGAATGCGTGGTGTGTATAATGTGTAGTGTGTGAGGCTCAAGTGTATAGTATTCCCTCAACAGTCAAGTGTGAACCAAAACACAAGAGTGCATCATCGGGAAATGAAGATAGTGGCGTGCATGTTGTGTGTAAATATCTAGGTGTGATTTGATAAGAGGGTAAGATGCATGTTGATGTTAGAGGGGGGAGAGAATAAATGTGATGCCCCCAAGCATGCAATGGTGAGTGCACTATCCGATAAAAGTGAAAGATGAAGGCCCTCCAGCTGATGTTGGTAGAGATGAAGGTGTATGAACATGCTCAAAGAGTTGTGGTATATGAGATAGAATTTGCGCAGGTGAATGAAGCCTATACACATGTGACCAACGAGTATACGACAAACAATTTTGTGTACCAAAATGTGGAGGTGATGGTGATATTTTTGAAGCAGAATGCGTAGGTGATGGACACCTACGTGGAGTGAAACAGGGTGGTGAAGTGTGCCTAAATATAGGAGTTATCCTGGTGATAGACCTATATTGATGTACTAGACTAACAGAATGATGAGACTGTATAGGTCGTGTGTGAACAGGCGAGATAGGATTAGATTGTGCTTTAGGTTAAATAGGCTGTTGGGAACTATATGGAGTAAATGATGCAATGAAAACCTTAAGAGGAGGTTGTGACCATGGAGTGGATGGAGTGACATATTTTATAGAGATGACTTGATTTTTGTGAACAAACTTGAGATGAAAGTGATTCATGGATATGATATACTGAGACCTGTGAATCTAGTTGAGGCCTAAGAGCATGTCACAACCTTGAGTGATGACAAGGAAAGTCACACACACAAACATCCCCTATATGTACCATAGGTGATTTAGGGTGTTTTCCCCTATTATGTGGTGTTTTCCCCTTTCGGTTGTGTGTTTGTTTTGGTTGTTCTTGCTTATGTGGTATGTTACTCTATTACCCAATAGATAAAGCAACAATTTTCTCCCCCACAAGACAACTAAGGTTCATGATTGATCCATTTTTATTTTATCCAATCTAAAACAAGTCCCCGAGTGGGAGTCAACTATTTTCATACTAAATTTATAGCATGCAAAATTTAATTTTTTGGTCATGACAACTAAACCCACTTGAAATTCCCTTTCCTGGTCAATATAAACCTTTCCTCTAGCTAGAATTTCAACTGCGTCACTGAATTATGGTCAAGAGGAGCATGCTAACATTATTTTCAAGTGTGTTTCATGTGTATAGAACTCTACTTATCTTGGTTCTTAAAGATATTGAGATCTATGAAAGAACAATGCTCTCGAAGGATTCAAAAGGGCTATTTTTGGCCTTTTTATCACTGGTGAAGATCCTCCAAAAGATTACATAGAAAATTCAAATCATTCAGGAGTTTTATAGGATAGAAATGAAGTTTTCTAACATATTTTAGGAAGATTCTGTGGATAAAATTGAGGTCAATAACAAGTTAAGAAAATATGGGTCTTTTTATGCAAGACACTGGGGAATGCATGTTCCAAAGAAGCTAGTCACTTTGTTCAAAGGGTTTCTGGAGCCTCGTGAAGTGTTGAGAGATAATATCCTAGGAAATTGAAATAATATAGAGCCTACTTCATGGTGAAATAATCAAGGAAGAAATGTGGGAGTATAAAATGTGGAAAAGTGTCCACTAGTGTAGTACAAGGGTCTTTTTACAAGGTGTAACTTTCTTGAAGGGTTACAGAAACCATGGGAAGAGTTAGAAGGCTAACCAAAGGTAAAATTTGAGTAAATTTGACCTTATTCATTTTCCATGTGTTATATTGGTTCATTATCATTCTAGACTTCGATGACAACTCAAATTATTAATGCACACACAAGGGCTAAACTGAAAAATGGTATGAAAAGGAAAATTGAAAAATGAATTAGGTATTTAAAATGTTGGGAATTGATTCATTTGGCCATTTTGAATTAAAATCATGTAAGGTTGGCCCTCTGAACTCCATGTCTTTCTTCCGGGCCCAATAATTCACTCCTTAGTCTATTTTCATGTTGTGAATGATGACATCAACATTCCAAGAAGCTTGGGTAGGTATTTGGTGCTTTGATGTCCCTTTTCCCTTTTTCTTAACATGTAAGGGGACATTAGGGGAATGGAAGTGTGCTCCTTTTATAGATGAGTGATTTGCATTACTTAGTATTCACTTGAGGTGTTAGACACATGTTTTCAACTCATGGTAACTCATTTTTGACCAATTTTTCATGATGAATGGACCCATGATATAATTTTGGAGGTTTTATGTCCTCCTTTCCATTTGTACTAATATAAAATGGGACAATGGGGACATAAAATTTTTCCACCCTATGGAGGAGAATTTTTGTCACTTCAAAATACAATCTAGGGTGTTAGGAAGGTGTCTTCAACTCACAAAATTTGGCCTCATCCTCATAATACCTTCACCCATGGTGCATTTTAGAGGGGGTGATGTACCTTTGTCCCTTTTCCCCATATTTTTTAGGGTGTTACCACACCTCCAATCTCCACTAGACCTAGGTTTGCTTAGTTGGGTTTAACCCTAGTTAAATTACACAAATGGGAGGGAAAGAAAATTTGAAAGGGGGTAACTAATTCAAATACAATACTTAGTCATTTTTCATTGCACTTAATTTTTATTTACCCTCCTCCATTTCTTTTGGTATGTTGTTATTCTACCAAAGTTTTTCGAGACATCCTATATGCCCAAAAACCATTTTTGTTCATAACTTGCAAACCCCATGCTTGATTGCCACAAAACTTTATTAACATCTTCCTCTCCAGAATGCCTTTAAGTGGAGTAAAAACTTGTTGAAATTGATGCTATGAGTTATTTTATATAAAATCTATAAAATTTTCAGCCCAAAAAAAATTTGCTTTTTAGATCCACACAATCTTAGGGATTGAAAACTCTTGAAAGCTAGAGAAAACAATCCCCATAAAACTAGCGCCCATTTGAGCCTTTATTTGCATCATGAAGTTGAATATTATTAAAGATACGAAGGAATGATTTTTCTTCAATATTATTCCCCATTTGAGAAAAATTATAGACCAAAAAGTTTCCTTTTCATATCTACAGATATCTAGACGAGAGAAACCCCTAAAAATCAGAGCAAAGTATCTTGGTGTAAAATAGAAAATTTTGAGACCACTTTCATTCTGATCTGACACTTGGAATACCGATTTATATTTTTATTAATTCTCTACCAAGTAGCCTACTAAAAATAATAATTTTGAGAAATAATTGGTTTTTAGTAGCTTAGTTCATTCCTCCAAGATCAAAACACTCAAAAATGAAAAATTGCTAAAAATAGACACCCATGTATGACTTGATAAAAATAGTAAGTTTTCAGAATAATCTCAAAATGTCCACACATGTTCTCCCCTTCATGTATCGCTATTCCAACATTTTCAAAGGTCAATTCCTTAGTTTGTAAGCAAATTCCTGCATTTCTGAATGTGGTAAGCATAAGGTGTCTCAGAGTGAATCTGCTAAATTTAAAAATATGATGTGGAATGAACCTCATGAAAATGTGACCGAAGGGATTCTCTCAAAGTGTGTTATTAAGATAAAATGGTCACCTATTTAAAATAACAAGGCTATTTTTAGTTTGTGCACCTTACTACGAATGATTTTTAGGAGCACCTATGGTAAACAACAATGTATTTATGATAGTCCCCATTCCAAGAGGTACTTCTCAAAATTTGAAAATATCCACCTATCACTATGTGGTGAACATCTCCCTGGAGCTTTCCTCATATGAATGGTAAGGAAAAATTCATGCTTACAGAGGATTGATAGTTGAATTGCTACTCAGGTGGAAGGGAATCCCTCTTGGTTCCCAATTTTGGTCTCAAAGTACATTTTGGTCTTAGTATGTTTCTCATCTAATCGAATGGGTTGGCAAAACAATGGAAGCATTCTTAATTAAATCTCTTACCTTCACCCATCTCAGGGTCAAAAGGTTTTTGGTCTCACATTTCATTAGTCACTATGTTTCCCAGGTGAAAGGATCATCATGAACACATTGTGAGGGCATTTTTTTCAAGTTCTTATCAAGTGTAAGAGGATCAGAAAGGTATGAAAGTGTTTCATGGATTGAAAGGATTGCTTCAAGTGGGAGAGGTAATTATTCATTGATCTTATTGGTCCATTCATCAATTTCTTCTCACCTCTTATCTTAGTGCACTCAACATGGCTATAAAATTTCATCATTCTCAGAGGTTTCTCACAATATAAAAGAGGTCAAGCATTAGAAGTTCATCACTGCATTGGAACATTTCACTAGTTCATCACAGGAGTAAATATTCTTCATGATTAAATCTTCTTCATCCTTCTTCATTCAAGATTGGAGTTTCTCTTCTCTCTTCATTCTTTCTCCATCCTCTCTCTTTTTTTTCTCTCTCCACTTTATAATTCTCCATTGTAAATGTACTTTATGACTATTTTGTCCTATTCAATTAAGTGACAATGTAATATTTGCATTGCAAAAGTTTCCTTTCCATAAATAATAAAGGGGATTATTTTTCACTCCTAGTGGAATGTGAATAGTCATAAGTGATAGGACTTTTGAAAGGTCATGTGGGGGAGGTAGATGAAGAGAGTCATTGTGAGAGCTATAAATTGGAATGGATTCTTCATTTCAAAGGGTTATATTTTCTTTGTTGATAGATCCCATTGTCTTACTACAAGCAATAAACTACAATTATTATATATCCTTATCTTATGATGTCCTCTCCATCTCAACTTTACTCCATGAGAAATATTATGCAAATGAAATCTGATTTACTTGTGTTTTTGTCCTTGTTCCTTGACATGGTATATTCTCATTGTTAAATTGGATATACTCTAGTTTTATGTCAATAAACTCAATTTTCTATTTATTGAGTAAAATACCCTTCTCACTTTGTCCCCTATCTCCATATGCACACCTTTCCTTCACCTCCTTTTTGTACATGGGTTTAGTGGAGTATTCCTACATGATCATTGGTCGAAAGGCCACCTGTAATGGAAAGTAGTGTATATATTTCCTTGTTTTTAATAATTGGAGCTACCCCATTCCTAAGAAGAGGGAACTAGTCTCAAAGTGTTAGTGAAAGCCCTTAATTTTACCTCGTGACAAATTATCTTTCCAACATACAGTTGTTCCAGTTTCTCCTCCATCCTTTGCATTAGTTCCACTTATAATTTCCTAATATTCTAGACAAATGTTTTCAACAACACAATACTACTGACTATTCTTATACTGATGATAACAACCCTATTGAACTCATTGATGATAAATCCTATATATGAATATGATTCCATATTTCATTTTCTTCTTACTTCTACTAGCCCTAGGAATTATCGACTAAAAGTTACTATTATCCAAATAATCCCACATGCTTATTTATACAAGTTATCCAAGTTCCAGACTTAGGTGGCTTTGGATGGAAGACATGTGGAAGCAAGAAAGATAGATTTTAGTGTTTCCTAGACCAAAAGAAGAGAAAACAATATTCCATGGACTTGGGGAATGAATAATTTTTACAAAGTTGTCAAAATATGAGAAATAAAGCATGAGAAAAAAGAACATAGGCCTCAATGCATGGAAAAATAGTCACGCGAAGTCACAAAGAAAAGGGGAGGAAGATAGAACAACTTGAATTTAGCATGCATTGGAACAAAAGGAGTACATTTTCTAGTGTTTCGTAGGTTTTTAAGGTGATAAGAAAAACATGGAACAAAAGAGATTAATTTTTAGTGTTCTACAAGTTGTTGGGACTTTGAGATGCTGTAGAACAAAGGGATTGGTTTTTAGTGTTATGTGGGTATACGAGATCCAAAAAAGGTTCAAATAAAGTTACGGAGGTTAGTAAAGTCTACAGATGACCGCATAAGGCTGCATAAAACATGGAAAACAAAGAAAGGCCTATGGAGGTCTATAGAATTCAGTAAAGGTTTGAAAAAATCCATGATTGTTTAGAAGAGCTGTGTAACATAGGAAAAGTCATGGAATGAATTAGAGGTATATAAAAGCCATGACAGACTACGAAAAAACACAAAAATCCATGAAACAAGGTGTAAAACTTAGAAAATCCATGTAACACAGAAAAATCCACACAACACGGGACGAGCATGAATCTATTTTTAGCTTCATGTTTTTAGTCAAAAATCTAATTTTAAAGCATGGAAATTCTAAAAGAATAACAAAACATGAAAGATTGAGTTAATTAGAGCATGCACGATTTGATTATTTTAATAATTCAAAGCTTGCAGATGGGCCGTCTATTTCTAAACACATTTTTCTTTTCTGAGAATGTGTTTTGCTATTTTAAGCATGAAATTATATTTTTTGAGCATTTTTTTTGCTTTAATTATCATTCTTCATACATGCCCTCATGCATTATGCTTTTTTGAGCATCAGACTTGTATGTCTGTTATATTCCCCTTTTTCTCTCTCAGAATTCTTTATAAAACTCCATGAAATCCATTGTAAAAAGATCTCTACCTTATATTCGAATGTGGGCACTTTCACTCAATTATAGAGTTTGTTCTTTGGCATTCTGAGTGGAAGAGAAGGGGTCATAAGTGATTATTTGTACTAGTTTCACCTCTTGAATTAATAAAGGAGTCATTTTTACCTTCTCATTACTTGTAATTTGTGTAAATTATGTTCTTAAGCTGATTTTATCTTATGATATTGTTTATCACTAGTTTTGTAGTTTAATTTCCATTACTTTTTACACTAACATGCTAATTTGTAGGTCATAGTTTGAGTTGATTAAATATTTGTAGGATTTAATTGCGGTGTTTACCAAATTTCTCTTCTAGAGCTATTTGTTGCCCCCTTATGTATGTTGTTTTTAAGTTCAACCCTTTCTCTAAAACATTTATGCATTAGTTTATCAATTTGTGAGTTATGAATGATGTGTGTGGTTCCTGTGGTCCATCTGTGTGGTTCAAACAAGTTTGATATTCTCAAACTTTCTAGTGTATCACCCTTATTTCCAATTTTCTCCTTTATTTCCTTCTCCCTTTTCTTTGTTGATTTAATAGGAGTAGATTAGTTTTAGGATTAGAAGCTAGTTTAGGTGTTATATTAAGGTAACTAACCCTCTCTAAAGACTCACTCCAACATACATGTGATTCAAAACCTAAAAGTGTTTCCATTTTTTCAATTCAAAGGAGATATTCCACACCACTCTCCAAAGGGTGTATTTCAAAGTGAAAACATATTTTGGCACACCTAGTGGGACTAAAAAAATAATTTGATAAAAATTTGATGCTATCCTTGGTAAGTATCAATGTTTTAGACACATTCATCCAACATCTGGTGATTCCATTGTTCAAGAAGCCCATTATCTGAGTCTATAGACTATCCCCTTCTCCTTTCCACTCATTATCATTTTTTATTTCTCTCATGGCTCTCCAAATAACTCTTTCATTCCCTCATTTCAGTTCAATCCTCCTTCATTGGAAATAGTGGGATGATATTCCCGAAGCAACTCTAAAAGCCATACCTCTTTTCCATATAAATGGAGATCAATCTCCTATTGATCACATTCAAGATACAACCAACCACTATTCTATTCACAATATCAGGGAAGAAAATATTTTCCTCATGATTGTTATTTCATCATTTAGAGGCAAAACAAGATATTGGTGCTGTAGTTTGGCTCCATAACCCATTTCCACATTGGATCAACTGGGAGAAAAATACATAACTAGTTCAAGGAGAATGCAGATGCCATTTCCCTCATGGAACAGGTCAACGATATACATCGATATACAATGGAGTTTTTCTTAGATTTCAACATCATATTTCCAAGGACATGGTTCAGAATACCTTAAGAATTCATACCCTTACTAGGTATGAAATTCTTGTATTATTGGAGGTCCTTTGATGCGGATTTGGTTGTATTGATCCAAACCTTAGGAGGAAGTACTCTTCCTCAAGATTTTTCAATTGCATTACAAGTTGAGAACATGCTCATTCAGGTTGGACAAAGGAAACCCATCCCCATTGCTTCCATTCATCTCTCATCTAAATTCTCCATAACCATCATGTGAATAAATACAAATATATTGTTCCATTCCAAAATCAAGAGAATCCTTTGCTTTCTATTTCTTGTTTTGGTACTCTACAAGTTTAAAATGCCTAAAAATTTCCTTGTGCCTTACAAGATTCCCTCCCATATCCACGTGAGGAATTTCAAAAACTTCCTAAATATCATCATGATGCTTTCAAAAGTTGTGATGTTACACATGCTTCCCCAATGTTATTATATTAGAGAGGAGAAGCAACCTTTACAACATTCCCAACACCAACTTATCATACAAAATCATAAAGTTGTGAGTGATAATTCAAATAAAAAAGAGGGAAGCTTATCTTGGAAGATAATTTGTGTGTTTCAGATGATCCAATCATATTTTTTGAGCATAAAACATCTAGGTTTGAAGGAGATTAAATTCAAAAGCCCCTTGATATTGCTAGTGTCTCATATTAAACCAAATTTTTTCAAGGTGACATCTCCATGATAGTTGAGGATTGGTATGAATCAGATTGGGAGGATGAATAGGTTCAAATTAAATAAAAATAGGAGCTGAATGTAAAGGAAAATTAGGTAGTTGTGAAGGAAAATCATATTTGAATTGAAGATGAGGAGAAAGTGTTTTTAAACACTAACATCATCCACAAAAATAAAGATCAACTTGAACTTAAAGATGAAGAAGGGTTATCAGGTGATAAAAATATCTTGGTTGAATGTAATGATCCTCATTACTTTACATTCTTAGATATTGCTTCATTCATGGAAGGTTACAAAATATCAGCAAGTTTATCTTTAGATAAGGAAATTAATCTATTTGAGCTTCATGATGAACAAGAGGACGAGTTCAACATGTCAAACTTTGTGCTTAAGGATAAAGACAAGAATGAGAATTCGATTGCTAAATCAGAAATCATCATGGAGGAGGCTAAGTTATTTGAATAATAAAAAATGAAAGTAGCTCATATTTCAAACATGCTTCGTAATGATGGAGAGGGTGAGTCTCAACTTACATGATTTTTATTAGAAGAAGAAGAGGTAGATGCAAGTGTCCAAGAAAAGATGTTTGTGGAAGGAGAAAAAAATTAAAGTACAAAATAGATTGCAAGCATCGAATATGATGGAGAAATTTCCTCTGAGAGATCCATTCATGGATTTGTATGCAAGGAATATGGGAAAACCCAAAGGATCAGTCAATCAACTACAAAGAACACTTGCTCGATTAGATATTTGGTTAGCCTAGAGCCACACAAAAAGTTTCCATTAGTTGTGCTTACTTTAGAGCATGAGAAAGAGCTCCAAGTTGCTAAAAATCAGCCCCAACATCCACAAAAAACAACTATAGATCATATATAAGTGTTCATTCTTTTCTTGGCTAATATTCTGAGAAAAATTAGACGTGTAAACCATGTTTATATCTTCACCATGTCATGTGTCTGTAAAAATAATCTCACGACCACACTTTGAGAGAAAAGGAAGTTATTTCTCCAAAGGAGTATGTAGTTTTGTTTATATTTCCTTTCTCTTCATTTAGATTAGGAGTATTTTAGGTTTGTTTGTTGTAAAAAGTGCTTGAGCACACTCTGCATGCTTCTAGTTATATCATGTATGATTTCCCTTTTTGTATGGTGTTTCCTTCCTTTGTTGTTATTTTTGTTGGAGGTTCCTGTACAGATGAAAATTGATATGCAATCTTCAACCACACTTGACCCCCCAAGGTTGTGCCGGGCCAGATGATGTGGAAATGTGTGTGGCTAACTATAAGAGGATCAGTGACTAAGATTTGGTAGTGTGATATCCTAGAAGATGAGTTGGAAAAGGGGATATTTAGAGGCTATGAATGGGTAACGTAAATTACCAATGGTTTTTCTAACTGAATCTCAATGTTAAACTAGTTTGAAGTGTCTAAATTAACTAAGATGAATTTAACAATCTATGCTACTGCTGAAATGAAGCTAACCTAAATAAATCAACAAAACTGAAACATCATAATTATAAACAATAATTGATTTTACTCTAAACAAATAAATCCTAAACAAAAAAATGTGGATATTTACTTGTGCATTTGTGAATTAAATATAAACTAATTAATCAATTGACTCTTTCTAAAAAAACCCTCAATCCCACCTTAGAGGTAGAGAATAAATCATAGCTTCAACAAAGCTATTATTTCCTACAACTTCCCTGATAATGTTTCATTTTTTTTTCTAATGTGATATGATCTATGTAATTTCTTGATAACTGAAACAATGAAACAATTTATCTACTGTATTTGATATGGATTTGGATTGATAAATGCAGAATTAACAATTAAAATCAATGAAGCAGACACACAACACCTCCAACCTAGATATGCAAGAACAATGACAAATCTGGTTGTGTGAATATTCATCCCCTCAGTTTATCCTTTCGGATTATATGTCCACGTGAGTCCAACAGGTGGGAATGTAACAACAACAGAAGAAGAAAAGTGTAAGAGTAACAATAGCTTAGATTGGTAGACTGGGAAGCAATGTAGGTGGAAGAATGCAAGCACAATTGAACTGAGATTGGCTTTGGAAATTTCCAGTAAAAAAAAGGTAGCAACTTTGCAATAATAAGAATACTCAAAATTCTCCAGGTTTTTCTTGAGAATAAGAAATGGTTATATAACAAATTGGCTGGGTTGTGAATTTACACACAAGGAAAAATTGGTGTTCCAACTCATTGGGTGAAGAGGTAGTTCAAAATGATTAAATCTATTTAAAAATAGAAGAGGGAGAGAAGACCATGCAATCAAGCCCAAATTTAGCTAATTTGGCTCATAAACGCGCCTTGGAAGTGAAATTAACCAAAATCACATGTGTCTAATTTCACATGAAGGTTTTTGGAAAAATCGCATAGAACCACTACCTTGCTCAAGGTAACAAACATGAAACCGCTGCCTAAGCTTGGGTGACAAACATGAAACCACCACCCAAGTAGGGTGGCAAACATGAAACCACTGCCCAACCCCGAGTGAAAAACATGAATTTGCCACCTAATCCTGGGTAGTTGTTTTAACACTGAAGGTCAAAACATGCATAAAATAAGTAAGAAGCTAGAAGAAAGTGTGTAGAGGCTAAGTAAGGATGTCTAAGATACAAATATGTACGGTAAAGGGGTTTAGGAACTTGAACACCTTCTGAAAGGATATGAATCATCATTGGGGGATTTTGTAACCATTTTCTGAAAATGTAGCATGTGTAATTTTGGGTGCATACAATTCCCTAATTTTGTTGTGTAATGATCACTGATTAGTTCCCTTGTCCAATCCTTGTGGAGTTCATTTGAATAAGTGTATTAGATGCACAAGCTTTGGTTCATTTTTCCTATTTCAGGGTGAAGGCACCTTGATCTTAGAATTTGCAACAGTTAATGAATGACTCCATGCCCAATGGATGCTTCAAGACTAATAGAACTCACATCTAGCAGGAAAATATCCTTGGAAGTCACTAAATTGATATCCAAATAATCCACCATGCCGATTTATACAAGTTATCCAACTTCTAGACTTAGGTGGATTTGGATAGAAGACCTGCGGAAGGAAGCAAGAGAGATTTTAGTGTTCTACTAACCAAAAGAAGAGAAAGTAGTGTTCTGTGGACTTTAGGAATGAAGATTTTTTGCAAAGTTGAAAAAATACGTGAAACAAATCATGAGAGAAAATAACATAGGCTTCCATGCATGAAAAAATAGTTGTATGAATCCGCGAAGCAAAGGGGATGAAGTTAGATTAGTTTGAATTTAGCATGCCATGGAAAAAATAAGTATGTTTTTTAGTGTTTTGTGGGTTTTCAAGGCAACAAGAATGGTGCAGAACAAAGGAAGTTAATTTTTAGTGTTATGTGTGTTGTTGGGAGTTTGAGATGCCATGGAACAAAGGGATTGGTTTTTAGTGTTCCACAGGTATAACAAGATTTGTGAAGGTCTAAAGAAAGATGTGGAGGTCAGTAAAGTCCACGGATGACCATGGAATGCCACGGAAAACAAAAAAAGGTCCATAGAGGTCTATAGAAGTCCGCAAAGCTCTAAAAGAGACATGACTATTAAGAAGAGCCGTGTGACATAGGAAAATATGTGGAAGGAAGAAAAGGCCTATAAAAGTTACAAAAGGTTGTGGAAAACATTGAAAGCCACAAAATAAGGTAGAAAACTTAGAAAATATGTGTTACATGGGAAATGACACAACATGAGAAGACCATGAATCTATTTTTAGCTTCATGTTTTTAGTCAAAAATCCAATTTTAAACAATGGAACATATAAAGTAAGAACAAAGCATGTAAGATGACATTAATTGGAGCATGCACACATTGATAATTTTGAGAACAAAATATACAGATGGGCTGCCTATTTCTAAACATGTTTTTATTTTCTAACCATGCATTTTTATATTTTGAGGATACAATTATATTTTTAGTGTGCATTTTTCTTTAATGATCATTCTTCAGTATACCCTCACACATTATTCTATTTTGAGTGTAAGACTTACATTTCTGTTATTTCCCCCTTCTTCTCTCTTAAAATTCTCTATAAAACTCCACGAAATTCATTGTAAAAAATATCTCTTCCTTGTATTTGAATCTGGGCACTTTCAATAAATCCTAGAGTTTGTTCTTTAACATTCTAAGTGGAAGAGTGGGGGTTATGAGTGCTTCTTTATACTAGTTTCACCTCTTAGATCAATAAAGGACCCATTTTTACCTTCTCATTACCTGTAATTTGTGCAAGTTATGTTCTTAAAATGATTTTATCTCATGATGTTGTTTATCCCTATTTTTCAATTTAATTTATATGCCTTTTTACAGTAACATACTAATTTATAGGTCATAGTTTGTGTTGATTAAATATTTGTAGGATTAAATTACAGAGTTTACCAAATTTCTCTTCTAGAGCTATTTGGTGCCCCCTTCTCTACTTTTTTTTAATTACAACATTTCTTTGAAACACTTATGCATTAGTTTGTCAATTTTTGAGTTGTGTATAGTATGTGTGGTTCCCGTGGTCCATCTGTGTGGTTCAAACAAGTTTGAGATCCTCAAAATTTCTAGTGTATCACCATGTTTTTTAGTTTTCTCCCTTATTTCCTTCTCCCTTTTTCTTATTGATTCAGTAGAAGTAGGTATTTTTATGAGTAGAAGCTAGTTTAGGTGTTACACTAGGGGAACTATCTGTATCTGGAGACTCACGAGTGTTTCCATTTTTTCAATTGAAAGGAGAGATTATACACCACTCTCTAAAGGGTGCATTTTAAAGTGAAAACAATTATTACTTATGAGATTATTGATCTTAGAGTTAAAAATACTAACACCTTTGTCACAATTAGCTTAGATTTGTTCACCATACAATTAATAATCTTGATATCAGACCTACAATTAGTTTAACCACCATCCTAGCTATTATAGATATATCACATGCATTTTTCTTCATACTATTGGACTTTAACTTATTATCTTTACCTTCACTTTGACATCGATCTCCCCATAATATGCCTAAATACTTAGGAATACCCTTATGTGACTATCATATCCTCTATGTACATGATACTAATCATTGTAATGATCTTCTTGTTAATATTACTGTACTAAAAATTGAGGGTGTCATCACCATTTTACCTAAGGCTTTCCCAAAATCAAATCATTCATGATTACAAAACATTACTTCTCCACATAAATGACCATTACATGATCCAATTCACCATCACTTCTAACCCTTAGATATAAACATAAATATCACCACCCCCGAGTGTCCTCCCCTTTAGATCTTATTGATTTTGACCCTAACTTGAATGATATTCTGATAACTATTAAGATTTTTTGTTATCCCTCTCCTTGTATATAACTATATTTAATAATACAAAAACTCATATATTTGAAAAAAAAATACCATGACCTATACACATAGTTTACTTTGTTAAAAATTTTCATTACATACGTTATTTGTCATTATATTTTTATCGATAGCATATTTTTTCTACTCTTTACACACATGCGTTCACAAGGTATATTGAGCTTGATGTAAGACACACATAATCATTACATGATGATAGGAGATACTTTGGTTCCTGACATTACATATCTCAGGGGAATCCCTCCATATTATAAAAGGGCTACTATTTCATTATAGTTCCTTTCTACTTCCTCATACGCTTGATTATATAGATCATGTACATGTTATTTTTCAAACTAACAGGACTAACACATGTATTTTGTGTAGCGCTGATGTAGTTTGCTTCATTTGATTTATTAGCTCTTACTACTTTTATCAGTGTTTGACATTATTGTTCGGTACACCTTGTATGTTAGTTGCTTGTGTTACTACTTGAATGTTTCTTTATATGTGGCCTCAATTCCTTTCTTGTCTTGTGACACCATGGATGTCTCATACATATGGATTTATTCCTTTCTTATGCAATATTACTTCTCTTTTATGCAACCTAAGTGCCTTGATTATCTTGTGATACCATGGGTGTCCCATGTTTATGGCTTTATGCCTTAATGTGACTCCTCTCTGAATATTATTACCTTTGTTTTCTCACTATATTGTTGTTTTTAATTATAATATTTATATTATTATTTTTTGTTGCTACTACTGATGTTCTTGAACTGCTATTTTTTTTGCTATGGTTGTTTGTCTATGTGTACCATGGTTTCTACCATGTGTAACCCCTTTTTGTAGGTACAAGTTCTCCAAATGTGGCCACCACTTCAACATTCCACATTCTCCTACATATTCTTAAACATATAATGCATGGGAACACATCTATTTTTTGATTTGCATGCTCAAATGAATTATCACACATGATTCAAAAGAGGGGGCATTCATCGAGATATTTTCTACATTTACAAGTAGAATTATAGGTTCAAACAAAGGGTTTCACAGGGAAAAAGTACTTGGAAATAAATTTAGAAATCGCTTTGTTTTTTGTAGAAAACACAAAGGGAGAGGCCATATAGAAAGGTCAGGAACATACATACATTCTTGACCATACCATACATTGTTTTTCTAGAGATAAAAACACCAAATTTCTCTTCAGTTTCATATTTTCACTTATGGATATAGGTTTTTGGAACGATCTCAAACTTATTTGACATAATTTGGATCAATTTATTAGCGGCATAAATATTTCAATCCTTCTTTACTTCAAGTACTCTATACCAATTACAAAATATAAGTGTTTTGGGGGCATGAGTTTCCTTCTCCATTTATATTTCAACAAACTACACACTCTTACTCAATAGTAGGACACATGTGAAGAGCATGGGGGAACATATTGTTAATAAATATTCTTACTCCTTCAACTTGAATTAACAAAGCAAGAAAATAGAAATATATTGACGTTAGAAGACACAAGGTTTAGTGATAAACGTAAAATGTTGATTGAAGATGCTCAATGTTGCACTTCATGAAAGATGTGTATAAGCTCCTTTCCTGCGAAGAAACCTGTGATCAAAGACACTACACAAGATATGATTAATAAGATAGATAATTGAGCTAATCAACGAAGGCCGATTCTAGGAATCTAAAGGGCTTCCTTGAAGGATGTCATCTCACTATTTAAATAATTAAGTGGATTGAAATAGATAAACAATACATGATAAATCGATGCAAAATATAGATATGAAAAATAAAAAGATGATACGAATGCTAATAGAAGATAACTAAGAAATTTATAAGAGATGAAATAGAAATAGACTATGGCTCGAACTCAAGCTTGAAAGGGATATCATGTTTAACCTCGTATACAACCCAAAAAAGTTTGGCTTTGATGAGTATGTAGTCAAAGTATGCTCGCCAATAGTTTTCTATTGATTGACGGAGTTTGTGAGTAAACTCAAAAATGTTGTCCAATTCATCTAAAGGAGTGTTATGGATGGTGCATAAAGTTAGATCATGCAATATATCATATTTTTCGCAATAGAAAGGGTGTCGAATTATCATAAAGGAGTGAATGCTGGTGATTTTATGAGAAGGGCCACAAATTTCCATCAAAAAGTAATCCATGCTCAATAATATGTTAGAAGAAAACAATGTAATATGATTGATAAAAGGTACTGAATGAAAACTGATAAAAATTACCGGAAGGTAAAAGTGATAGGAATCATTGGCAATTGCGTCAATCACTGGTGATTTTGGTGGTTTTGAATAGTTTAATAAAATGAAATGTTTGATGATTTTAAACTTGATATTTTAGATTAATGGAAGCTTAGAAATAATGTAAATAGATGAATAAATAGATAAAAATACCTGGAAAATGATGTGGGGGTGAGAAGTAGTCTCTGAACTTGATGAAAGATGATGCAAGAAGCTGGTGAAGCCTGTAACTAGACAGATGAGATGCTGATCTACAAGGACTTTGAAATGGCCTTAGAACGCTTGATGATTGTGAGTAATGATACTGTATGATAACTCAAGTGACTTGATACTTAGTGGTGACTTGTAAGAAGATATTGACTGATAAGAAAAGCTAATACTCGTGAATGCAAGTTGAGGATCCTGGAGAGAAGTTGGAAAATTGGCTTAAGTAATCGCTGGTGATTACTTGAATCACCGGTGATTTTAGGCTGTTTCAACTTTGTGAGGCAAGATGATTGGAACAACTTCCAAATCAAGGCTATTTGATTTGGATTTTGAATGCATAATTTTTTAAGTGGTTGGGGACGTGTTGTGTTTGTTTTGGAGGGTGATAAAATAGGTTAGATTATACTAATTTAGGTGTGTAGATGATTTTCATAGGTGTGTAGATGATAATGATTTGTTTTATCAAGATAAGGGAGTTAGAAATAGATTAAAAGTGGTATTAGATGGTTTTTAGGGAATAAATAGATTTAGGTTGATTTGGGTGGTTTAGAAAATGATTAAGTTAATCTAGGTGGTTAGGTCTTAGGGTAGAGGAAAAATAAGACTTTTCATGTGTAAAATTGATAAAGTTAAAATATCGTGGAATATTAGACTTAGGATAAATGATTTTGATAAATGTGATTATATGGTGTGTATGATGAAATACTCATATATTTAATTAATTAATTAAATAAAAATGGGGGGGGGGGGGTGATGAAGGGCATACGTATGGGATGTTGATGAATTTAATTAATAAATTGGACAAATATGAGGGGTGTAGATTTTTGGTGTCTACATTTTCCCCTTTTTGTCTAGTAGTTTAATGGAAAAGCTTTAGACAAAAATGATGTTGAGTTGTTTATATGGGTGATCCCCCCCTCAAAATGGGGTGACTGCAACACAGTGCAAGGAATACCAGTTTGATGGTTGTGTTTAGGTAGGTTTTTTGTGTTTCGTTCAAAAAGTTTCCCCAGTCCAAGGAGTATCGAGATAGGATGTGCTAGCAAGGAATCAAATGATAGGTGGAACAAAACAACTTGATACCTCACTGAATAAAGGGGGAATTAAAGTGATGGGGGCCAAAGGGCATGCATCCCATAGATATATGGTGAATCCTAATGTTGATTTTGTTTATCCAATATTTAATGTTTCAAGGACTAGGGTCCTTTGAAAGAGACAATTTTGTGGAAAAAAATTATAATTTGATCAAAATGGCCACGAATGCCAAAAATGGGACAAATCGCTAGTGATTGCGGAGAAATCACCGATGATTAAGGAAATCATTGGAAATTATGTTGAGGTCAATTTGGTACTATAAATAGATGATATTAATGTGCTAAGCTCATTTTTACCAAGTGAAATACGAATTCGTAGAGCAAGTTTGAGTGAAAAATGTGATTTTGAGTGGAAAATTTGAGATTTGGACACCATGGCTTCATTGAGCAGGCATCACAAACCCACTATGACATAGGTAAGTCGTTTTGACTTGATTTGTATGTGTTTTTTGGTTGATTTTTGATAATTTTTAGGATTTTTTGTCATTTTGTGGGCATACGGATGCCCTAATTTGGAAATGTAGGAATTGCAAGCATTGATAAAATCGTTAGTGATTCAAATTTTATGTGGCAGTTTTGGATTTTTGATGAAATAAAAACATGATTTTTAAGAAAAGTTTTCAATGTTTTGTGTTTGTGGTTCTAATTTGGTGATGATGATGATGTTGATGTTGATATTGATATTTTATGATAATGATGCTAATATTCGGCTGTGTTTTATGTTCACAAGTAGATGCGAAGTTGACAATCCGAGATTGTATACCACTTATTTTAGATGAGGTGAGGGAAGATATGATAGATGATGATTGGGAGAATATTGATGCTATTGGTTTTGGTGGTACATTAGGGATTATAGATGGATTCAAAAATGTAGAGGTTTGATACTAGCAACGTTAGAGTGGTGGAATCCTTCCACTTGAACTTTTTAGTTGCCTACTAGAGAGATGAGACTCACTTTGGAGGATGTCCATCAGATTATGAGGTTACCTATCTGTGGATAGGGAATTTATATTATTAGTGAGGTTAAGAGATTGGATGTGATGTAGAGGGTGCATGGTGATGAGGCACATCATGTGAGATATGTGTCAGGGGCATTTAAGTACAAGGAATTTTATGAGCCTCAGAGGGATGGTTGTACCCGAATGACTATGATGATGATGGAAATCCCATGTTTTGCTTTGTAAGATTCACAAGGTGGTATATTTTCCTGGATGATGATCAGGGTTGTAGCAGAGATGTTGGAGTATTGTACAATGTTCAAGTGGGGGCCCACCTTGCTTACACAAACATTTAGAGAGTTGTGGGCTTGGTATGCCCACAAACGTTATGTGATTGATGTTGGTTTTTTATTATAGTGTTGGGCATATGAGCATATTGCTATTTCTCATCCATTGGGCCTACCATGGGGTATTAATGAGAGTCATGCCATTTTTATGAGATGACAACAGGAAAAGGGATGGGGGTAAAAGAAGAAAAGGGCTAACTTTTATAGATTTTTATTATCTGGATTATAGGTGGGTGATGTTATTTAGAGGCCCTACTTAGATTTTCATGATAGGCCTGGTTGTGAGTATGAGTTGGTGGGAATGCAACAAGATATATGGGTACATGCTCATAGAACATGAGAGCATGAGCTATTACATTTTTATTGGGTGAGGAGACATTTTGGATTGATTCAAGGTGTGCCCAAGGAGCCCGTGCATTATAGACGGGTGGATGGAGATACAAAGACTCCGAGGGAAGTTATAGTGAGGCCCATGATCATTGTTGAAGAGTAGAGGGCTATGACCCCTAATGATGATGGTGATATTTTGCCACTTTATGATGTGGGGGTCACTCCAGAGTATAGTGCATGATAGAACCAAGCAATGAGAGCTTTTGATAGGACCCAAGTTGTACACTGGGTGATATGGGTATGTGCTCGAGTAGAGGGAGGATCACTGACACAAGATGTTATCTAGGTTTCTAATGATGAGGATGAGGATGAGGAGGAGGGTGATGATGATATTACAACATCTATTATAGAGGTGACAACTAAGAAGTCCATGATGGAGGGAGAGAGGGGCGTGGCTTAGAGAGAGAGATAGATGATCTCATGGGAGTCAGGGATGCTTTGATTACTGAGTGAGATAGTGTGGTGACTGAGTGAGATGGAGTCAGGATATAGTTAGCTCAGGCTACTGTAGATAGGGATAGATTACGCCACTAGTGGGATGCACTAAAGAAGGCCTTGGGGATTATAGGGTCTTCTATTTTTGGTGCAGAATTTACAGTGATGACCCAAGCTAGTGGATAGAGAGCACAATATAGTGGGTAGAGAGAATAAGCTAGTGGGCAAAGGGTAACATTTGTAGCCTAAGAGATGATTTCTATGGCCCATTATGAGAAATTATGGGCAAAGGTGCAATATTACATTGATATGGTGATCCATGATTACCCTGATGTTCTATTATATGATGATTATTTGGTTGCAAAGGTGGCATACCCTAGTGTGAGTACAGGGAATGTGGGTCACCCTCCTTAGAGATCAGAGAGAGGAGGTGGCAGTGAGGGAGGAGCCGGTGGTGATGTTGGAGATGTTGGTGGTGTAGGTGCCCAGGGAGGAGAGGGCAACGCTATCCCTACTAGCGAGTTCCTTGGAAATTTCCAGTTTACTGGATGATGTATTGTATTGATATTTTTGATGTACGGATCTAGGAAGCCTTGGATATATATGAAATTGTTATTTTGATTTTTTGTGATATGTCATTGATGCCTTTGCTAGATGATTTGGATCATGATGTATTTTGTACTTTATTTATATATATTACGGTGATGTGTTTTATGGCCTACATCTCTTTTAATTTTAATTTTCATGTGTTGATAATTTATGATGATGTTGTAGTATATGTTTTGATTTAAATGAGTCAGAGTATGATGGATTTTGATATGCATAAGTAGATAAATGTGATGGTAGAAAATGATTATGTATGACATGACTTAAATTGTGATGTCATAATGGATTTTTATCAAAATGTGACTAATAAAATAAGGTAAAAATAGAATGATTACCTCATTATAGATTTGAGACATATGTGACGGGTTTTGAAAATTTGAAATCTCTTGCACTTGTAGCTTTAATGAAAGTTAAATGAGATTATACATAGGTAGTCACATATAATATTTTAGTAAAAAGTGTAATGAAATAAATCTACCTTCCTAGAACATGAAAGGGGTTTGAATGTGTGTAGATTAATACAGGAAAAGGTTTCCCCTTTTTAATGGGTTCATAGAGAAATGCCCCAGTTTTACATATTGATTTTGAAGAAAATTGATCAATGCAGGAAGTTTTCTATAATGGGAAAGATGATTGATACATGAAGCTTTCCTGGATGCTTTTGATATTTGTATTTTTGAAGGTTGATCAATGTGGGAAACCTTTTACATGGGTAGCCATTCTTAGAGGGTACGTTCTACATTTTTTTGTTTTTGACTTTTACAAGATATCCATCTTTCGAGGTATCAGTCTATGATTTTGACTGGTAGCTGTCCTTTAAGGGATCAATCTACTTTTTAATTTTTTGATAATGATTTTATATTTTGAATAATTGTCCTTTGAGGGATCAATCTATTGTATTTTTGATTTTTGATAAAAAACATCCAATGTCTTCTACATACATTTTTGAGCTGAGGGAAAGACCTTAATAGACCATTTCAAGGAGGGGAGAAAATGTGTATATTACCTACACACACATACCCCATGTCATGTTTTCAGTTGGTACAGGGTAGGTGAGTGTAATAATTAAGGGGTTCCTATAAAGGAGGAACTTTCCCATAGTGAAAGATGCTATGAATAGAGCCGTGGTGCTCATCTTTAAGGTATATTTAGGATAATGACATATGACCACATGCTGTCAAATATTTACTATGATAAGATGTATGTTTTTATGAAGTAATAAGATATTATATAAAATTACTATCATGAAGATCAATATTTTAATAGTAGAAAGGCTACAAGTGCAAGGCATTCAAAGGTTCCTTTTTTAGGTTCACCATAAAGGGAGGCAAGATGGTATGCTCCCAACCTATACTTGGGAGTGATGACATATGGACCAATCCAATTAGGGGAAAAATTTCCACCTTTACTCTGTTCTAATTGAGTGACATTTTGATTTTCTTTAAGCAAAAGACCACTAATTTTAAAGTAAACTTGCAGGAAAATAGTAAAATAGGTTTTGATGGATGGGGAGAGTGATGGATGGGGAGAATTTGAAAATGGTTTTGAGTAGGAAAAGGTGAGGGATACTGGTGCAGGGTTTCATGGAGAGATCCTATAGGATGGCAAGAAGGATGCACAATTTACTATGGAAAGGGACAAGGTGGAGTCAGACATGGGACCCCCAATCACATGGGTGCATCGAGTGGTTGAAAAATTAGACAAATAGGTATCTTCTATCAATCTCAGCCCTATTTGCAATGAAAATGGAATTTTCTTTGAAATACCGGAACAAAAAGCCAATCGGGTGAAGACTTCAATGAACAATACCATGTTAGCCAAGATACCTAGCAGCATACCAAATATTGAGGAGTTGAGGAAATGGGATAATAGAAAGTGAATTCCCAAAGGTTTGATGGAAATAGTGGCTTATGTTAATTCCTTCTTTGTGATTAATCTATCCTTGGAAGAGTATTTCTTATGAATTTCTTTCTAGAGGTCCATGGTTCATGGGTTGGGTGGTGGGTTCGGTTCAAAACTGGCAACCTAGATTCAACCCGTTGGAAACAGTCATTAAAGAATATCTGGTCTAGGTTAGATTACCAAGATTTCCTATAGAATATTGGGATTTGGATATCCTGTAAGGGATTACAAAATCCATTGGGACTTTGGTTA
Organism: Taxus chinensis; assembly: GCA_019776745.2. Lineage (NCBI taxonomy): Eukaryota > Viridiplantae > Streptophyta > Pinopsida > Cupressales > Taxaceae > Taxus > Taxus chinensis. The sequence goes on along the minus strand of CM034151.1, from coordinate 531,111,115 downwards.
TTATATATCCGGTCACTTGTGCTAAAACCATACTTCTATTTGCACAATTATGTGTTAATGTGCCCCCTAAAACTTCCTTACCTAGAAGCATTGAGATCAAGGCACCCTGGGAGAATCATACCTAGAAGATTGACTATGAGTTTTCACTGTTTATTTTCTTCTCGTGCTTCAAGGTAGGTCATAATATAAAATATTGTCCTAAAGATAAAGAGGAGGCTCTCTAGAAAGCTCTTCTTAAGAAAAAAAGGCATTAATAAGGAAGATTTGAAAGGGAAGGGCGTTATGTAACCAAATGGAAGTGGACCATCGAAGGTAAAACCTACATGGAAATAAATAAGTAAACCATTAGAGATTAAGGACTAGATTCTAGAAGATCCAGTGCAGAACAAAAAAGAAAAAGTAGATGAAGTTGGTCAGGAGGAGGTCAATAAGATGGAAGTAAATCAAGATCCTAAAAAGGATGAAGATGTAGTAGTCTTTGAAGATTCTCAGGAGGATATTATTGTTGGTTCCATAGTCCCTGATACTATGGATGCAAGTTTTATTTCCCTAAATACTAGGAGAATCACTACTAGTAAGTAATATGTTCAAGATCTTAGACATCGGTTTGGAAGACATTCCTACAGTGGAGGAGGAGATTCAACGTGATCTTGAGTCCTCTAAGACTACCCTAAAGGAAAATCTAACTGAAGACACCACGGCTATAGAAGTAGTAAAACAAAGCCCCATAAAGGTTTGCTCTGAGCTCCATGTTATAGAGACATCTTGTATACCATCTCCAAAATGGAAACCAACCCCGAGGACTAGATCAAAGGTGGATGTAGGTGCTAATAAAACATCTCTAGGAAGACCGTCTAAAAAGGAAAAGAGGGAGAGAGCTACTAATAAGGACATTATGGAGGGGCGACAAAAACCATTAAAGATAGGTCATAAATCCTCTCACTCTAAATGTGTTGGCTAGATTTTCTGCATAGCTGAAAACTTAGGCAGTCATGAGATAAATCTCCCTCATTTACCGGTGAGGTTCCTGTGTCAGATTTGTTAATAAAAATATGCTAGTATCTATATGGGGGTTTTGCTTTAACTATTCAGCTCATGAACCATAGCTGTCTAGTTTTGCAGCAAGTAAGCAACTGTTTAAAGAAATGAAATATTTAAAGAAGAAGGGAATAACAAAACATTGGGAAGAAATAGGGAAGATGTGCAACACAATCAATAGATAACAGAGTTGATTGCATGCACATAGAAGAAACCAATAGATATCAACACATAGAATTATAAGCAAAGGCAACTCCAGATCTAGATATAAAATAACACAAATTTTATTAGAAGATCTAAGATAGAAAGCTAGAAACAAAATGCACCGTGACACAAAGTTCTCCATAAATCTGCTCCTTTATATTCCTTTGCTTCAAGTGGCTATCATGGTTTTCAACACAAAGTCTAGAACACAAGAATGCTGCTTACAAATTCTGATCCTTAACCCAAAGGTTCTTCCTCTACTTATAGAATGTAGAGGGGCAATTACAAGTCACAAACTTTTAGTTGAACTGGCACATGTGGAAGTGGGAAAGGAAACAACTGGCAACCTCCCTCATGGAATTCCTCTTTGCATGACATGCATGATTTGCAACTGAAGATAGAACCTTCTATTTTGCACGTCTTCCACCTATCTCCAAGTAGTTGACTTCTTCAAGTAATGACTTTTAAACCAATCACTTAAGTTGTATAATTTAATTGATCACTCAATTATTTTGTTGGAGGAAATAAGAGAAAGAAGAAGAAAGAGGAAAGCCACAATCTTGTCCTTTTTCATATTCTGCATGCAGCTGATTCTTTTGCCTTTGAATCTCACCAAGCTGGATCTAGAAACGGATGGATCTGGAAATGGATGGATCTAGAATTTTGCCTTTGCCTTGTTTTCCCTTTTATCCTTGAAGCTTTTGCATTTCTTCTCATGTACATGCATTAATGCAATGTTTGTAGTAAATAACTCCTCATTTTTATTTTTAATTACATATGAGCAATTAAAAATTATGGAAAGCACTTTGGGTGAATGAAAATTCAATGAAGGCTTTAACTAGAAGTTTGGGAGAATTTGCACCAGATCCTGGAAGAAATTTTCCACGCATTGACTTCTACACGGGCTGCATCAGAAACAAGAGGATGAATTTTTGTCAGGAGCTTTTGCAATTATGAGATCTGGATCTAGGCCTAGATTTGTGTCTCGTTCATCCCGCTTTGCTATGGCTGGAGCAATCTTTTTCTGAACAATTCTTTTCCTCTTTATTCAGCCGGAACTATTCACAACCGGTGTAAATCTAGATAATTCTTTAGATTCAGAGGATATGTTCAATGTATTGGAAATTGATTTAAGATCCCTTTCTCTTATAAAAGCACCTGTGATGAATTCCTGCAATTAATTTAGACAAAGATGGAAACTGGAACATGAACAATGGATTTTAATCATAAAAATCTGCATATATCAAGCCTGCTGCCCCAAAATTTGATGCTTTATTTGCATGCAAAGCAAACATGAATTTTACCAACTTCACCTGAGCACCTGTACCACTATGCAGACAATTATTCAGACACAAATCAACCTCCTTCAACCTTGGCGCCAAATTTGGAAGCTTCCAACATTAATTACACCTTCTTCTGAGCAAAATTCCTCTCCAAATGGGGCGCACTTTTTGTTTGGGCTGCACTTCTCTGCTTTTGAATTAATTAATTCATCCTTATGGCAGCCCCTACTTATATAATCCTCATAATTCTATAATTAATTAATTCCTTTCCTATTCCTGGCAATTAATTAATTATTTAATAAGCTTTACTCTTCAAATGGGGCGCCTATTTTATGCATGCTCATGGATGCCATTAAAAAAATTAAATTTATTTAATTTTAGACTTCTGCTTCCAGTTAACTCAAGCCTCACAGTATGCTTTGACCTTAGCCACTGAAAAATATGAATTAATTAAATCAATTAATACTTGAAAAAATATTATTTCTCTCCCAAATGGGGCGCTCTTTTTTGTCATGAAGGGGCTATATTAAATAAATAATATTTATTTAATTTTAGAATTTCTAATTCCAATTTCGCTTATCCACTTTTCCCTTGTTGACTTTTCCTCATGCTTGGGCACCAAAATTGGGTGAATAATTATTAATAAATATTATTAAATGCATTATTATTCACCCAAGGTGGGTCACACTTTTTGGCAAGGGTGAATTCTATTTTTAAAAGCCAATTAACAATGGGATTATTCACGTTGCACCGCAGCTCCAAAAATCCCATGATCGACTAAAGCTGTTTGACTTTCATAATGAGATTATTTACCCTGCAAGGCAGGTAATAAAATCCCATTAATGACTTAAGTGATTTTTCTTTTATTTCACAATGGGATTTTTTACCCTGTAAGGCAGGTAAGAAATTCCCGCCTGCCTGCTGCCTCTAATTTTCCCATTGTGACTTAAGTGGCATTGCTTCCATGGGAAAAATTACCCTACTAGGTAGGTACAAAATTCCCACCTGCCTGCTACTTCCAAAAATCCCATGATCCACTTCAAACCCTCTTTTTCCAAAAATGCGGGCTACCTAGAAGAAGCTTTTTTGTGCATGACTTCATCTTTTCCGAGAGAACCAGACCTCCGGTGGTGAATTCCTTCTGGCATAACATGCATAGGTGATCTCCAGATAATCCAGGTAAAGAATCAGACCAAACTGGCAAAGGAATTGATCCAGAGAAATTTCATAGAAAATGAAATGGAAAAACACCAAAAACACAAAACGTTGCCAGAAGTCACAAATAAAGCCCATGATTCATTCCTAGTTAAAACCCTATTGGTATATAAGAAAATTGACATGTACGATCACAACAGGGCTAAATCGGAGCACAATTTGCCTCAAACGGGGTTCAAAATAATTAAATACAAATTTCTCGCAGGCAAACCCCAGTGACAAAATATAACAATTTTGGGCATCTGGGTATTTGATGAAATTGGCTAATATGACTCTCTGGGATTATCTTGACACAATATAGACACTTTCTAGCAATAAAAACACAAAATGACCCATTATTTTAAAAGAATGATTTTTTTTACATAGGGTAGTCCTAGATTTCAGGATGAAATCTGGGGACACCAAAATGATTTGTTTATATTGGAATATAAAGGGCCTAAACCAGCGCTACAAGCATATGATTTTTTTTTAATTTCAAAATGAAGGAGAAATCTAATGTTATAATGATACAAGAAACTAAAATGAATCAGGATAGGATGAAATATTTTCAAAATATCTTTTTCGAAAGAAGTTGTTTCCATTGTCAACCATCTCTAGGGGCCTCTAAGGGTATTTTGCACACATGAAATAAGAATAGCTTGGAAGACTTCCCCCTCATCAATAGTCAACATCATATAGCCATCTGTGTCACTGAAATCAACTCTAGAAATTTTTTTATTCTCTCTAATATATATGCTCCTAATACTACAACTGGTAGATGGTTTCTTAGGGAAGAGTTGATCACCTTCAGAAGGATGTTTAGTAATCTAAACTATATTATAGGATGCAATTTTAACATTCCTCTCATTCCTTCAGAAAAGAAAGGAGATGTTAATGTGTTTACTAAGAGTATGGAGGACCTTGGGAATTTTTATGGGTTGGAATGATTTGATCGATCTAAATCTTAGTGGTTTAAGATACACTTGGTCTAACATGTGTGACGGGGAGAACCTGATCCAAATCATACTGGACCATTTTCTTGTGAATCTCCAATGGATACATGAGAAACTATATACTCTATCCTCTCTAGCACGCATTGGTTCGGATCACAATCCCCTAAATCTTAAATTCAATATTAGGGAGCAACCCATTGACATATATTTTAGGTTTGAAAAAATGTGGACCACTCATCCAGAGTTTGAAAAAATATAGAAGAATGGAGGAGTTTGGAAATCAAATACAATAACATTTTCAGGGTGGCAGCCAAACTTAAAAATATTAAGGTAAATCACAAAATTTGGAACAAGGAAGTTTTTGGCAATATCTTTTTCCAAAAAATTAGAATAACAAAAGATATTCGTGCTATGGAAGAAGCCATGGAAAAGGGAGGATGGTGCATGGAAGACAAGCTAAAATAAAAATATGTAGTTGCTGAATACCATAATATTCTGCACAGAGAAGAGATATATTAGAAGAAGAAATCTAGAATTACTTGTCTTAAAGAGGGAAATAAGAACACCAAATTCTTCAATATCTCAACTACTATTAATGCTAACAAAGGAAGAATCTAAGAAACAAAGAAAGAAAATGGTGAAATGGCTACTGAGGATAAGGATATCTCTACTACTATCGTGTCCTTCTTCAGGAACATGTTTGTTGAAGATATTCATTCAGATGAAATATCTAGAGCGGAGATTCTTAATCTTTTTCAACCTGCTTTTAGCCAAGCTGAAAATAGTGAACTCATAGCCACCCCTTCTGAGGATGAGATAAAATATATCATTGATGCTATGGAAGGGGTCAAAATCCCATGACCAGATGGTTTATTTGCTTTCTTTTTTCAAATGTATTGGGATATTGTTAATAAAGAAGTGGTTTTAGCAGTCTAAGACTTTTTCCAATTTGGCAACTTGCTCAAACAAATTGACCACACTTTTATTGCTCTCATCCCAAAAAAGATAGGAGCTAAGGACCTTGGGGACTTTAGACCTATTAGTTTATGCAATACCATGTATAAGCTCATTTAAAAAATTTGATCTTTCAAATTAAGGGAGACTCTTATAAATTTCATCTCTCCTAATCAAGGGGCCTTTGTGTCTAGTAGGAAAATCTTGGACAACATAGTTACTATTCATGAGATGATATACTCAGTGGAGCTCTCAGGAAGGGAGGCTATGATTGTGAAGCTAGACATGTAGAAATCCTATGAAATAATATCTTGGGATTTCTTTTACTCCCTCCTAATTCAGACTGGGATACCACCCGCACTTCATCGAAATGATCCAAGCTTCTACTAAATAACCTATGAGCTTTTCTGTTTTAATTAATGTAAAGCCTAATGGATTCTTCAAATCTGAAAGGAGTTGAGGTAAGGGCATCCCCTATCACCCTTCCTATATATAATAGTTACTGAAACTTTTAGTAGGTTATGCTCTAGGGCTCAGAGAGTTTTTATTATGGAAGGTATAAAAGTGTTCTCATGGATTTGAAAACCAATGCTTGCATCAGTTTTTTGATGATACGGTTATTCTAGGTCAATATTTAGTTCAAAAATCCAAGGCTATCAAAGGCATCACTAGACATTATAAAAAATCTATAGTGCAGAGGATTAACTTTAGAAAGAGCTCATATTTCTTCATTAATGTGGGGGAGGAGCAACCATAACATAATAGCCAACATTCTAGAATGCAACATCAAGAGTCTCCCTGATACTTACTTTGTATTTCCCCTTTGTGGGAAAAGGTTTGAGGAATAAGGCTAGAATACATTAATAGAAATATGTCATAAAAAACTAACATCTTGGAAAGGTACACTAATCTCACTGGGCTGGAAAAATTTAGCTTCTTTAAAGTTTCTTACATGGCATTGTTGTTTTTATTATGTTCATCTTCACTCTACCATAGTTAGAGTCATGAAATCCATTGATATCATACAAAAATGGTTTTTATGGACTGAGATCAAAGGAAAAGAATAGAATCCCTTTAGTTGCTTGGGATAAAACCATTCAACCAAAGGACAGGGGTGGTCTAGGATTAAAAAACATTCAACTCATGAATCAAGTACTTATAGCTAAGGTTGGGTGGAGATTGTGCACAAAGAGGAGGGCACTCGGGTCAACATCTTGAAAGTGAAATATTTATCAGACCTTTTGCGGTACTCTAGCTCTCTTCTCTAATATGGAGCTTCCTAGAGGGTTATATATTCTGGAATAACCTCTGCCAAACCAGAAAGTTGTTGATAAAGGGAATTAAGTAGAATCCTTGGAGATGGGTCTAAGATAAAATTTTTGGAGGACCCATGGATAATGGATGGTTCCCTGAAATTGGTTTGAACCATGGAGTGAGATTTGTATTTTTTTCACTCAGGAATAAGGAGAATTGGTATGTAATTATTGCGATGAAGAGAGAAAGTGGATATCCCTCCTCCCCCCTACTTCTTAGGGGATATTCAACCCTTTCAAGAATTAAATAAGAGGCTTAAGGATTACCATATTTCACATGGTAGAGCTTAGGATGAGTTGATCTTGAGAACCATGGATACAGGGGAGTATGGTGTTAAGTCTAGTTATTTGTAAAATTTTGAACACATTGAACCTAATATTCTTTAGAGGAAGGTCTGGAATAATAATCTTATCCCCAAAATCAATATTTTCTTTTGGGAAGTTGTTAAAGGTAATATTCTTACTATGGAAAAGATTAGAAAAAGAGGAATGATCATAACCAATAGATGCGGCTTTTGCAAATGTAAAGAAGAGACTATTCATCACATTTTCCTCAAATGTCCCTTTTCTTTTCAAGTTTTATTTGCTATCCTTGGTTTGTTTAAGGTGAATATGGTCCTTCCTATGGATGTGGCCCTTTTGCCTAATCAATGGCATTTCAATTTTAAGAATGTTATGGTTAAGGAAATTTGGAAACTTTCTCTCCCTCACATGTTATGGGGTTTATGGATGGCACGAAATAACAAGACTTTCAGGAACAAGGCTTCCAACTTGAAGAAGGTGATTGAAAAGGTGAGACAATCCCTTAAAGAAAATGCTTAGATTTTAAAGCCCAAACAAGCTAAAAATTATCCGGATTGGGAAAAATGTATCTTAAGGTGTATGGATATCATCCCTAACAGTCCTGAGAAGAAAAGGGTTAACCAAAAGGTCAAATGGTCAAAGCCCCATGATGGTAGATTCAAGCTCAAATTCGATGGCTCAAAAAAATTGATGAATGATGTTGCTAGAGGAGGGGGCCTGATTCATGATCACAGGGGAATTTACATCGGTGCCTACATGGGGACCCATTGGTAATCATACCAATAACTATGTAGAAGCTAAGGCTATGTTATGGGGGGTCATGATATGTAAAGATTTGGGATTAAAATCCATCATCATTGAAGGTGACTCCCTGTGTGTGACTAACACTCTTAAGGATTAGAGTAAGTGTGGTTGGAAGCTCAGTAACATGATCAAGGAAGCTTGTGGCATCTTAAGATCATTAGATAAAGTGGACTTTCAACACATCTATAGAGCTTGTAATAAACCCATGGATGCCCTGACAAACCAAGGTAATGACATAATAGACTTGATCAAATGGCTATGGACATGTATTCCCTGGGGATCCATTAATAATTTGATTAATGATGACATGAATTAGGAGGCAACATATTGTGATGACCTATCCTCTCACGCTTGGGATTTTGAAAAGACCTTTATCTTTTTGAAAATGGTTACAAATCACTTCATTTGGCATATCCTTAAGTTTTTTGAGATTGGCGACTACTACTGCGTGTTCAAAGTCAAAAAGTTTGAAAGAGCCATGGAAGGTGACACTGAACCTACTACTTTCCTTCACCTAAAAAATGACAATGCCTTTTGGAAACTACTGCACAAAGGGGGGTTCACTAGGTACATTCATCATTTGAAAGGTAATGACCCTAATCTCTCTATGGATTTTGGAAACACTTGGATAGATGGGGGATTTAATTTCAGAGGGGTTCAAATTAGGGTCTCTAAGGGAGCCATAGTTGAGATAATGAGTCTGAAAATGGAGGGGATTAAAATATTTAAGGATAAAACCCGCAAAAAACATGAAATTGCTACTTTTTTTGAAGTTGGAGAGAAAATTATGACTTATGATGATGGTATCGCCCGATACCTATCTCCCTAAATTGATGGGATTGATGTTTGTCTTGTGGTCATGAAATACTTGACCTTAGAGGGGAAATTTTGGAATATTTTTTCCAACCATCTCTCTATTCTTAATTTCTTCCTCAGAAACCAGACCACGAGCTTGGCCTTCTTCTTCTATAGGTCTCTTCTCTCCACTATTAAGGAATTCAAAAATAAGAAAATTGATATCCCTCTTCATCAAGGATTGATTCATATGATTTTCCAAATAAGCCCACCCTTTTTACTCAGCATGTGAAAATTAGTGAACTCGACTTAGATCATCAAACCTTTCCTTCATGGCCTTTAATAATGTATGAGGAAAAAGAAAGGGATTGATCCTACTAAGGGGGGTTTTGGATGCTCTGTGCAATCTTAAAAATGGTGTTCAGAATTGGGTGAGAGTTCTTGTAAAAGGGATCAAGATTTTGTGGATTAGGGAAGCTAGACTACTTCATGTGGAATTGACTGACTGATATTATCCTTAATGTTAATAAGAATCTCATTCAAGAATTTAAGGAGTGTTAACACAAGATTGATGTCCAACATAAGAGGATTGGGGGCATTCAGGAGGTTTTTATTATACAGGAATAGAGGATGTCTATTTTACAAGATCAAGTGGCTAGGGTGGATACTCAAGCCCTCCATGAAGCTTATGCTTGAGTAGGTCTGAAAGTGATGATTCTGAGATGGATGATAGCTCTGAACATAGAGGTGGTGAACACCTAGGTTATAGACAAGGACCAGGTTGGATCATAAAGGATCCTCGTGAACACTCAGACAAATGAAAAAGAGGAAAAAATACCAAAGCATGTGATCATAAAAGTGGGTGGTACGAAAGGATGGTGGGCCTGAGTACCAGAGCTTGCAGCAAGGCCTCTGTAGAACTAATTTACGTGCCATTTGGCTGTCCTTTTTTCCTTTGTTTCTATTGGTTTTTCCTTTGTGTATGTTTCAAAAAAATGTACTATTTAATATGTAGACTTTACAGGAGTCTATATTTTTTTGTGTGGTGGTCTGTCGTCAAGTCTTTTTGACTTAGCCTCTATGGCTCACTATTGGTTTTTTGTTTAAAAACTGGCTTATTTTTGTATGGGGTTTTCTGGTCCCCTTTTAAAACCAAAATCTTTTTTATCATATCTATTTTTTAAAAAGTCATGTTCTTTGATATGTTTGTAATAAGCTCTTTTAATGTGTTCTTGATATACCTCGAGGGCCATTAGATGTTTCTCATCTAATAATTCAAGCTATGCTAAGTGGTGATGGTGATATTTCTCATCTGGAATGAAGTATTAAAGGGAAACATGAAGTGATGGAATTTGGACTTCAAGAGGTAGGAAAAATTCAGATCCATAGACAAGTGAATAGGGCATTACTCCTGTAGGAGTACAGATGCTAGTTCGATAGGCCCAGAGGGAAAATGGGATTTGTAGATGCCAGTTCATGCCTGTATTGTCTACTGTTTTCAAAAGGATTTTATTAAGTGTTTTAGTCTAGGATTTAGCCTATCCATTTTCTTGAGGATAATAAGGTGATGAAATGTTAATTTTAATGTTGAAGGTGTCACATATCTTCTTGAGTTATTTGTTCTTAAAATATTTTCCATTGTTTGTCATAAGTTTATGGGGAACACTGAAATGACATATGATGTATTGATATATGAAATTGGTGATAGGTCCTGATTTAGTTGAGTTTAAAGGGATAACTTAAACACATTTAGTGAAATACTTAGTAGATGTGATAATTGAGTGATGTTGTTGAGATGATTTAGGATTGATAACACCAATGAGGTCTAACCCCCATTGAGAGAAAGGCCATAAGTCCTTAGCAGGTTATAACACTTGATTGGGGACATAGATGAGATTTAAATGAAGTTGGAATTTCACACATTTCTTAACAAATGCACAATAGTGTTTAGTTATAGTAGGCCATTAATACCCTAGCCATATGAAACGTTTAGTGATGGAATTTCCACTGAAATGTCCTCCACAAATACCATCATGTACTTCTTTGATTGATTTGGTTGATTCATGTGATTTAAGGCACCTTAACAAAATACCATCAAAATTTCATTGATAAAGGAAACCACCTATGATGACAAAGCAATTGGCACATTGAAGAAATGATTGTTTAGCACTGCGTGATAAGTTAGATGTGATTTTAGATTCGGAAGGTAGTCATAGATTTGAGTATACCATGAATCAATTGGATTATCGTAAAAAATATTGATAGGAGGGACTTAATTTTGATAATCCAATCATTGAATGACCATAGATACTTTAATTTTGTCTTTTGAATCTTCAGTTTCTAATGGAATGAGGGCTCCTAAAGAGGTCATTATGTCAGTGAATTTGTTAGAGGATTGTGGGATGGTTTGGATGGTGTAATGATTGAAAGCACCAAGGAGAAAGTCAAAAATAGCTTTGTATTTGTGTAGAATTTCATTCTTACATTGATATTCTCCTTTTATTTGGTTAATGACAAGTTATGAATCTCCATAGATTTCTAAGATGTGAACACCTAGAAGAATAGCAGTTGTAAGATCCATGATTAAAGCTTCATATTCTACCATGTTATTAGTGCATTTGAAGTTGAGTTTGAATGATAACATAAAAGGAATTCCCTATGGAGATATAATAATGACACCAGATCCTCCCCCTTGTTGGCATTTAGAACCATTGAAGAAGAGGGTCATTTTGACAGGGATAAATTCAGATTCATCGACGTTGTTGATAGATTTTTCAAGAAAGTATTTATGAGGGAATTTATTGTCAGGAAGGGGTATGTCAGCAAGTTAGACTGTGATAGCTTAGCCCTTAATGGATTTCTATAATATGATTTTGAGGTCAAATTTTGTCATGAGCATTAGCCATCGAGTTGTATGGTTGTTGTGATAAGGTTTAGAGTGTATAGTTTTAAGTGGATTAAAGCTAGTGATGACATAAGTTTTGTGATTGAGAAGATAATGAAAAATCTTAGAAGTGGAAAATTATAAGGCACAACATAGTTTTTCATCTTCATTGTAACAAATTTCACAGTCATGGAGTGTGCGACTAATATAGTATATGGCATGTTCACAACCCTGGCTATCATGGTGACCGAGCATGGCTCCTAGAGCATGTTCTGAAGTAGATATGTATAGATAAAATGGCTCCCCCTCGCGAGATGGAGTAAGGACAAGTGGTGATAAGAGATATTTTTTAATTTTGTAAAAGGATTTTTGACAGTCAGAATCCCAGTGAAATTCTATGTCCTTGTAGAGAAGATGATGAAATGGTTGGCAATGGTCAGAAAGTTGTGATATAAAGCGTCGAATTGACTACAATTTACCTTGAAGGCTACAAAATTGTTTGAAATTGGATACAGGAGGAATTTCAATGATGCCTTTAACCTTTGTTGGGTCACTTTAATACCTCAGATAGATATGATGAATCATAAAATATTTCTAGTGAGAACATCAAAAATCACACTTTGTAGGATTGAGATGAAGGCAATACTAAATAAGACGAGTAAAGATGGATTATAGGACATCGAGGTGATATTTTCATGATTTTGACTTTCCTAAGAGGTCATCAACATAGTATTCGATAGTTTTTTGGATGAGGTCATGAAAAATGTAGGTCATGGTATGTTGGTAAGTAGCTCCTGCATTTTTAAGACCAAATGGCATAACGTGATAATAGAAGGTTCCCCAAGGAGTGATGAAGGAAGTTTTGTGTTGATCATCTATGGCAATAAGGATTTGATTATAACCATAAAAACCATCCATAAGGAAGAGCATTTCATGGCCATTTGTTAGGTCAACAAGTTGATCTATATTCGGAAGGGGAAAATCATCTTTGGGGCAGGCAAGATTGAGATCCATGAAGTCTGTGCATATGCATAACTTGCCTGAGGCTTTGGTTACAAGGACGATATTAGAGACCCATTGTGGATAGTTAATGGATATGATGAAGTTAACGAATAAAAGACATTATAACTCTTCTGTAACAAGGAAAGTTATGTGGGGGTACATCTTATGATTTTTTTGCTTAACAGGTTTAAGCATCTAGGATATGTGACGATGTTGAATACAATGATGTTAGGATCAATTCCAGGCATATCACTATATGACTAGGTGAAAGCTTGATAGTATTTTTCTAAAAATGAGGAGAAGTCATCTAGTTCTTGTGAATTTAATGATTGAGTGACCTTAACTATACGAGGATCAGGGAAAATTTTAGTGGTGAATATTTTTTAGTTCACAAATATTCTAGTTTTTGAAATTTAAAATTAGCGAATATTTAGGGTACAAGCTAGGACTAGTTCACCAAATTTTTCTAGGTACAAGTTAATTATAGGGGTCAATTTTCCATCCCATGACATAGAAATTCACCTGAATATAGTTAGTCAGTATCATATTTTTATGTTATCGGCTGACAACATACTATTTGTTGTCAACCAGTAATATAAAAAATGCTACTGGCTAACAACATTTTTATGCTACCGTCTGACAGCATATAGTTATGATGTCAGCCGGTATCATAAAACTGTTGTCGGTCAGTAGTATAAAAAAGCTACTATATGGTAGCATTTAATAGTGATCTCATGATATCTTGATATTCGCCATTTGTGCAAAAGATAATTTTCTCATAATTTCCAAATATTTTCTAAGGCTTTTTTTCAGAGGGGCCCTTAAAATTTTCCCTAATGAGGATCCTAAATGGTTCCTAAGTTAACGTCGATGGTGGATTCATTGAAGGAGAGTCAGTGTATCAAGCGGGTAGGGATTTCTAAAGGAAATGATCCTCATCTCCCATATAAGAAAGGATATCTTGGTCGTCATGGCATTGAAGGATATCCATAATGGGTGAGTCTTCTTCAACCATTTATTGCTAAATAAGAGGTAACGATTTGATGGAGTGACCGGATTGATAAGTTAAGAGGTCCTAAAGATATAGTTATTGATTAAAAAATGGTTAGGTGTAATGGATACAATGTCATCTATGTCTATAGGATCTTCAAGGCTCGTGGGTGATGACGGTTCTAGTTCGGTGATATACAGCATGGATGCAGTTGGCTTCAGATATTTCAAAGTTGGGTTTCTTATAACCTAGACTGTATTTATCATAAATTTTAAGGGAATATTGGACAATCAAATCATGTATTCCCTTTTCGTAATGCCCAAAGCCAAAACCCTTCCATGCATAGTGGTGAAGGTACATATGCACAGTGAAATTTGGAATATCTAGGGATTTGAAGTCCAATGTGAAGGGCTTAGCCATGGTGTTGGATCAATGGATTGAGCTGAATGATGATCAAACCCCCCATAGACGAGATTTGTTTTTAAATGATGTGGGACCGTAAGAGATAACATCTCCATACATTAGGCTCATATATGGGTTGTCTTGTCAAGGCATGACCATAAGTCTTAGGTGAGGGGATGGAGTTGAGCATGAGGAGGTGATATTCCCCCAGCGTAAGGTGTTGTACAAAATCACTAAGGGAGGAAGCATCTGGTAGTTTAGAGGAAGGGATGGATGTGCTGGTAGATTCCTTCATCAGATGATTCTAATACAGTATTTAGGGATACGAGGACATGCCATTTAGATGATATGTCATATAACAGTCAGGCAAAGGGATTTGGATCTAAGGGGACTGTGAATGTTTGACCCTCATATTCATATTTGAATCATTGATGAAGTGTAGAAGGAACACATCCCATAGTGCATATCCAAGGGCGTCTTAACATCATGTTGTATTAGAACTCTCCTTCTATAATGTAGAAGAGTTCATGTAAGGTTTTAGCACCGAATTTAAGTGGTAGGATAATAATACGTAATGAGAGTGTGATAGTGTCGTTGAAGGATTGTAGTAAAACTAGAGTTTAACCAATGATGGAAGGAGATAGTTTAAGTTGATTGAAATAAATGGATGATATAATTTTGATAGCTATGCCCCTATCAATCATGACCCTTCTGATGAGGACATTATTGATTTATGTGGTGATAAAGAGTGGTAATTCATGCTCTTCAAGCCTAAGCAAGGGAATATCGGATGAATGGAATGATATGACTATGGATGCTTTAAGGCCCCCTAAATTTTTTTTAAAAGATGAAGGGTCATCTGTTGGTACATTTATTTATTAGAGGGATTCGATCATGGCTTGTTCATGAGAAGCTGATGTTTGCACTAACTCAGAAAGTGACATTTTGATGGGATCTTGGTGTAACTATTTAATAATGACCTTTAGTATTGAGGTAGATGATGAAGGTGGTGTGCCGAGTATTGAAACCTTGGCTTTGGGTGACATTTTTTGATTAGACACTTAAGGAGATATGGAGATAGATACTTTAGGCTTATCAGATGATGCAGATAACTCAAGAGGTGGAGGTATGACTACTAAAGTTTTGGATTTCTTAGATTTAGATGTATCCATGTCTTAGTAGATTTAGAGGTTATGTGTATAATGTCAAATTTATGGGGAGATATTTTGGACATGTGTTCTTTAGATTTAGATGAAGATGATGATGCTGTGTGTGGTTCAGAAGGAAGGAAATCTAGATGATCAAGATTTTTATCGATTAGGTGAAATTCCTTATAATCCTCTATGGAATGACATCATGTCCTATGATAATTGCAAGAGACATTGAAGTCATACCAAGTGGATTTCCATCCTCATGGGTCTTATGGTTTGAGATGTGGTAAATTTATAAGTGATAGCCAAAGGAGCTCATCTAGAATAGTTGCATAACGCCCCCTAGGTGCAGATGTAAATGGTAGTGAAGTTCTATGTATCTTATCCTCAAGAGGAAGTAAGAATTTGATTTTGGGTTGTTAGGTTATCTGTCACTGAGGAGTCTTGTATGATGTGATAGATGAATGGTGAGGGCCCAATGTGGAGGATTGGTAAATGGGATTTGGACCTGAAATAATATGGTTATTACTAAGTATAAGAGATCGAGGGCCACGTAAGTGGTGCTGATCTAGGGGGACATAGTAAGGGATCTTAAAAACTTGAACAAAACCCTATTTATGAGGTCCCTTTGAGGTTTTGAATGAGTTAGATGTGGTTGTTAAATATGTAGAGGGTTTGGAATTTTTTGAGGTAGTATTAGGGGTTTTTTTAATTATTTGTTAGATGTGGATTTAGAAGTATCTTTAGAAGGTGTGGAGGATCTATGCATGGAGTCAGTAGTTGTATGTGACAAGAATGGGAGAATGGTTTCAGTAGTGTTTTTGATAGATAAGGACTCAATAGGTGTTGATGTAGGTTCGGTAGATGTTAATGTCAGTTATGTGGATGTGGATTTGGATTCAAAAGGTGTTGATGTGGACTCAGGAAGAGGTAATTTTTTAGTGATGGTGTTGATAGTATGGTGAGTGTGAATGATATTTGTTTTTGGTTGATTGGTAGATAGGGGATGATTAGGAAAGGGTTGTTTGAATATGTAAATATTTTGATTTGGGGTTGAATTTAGATTGTCTAAGTTGAGTTTTCCTCTATCAATCAAATCTTGAAGGACATTACAGAACATGTGACACCTTTCGATGTTGTGTCCCTTAACCCTATGGTATTTAAAATAATCATTATCTTGATACCAAGAGGGTTTGGATATGAATGTATCACTAGGTTAGATATATGGGAGAGATATCATGTTTGCAGTGAGAAACTTGTCAAAAACCGTGCTATAAGTCCCTATGGGTGTATAATTACATTGTTGATGGGAAAACTCAGTAGTGAACTTTTCCTTAGGAGTGGATTTGACTACTATGATGTTAGCAGATGATTTGGATTTATCAGGATTAGATGATGACTTAGATGGGTATTTGGTTCTTGGTTTTCTAGGATGAAGTTAACTCAACTGTCTTCTAGAGCTCATAGTTCCAACTTACGGGCCATAGTGAAAGCTTCATCAAATGTATGGAAATATTGGATTTGTAGTGTTGATGAGATGTGTTTAGAACACGAGCAAAAAAAAAGTTCAATAAATTTAGTTTGTGGTAATGGGAAGGATATTTGATTAGTTATACCCATCTAGTGGGCCACAAAGTTAGCAATGGACTCATCCTCAAATTATTTGATGGCATATAAGTTGTTGATAGTGATTTTATAGGCTATGTTTATGGAGAAGTGTTCTAGGAAAAGTTGTGCGAGTTGTGCAAATGAGAAAAGGGAGTACCGAGGGATACTATTATACTAATCTAGGGTAGGAATGACAAGAGACATAGGGAAAGTCCTCAGAATGAGATCTTGGTTGTGAGCTATTAGATAATAGGAATGATGAAAATCATGGATGTGTTGTTGGGGATATTCCTTGCTATAAAATTTGATAAAATTTGGAAGTTCCCAATGGGGTGGATATGCTTTATATGCCACTGAGGGGTGAATGGGCTCATTGTAAATTTTGTTATAAGAGAACACATTCTTGGGTCTTTATGAGTAAGTTTCAAGACTAGATATGTGGTTCATGAGGGCTTAAAGAGGACTAGGTTGTGTTGGTTGCTGCAAAGATTTGCCAGGTTGAAATGAGAACTCGCTAGGTTATGGATATGTATGATACTGCTGAGGGATGTTCTACTAGTAGGGAATACTTTTCTAGTAAGGGATGTTAGTAGGGATATTTTGTTGATAAGGAATGTTTGTTAAGACAGAATGTTTTGTTGGGGAATATTTTGCTGATATGGAATGTTGGTAGGGATATTTTGCTGAGGAATGTTCTGCTTGGGAATGTTTTTTTGATAAAAAATATTAGTGGGGATGTTTTGTTGATAAAAAATGTTTTGTTGAGAAGGAATTATTTGTTGATATGGAATGTTATAAATAGGTTGAGACACTAAAGATTGTGATGATTTAATACACTAATAATGGTGTGGGATAGATGTGGTGATGAGAGGTTGTCAATAAGGAGGTGGTTATTGAAAATGTATTATAGAGGCAACGGAAGATGGTGCTTGTTGCAAGATGTTATAAAAGTAATATATTATGGTATGGAGATTAATGGTTATGGAATATGTTGTGAGATAAAGGGTATAGAGGATTGGACTGAAATAGAATGAGTGGTGATGATGGCACTAGTATTGATTAAGAGAATAGATGCAGGAATAGACATAGTAAATTTTTTAACGGAAGTGATAACTAGTTGAGAATGTGATGGCTAAGATCCAACGACAAAAGTGACAATAGAACGTACTGGTGGTGTTTGGACAACTAAAGATGATAGAGGGGTAGATGAGGAAGCGCTGATATTGTTTTGAGGAGACGTTGAACCAGTGGAAGGATTGGATGAAGATGTAGGTTGTTGGATAGACATGTCTTGAGAATAAATCATATAAAGACTAAGAAAAAGAATGGAAGACACAACACTTGATGTTTTAGGTTGACCAATAGGAATAAAAGTGTTGACATTTGATGTTTTAGATTGAATAATAGGAATGGAAGATTCAAAATTTTATGTTTCAGATTGACTTATGGGTTGAAATGAATGTATTTGTTGGATAATGGGTTGTTGGTTTGAATTAATAAGGTGTACAATACTAGATGAAGGATCAGGAATGTGTGGTTTAGATACAAATTATTGGAGTTGGAAACCAATAGCTACAAGATAAAAATTAAGAGAAACAAGATTTGAATCTAACATCTCTTCAAAAATAGGGTCTCCTCTATCAAAGAAAGGAGGTTTAGATTATTCTGATTGAGAACTAGGAGAATGAGGTGGTTCTAACTCTTCTTTTTGGGATGTTTGACGATGATGATGGTGTAAAAAATCTAAAAGACGTCAAATTTCTTCATTATGTTGTTCCTCTAATTTTTCCCAGGCCCATTGATGTTCAGATAGAGGAGTAGATGTGATTGGTTGAGATAGTGGGATTTGATGTTGTAATGGTGTAGATAATGGTGTAGATAATGGGGTAGGTAATCGAGTAGATAATGGGATATGTTGTTGTAATGGTGTAGAAATGATGTAAGAAGTTTGATTACATGCTTTCCATTTAGTAAGTACCTTAGTAAATAAACACACAATCACCTACAAATGAAAATAACTAAGTGGGTTGATGAAAAACAACAGGAAAAGCAAACAAAATAAATTTTGAGATTATTTTGATTTAATTAAGAAAAGTGAAATGTGAAAAATGGATGACAGGTCCTAGGAAATGACAGTCTATGGATGGTTTCAAGAATGTTTATGGTTGGCGTACTCGATATACCCAAAGGTATGTGAGGCCCAAATCTGTGTTGTTGCTAGTATGGGGCTTGGTATTGGGGTATACCCCCTTACTTCACAGTCCACAGTGATAAGGGAGGCAAGTGCTTGGCCAATATACCGACAGAAAATTGTTTATACTTGGCCAGAACACCGAGTCAGTTTCCATATTGGGTGATGAAATCCCAATAGTTATCACCTGGGAAGAATTTTTTTAAATGCATGTTTGATGTTTTGAGTGATTTGGTTGTGTGTGGGGGAAATATAAAGTGAATGCAATCATTAATTTTCCCTAATTAAAACTATGTGAGCAAGAAGGATGCAATTATTCATTTTAAGCCCAAAATGAAAGTTTGATTTTGATGAAAGTAAGACAACCAAAATGCAATATAGAAAACAAAAAAGAAGGATTAGGACTCACCTGCTAATAAAGCTTCCTTTTTAATTTTTTTAATTTTTCAATTTTTTAGCTTTAGGAATATGCAATTCAGAAAGTAAAGCCTCCAGAGACGGAAACCCGCAAAACCAATTTAGCAGAAACAACAGAAAACAACAAAAAACAATAGAAAACAATGGTTAGAAAGCAAAATGTAAAGTAATCAAAAGTATTTAGAGAAATTGTCGGTGATTTACTTAATCGCCGGTGATTCACCCAATTGATGGCGATTGACCAAATTGATGGCAATTACAGAGAAGAAAACCAGAAAATGAAAATAATGATATTTTAATGAAATGAAATAATGAAATAAGGGACTTAGGGGATTCCTACTAGGCATGACATAATGTTTAGAAATATTCCTACTCCTTCAACTTGAATTAACAAAGTAAGAAAATATAAATATACCGACCTTGGAAGATGTAGGGTTTAGCGATATCTGTAGATGTTGATTGACGATGCTTGATTTTGCACTCCATGAAAGATGTGTAAAATCTCCTTTCCTGCGAATAAACCTGCGATGAAAGACACTACACAAGAAATGATTAATAAGATGGATAAGAAAGCTACTCGGAAAAGGCTGATTCTTGAAATCCAAAGGGTTTCCTCAAAGGATGTCAACTTGTTTAAATAATTAATTGGATTGAAATAGATAAATGATACATGATAAATCGATATAAAATATAGATATGAAGAATAAAAATATGATACAAATGTTGATAAAAGATAAATAAGAAAGTGATAAGAGATAGATCAGAAATATACTATGGCTCAAACTCAAGCTCGAAAGGGATATCCTGTTCAGCCTCGTATGTAGCCCAAACAAGTTCGGCTTAGATGAGTATGTAGTCAAAGTATGCTTTCCAGTAGTCTTCTATTGCTTGACAGAGTTCATGAGTGAGCTAAATAATGTTGTCCAATTCATCTAAAGGAGAATTATGGATGGCACACAAAATCATATCATACAAGATATCATATTGTTCCCAATAGAAAGGGTGTCAAATTATCAACAAGGAGTGGATGCTGGTGATTTCATGATAAGGGCCACCAATTGCCATAAAAAATTAATCCATGCTCAAGAATATGTTAGAAGCGAACATTTTAATATGTTTGATAAAAGGTACTGAATGAAAACTGATAAAAATTACAGGAAGGTAAAAGTGACATGAATCACTGACGATTGGGCCAATCACTAGCGATTATGGTGGTTTTGAATAGTTTAATAAAATCAAATGTATGATATTTAAAATTGATCTTTCAGATTAAAATAAGCTTAGAAATAATTTAAATAGATAAAAATACCTGGAAAATGATGTGGGGGTGAGAAGTAGTCTTAAACCTTGATGAAAGATGATGCAAGAAACTAGTGAACCCTACAACTGGACTGATGAGATACTGATATAAAAGGAATCTGAAATGGCCTGAGAACACTTGATGATTATGAGTAATGATGTTGGGTGATAACTCAAGTGACTCAATACTCAATGGTGACCTGTAGGATGATATTGAATCAAAAGAAAAGCTAAGACTTTTGAATGCAAGTTGAGGATCCTGGAGAGAAGCTGGAAAAATGGCTTAAATAATCGCTGGTGATTACCTAAATCACCCAAGATTTTGGTCTATTTGAGATTTGTGAGGAAAGATGATTGGAACAATTTCCAAATCAAGGATATTTGATTTAGATTTTGAATGGATAATTTTTTAAGTGGTTGGGGACGTGTTGTGCTTGTTTTGGAGGGTGAAAAAATAGGCTAGATTATACTAATTAAGGTGTGTAGATGATTTTGATAGGTGTGTGGATGATAGTGATTTGTTTTGTTGAGATAAGGTAGTTAGAAATAGATTAAAAGTGGTATTAGATGGATTTTAGGGAATACATAGATTTAGGTTGATTTGGGTGGTTTAGAAAATGATTAAGTTAATCTAGGTGGTTAGGTCTTAGGGTAGAGGAAAAATGAGACTTTTCATGTGTAAAAGTGATGAAGGTAAAATATCGTGGAATATTATAATTAGGATAAATGATTTTGAGAAATGTGATTATATGGTGTGTATGATGAAATATTCATAATTTAATTATTTTATTAAATAAAAATGGGGGGGGGGGGTGATGAAGGATTAAGTATGGGATGTTGATGTATTTAATTAATAAATTTGAAAAAGATGAGGGGTGTAGATTTTTGGTGTCTACACATTTCCTATTTTATACTTTGTTTCTATTTATCCAAACATTGGGCCTAGATCCATCTATAGTGGTGTGGTCCATGGGGTTATGTAAAATATCTAAGAAAATATTTTTTTAAGGTAGTCTTTCCTCTCCTCATTTTAAAGGGGAAGATATCAGAGTTACTAAAAAAATTGATACATAGTATTCTTCCTTCATGAGGTGAATTAGTACCTCTCTCTCTTCTCTTATTTATATATTATATTTAGCCTTGGGAATGCATTCACCCAATAATTTAGTTTCTCCTTAAACAAAATTGGGGACTTATCACCCCCAATATTTCAAAAAAGTTCAACAAGACAATGCAAATCTACAACTTTAAGAAAGGAAATGACATCTCTTCCTGCTACAATACAAATAAGTTTACTCTTTCCATGTTTCACATATTTTGATTTCACTGTATGTAAATTAAAATTTTACATTTACAATGGAGTTACAAGTCAATTTGTACTATGGAAATTGTCTACACTCTATATTATAGGTTTCATCTTGGACCATGCCAACACCAACACATATGGGCAACACAAAAATTGAGCAAAGACAAAGTGTGTCTAAAAACTTAGGTATATTTTACTTTAAGCATGTAATTTTCACTTCATACTTAAAGGGGGGAATGTTTAAACTCATATTTTATAATTTACCTTTAGACACTGTTAATTGTTATCACACTTTTTAGGTAAGCCAAACACCCACATTCTACCCCTACTTAGTACACCATGGCATATCTTTCCTAAATTTCTTATTCCCACTCATTGATGTGCCAAAAAATCCTGAATATAAATAAATAAGACCAATATTTAAACTATTCTTTCCATTATTCAACTTCCAA
This sequence comes from Taxus chinensis, assembly GCA_019776745.2. NCBI lineage: Eukaryota > Viridiplantae > Streptophyta > Pinopsida > Cupressales > Taxaceae > Taxus > Taxus chinensis. The sequence continues at coordinate 531,088,571 of CM034151.1, read as the reverse complement.
ATGTTATTCAGTACATCCCTTTCCAAAACCATACAAATTGGTCAAGTTATATAATCTGGTCCTGACTGAATTATATGGTCTTGCACCAATAATTTCTTCAACTCTTTTTTGATGCAAAATCATTTTTTTGGGTATTTTCATCTTATTGAGTCAACCTTATCATGATAATATAATAAATATAAAATCAACTCATTTACTCACTTGGCATAATTTGACACTCTATTGGCAAACTCATTGGAAAAATTTACAAAAGGCACTTAAGACTGCCTAAATCTTCCCAAAGTTGATGCACATCCATTAGGAGTCTAACCATGTCAAGGAGTCTAAATTTAATTCCAAGAACACCAAATTACCTACTTCAAAGTATTAACAAGATAAAATTCCTATCAAACATGTTAAAAGTGGTTCAAGTTGATAACTAGTTGCATTCATATAGATTTTACATTCTACATGGAGAACTAGATGTGGTTTGCGGCCTCTTCAAAGTAGTATTAATGTAAGCGGTGCACAGATTACACTTCTACCCAAACATTGACCTTATTATAGGGTTTTCTACCTATATTATACCTATTTGTCCTATAACAAGAAGAGATCTCATTTCAAACTCAAGGTATTTTGGTGGCTTAGAAATGTGTCTCGTTATCAAACCCTAATTGTCACACAATCCCGAAACCATTTGTAATCAATTGAAGAGATATTGTATTAGTACACATATTTTAGCAACCTCACTACATTCTATAGTGGCCTTATTATATTTAACAATGAAATTTCTAGATTTGGTGTCCTTATTATACAATTTAGTGGCCTCACCATTATCAATGGCCATGTTCTATGTTTCAACAACCTCATGACATAGACTTGGGTTTTCTCTTGTATTTACTTTTGTCACTTTATTTTAGCATGTGGGGTTATTTGATGTTATTCCAAAACTACTAAAACTCTATGCACGAGTACCTAATCACTAGTTAAAGACTAAAATATCAAACAAACACACCAAACTTGCATGCTTTTTATTTTGACTTATTTACTTAGCGTGTTTTGGTTTATCATACCTTTGATTCTGAATCATTCTTGATTTATTCATTTAGTATTTTATCATCATAATGGATTTTATCTTTGTTCAAACACATAATTTTCTTTTCATACTTTTCTTTGTCACATTTTTGAATTTCTCAATTTAACTATTGTTTAAACACATTTCTTGGGTGTTTAATTTCTTTCTACCATTTTTTTTATTTAAGTCCCATCTTAACTATGTATTCTCCTCCCACATGCTGCAAGGTGATCCCGAGAATAAGAAATGATTAGAAACTTTTTTTTCCTTTTTAGGGTTTATTGGTTTGGGCTTCATTACCAAGTCATTTGGACAAAGCCCATGTTTCATAAGACTATATAAATTTGTAAGAGGACCTGTCATTTTTGGTTAAGTAGGAGTTCACATTTACATGTATTTTTTTGAAGTGAGGGATGCATTTTCCTCTGATACCTAGGCTCTAGACAAGACTTAATAGAGAAAAACTATCATTTTTATTCAAGATCCACTAAAATGGATGGAGTGAAGGGGATTTGACCTTTCAAACCACATCACTAGAAAAAAATTACTGATTTAAAATACTTATGCCTCACATACCACAATTTATTTATATTGAGAAATCCCCTAAATGGATTGTTATCCTTATTAGGTGGAAAAAACTAACATAGGTTGTGTTTTATCGACTCCCCATTACATCTTATTTGAAAAAATTAGAATGAATTACTCTTCTTGTTTCAAACCTTGATTATCCAAACCAAAAAGGATAAAATCTATTTGAGTCAAACCTTGTTTTAATAATAAAATAAAGTAAAACTATGTTTGAGTTGAACCTAATTTACATCAAACATCAAAAATTAAAATGTTGATGAAATTCAACTTTATTTTCAAATAAAACAACTCAAAACTATGTCAAAATCAAGCCAACTTCTTAAAATTTCAAAACTTATTTTTTTTTATCCTAGTCCATCAATGCAAACAATTTATTACATTACTAAAATTTACCTTAAATTTTATAAACAACATCAACCAAATAAAAAACCTAATTCAAAATTCAAATCTCAAACATAATGGCACCCACTAAAATCCTAATTTGTAAACATCATGAATGTAACACTTTAGCACATGGACCTCTTGATCACTTATATAAAGATGATATTATTCTCGGAGACCATAGTGAATAGGAAGAGGGACCACACGACATATTTAAGAATAATATAGCTTGAGTAGAAAACATTTTATTCCAAAACAAAGACATCATCCTTCTTTGGCTAGTTGAATTAGGAGCTAAACATCATGCCAAATTTTATCCCACTTTCCTTACAAACATAATTCACAAGGGAGCAATTAAAAAAAAATATCCTTTTGATTTCAGAGGATACCTATTAATAGTAGGCCATGCATCTACATATAGAACTAAAGAACAACATACAAAGGAATCCAAGGCAAATATACCTCTTAAATAATCCAAAACACTACACAATCGAATAATCTTTATAAAGAATAACTATGACAAGGACAAAGAGTATGAAAACTAACCTCATACCCATTATAATTAAGATTTAACTATCCACGATCGATTACAAATGTTAAGTCATCAAATAGAAAGTCTAGCTTCTCACATGCACATGAAAAACCTATGATGACTTATGAAGCATAAAAATCCAACATTTATGGTGGAAAATATTCCAAATACAATCACATATTCATTCCATTGATACCCACTCATGACAAGTCATTCATTCAATAATAGTAGTAAATGAAATACACATTTATAGGATTAAATGAAAACAATTGTGGATAAAGCAAGAAATACCACTTTGAGAAGCTATGTGCTTACCCATTTGGTAGGTAAATGTTGTGTGTCACCTTCACTTTGAGAATTCATTTTTCCAAGTTTGAAAAAAATAGAAAAAAGGGGGACCCTCAAGATAATGCTAAGGAATTCTTCACATCTTGTCAAGAAGTCACATATAGTGACATCTACCTTATACGACCGTTCCCACATTGTTTAGGAGCTCAATCCCTAGAATGGTTTCTACCTCTCCCCAAAGGGTTTATTACTACATTTTCAGACATATATATGAATTTTGTTAGGAAATTTTCCTTCAACATGGAGAGTGACATTACCATGTTGGGTCTCTATAGCAAAAAATAATGTAATAGTGAAAATGTCTATGTATTCATAAAGTGGTGGAGGGGATTAGCTACCTATTTTATTTGTTTTTATCATAAAAACAACTGATTAGAATTTTTGTGCCTAACACACTGAAATATCGTTCCACCTTAAAATGCATTGCATAAACACAATTTAAGAGGTCATAGAAAAAGGAATTCAAACTGAGAAGGCTCTTCTGGAAAAAGGGATCCTCAAAATATTTAACAAATGAAAACAACAAAAAGCCCAATGACAAACCAAAGTTTTTCAATAAAAATAAAAACATCGTAAGTGATAGAGTCATATACTTTAAACACATATAGGTATTGTATAACACCCAAAAACTAACTATCTCTCAATGGATACGTAAAAAAGATAAAAATGTAGAGAATATACATCTCAATGTGAATCAATAAATTTTATATTCCATTAAATCGAATAGAAAAACATGATTATATTTATTAAAACAACATTAATCAATGAATAAAAACCTGAACCCACATGGTACAAGGAAAACAAGTACTGTGACTACCATCGTATAAAGGTCATACCACTGATTGGTGCATGAAATTAAAAAATTACATCTAAGACCTACTATATCACATTGAGGAAATTGAACTAGATATGCAAGAATCCCCAAACTAGAAAATAATACATGGATATACAAAGATTCCTTACACAAGAAAAAACAAGATGAGAAAAATATAGATCAAGGTCAAACCTCTCAATCTAATAATACAAATCATGTAGCCACTAGGGCTTTTATAAGGATATTACTTGTATAAATAAGAACATATACAACAAAATAACATGAGAGAACACCGAAATATAGATGAATGATGAAAATATGCTCATATAATAGATTTTCCACTTCGAGGGGGCAACCTCCAATTCCACTTCGAGGGGGTAACCTCCAAAGCATACAATAACACTCCAATACTCAATATCATGGTCAACTACAACCTTCTAACCCCTATATATACCATTCTAACCTATGGCCAATACTGAGGCCGACCTCCTAAGCATAATAAATCATAAATGAATGATATAATAAGATAAGGGGATGTGTGCCACATGTCGGCATCTCAATCAATACATATACATCATAACATCCTTTCCCTAGGTGCATAGCATTCCTTCACTCCTTGACATGTTTCATCCCTAAAACATAAGAAGAAACCATGTAATGAGTGTGTTGTAAATTTTTACACACTTTGTGCCATGATCGACCATCCATCCATATGTGATCCTGGTAGATGATACATATATGAACTAATATCCATATTCTGTTGCGCTACTCTGATTCCATTCATGACCATAGTTTTATCATCCTTGGAATCCATGCATAACCAACATAAGGATTCAATGGATAACCATAATAAGGATTCCATGTATAACCATAATAAGGATTCCATGCTTCATAATTGTTGCTCCATTGATCCCTCGTATAAATAAAGTGATTATTCCTCCAATTCCCTGTATATCCATATAGATTGCTGACCTCATGTGTCCTAGTATGTCTCCATGATTGTTTCCTCTCATGATGATGGGGGTGTCTATATGGATCAACCTTAATATGCTCAACCTTATCAATCTTTTCCTCTTTTTCCTCTTCCAACTTGTTTGTTATTTCTTTTTTCTCTTGAGTAGAGAAATTATTTTTGAATTTTTCATCATGTTTTTCATCCTCTCCTTCTGATTCATCCTTATTCCCTTCGTCACCATCTTCAAATTCATCTTCATGATCTAATTTTACATTAATTTTTTCTTTGCTAAGTGTGATATCTTGCAATGTAATTTTCTTTCTCTTGTACCATAATTTCATGAATTTCTTTTGCACATTAAGATTATTTTTTCCCAATCTCTCTAACCAAGGATATCCAAGAAAAATATCCATACCATCCATATCTAAAGCATAAAAATCTGAATGTAAAACATATTTATCCATAAAGAGCTTTAAATCTTCAAAAACTTGAATATGCTTACCATCCACTTGAGCTTCCTTAATATGTTTTTCTTGTACATGTAGATTTTGAGCTACATCCATATTGATGAAGTTATATTTTCTTCTAGGGTTTATGGAAACAATTACCTTTTTCCTTTGAATACACCCTTCAAACTGAAATATTGAAGCTTCCTTCCTTGGAGATGCACTATCCTGTGTAGCAACTTTATCATCAACTTCTTCTTCTTCTTCTTCTTCTTCTTCTTCTTCTTCTGATGCTGCTTCTACTTTTTCTTCTTCTTATTTTTATTTTTATTCTTCTTATTTTGCTTCGTATTCTTCTTCTTTTGTTGCCCATATGTCCATGAAAACTTGTTCTAGTTCCTCCAAAGACCAATTAGACTTTTCCTTTTCTAACTCAGAAAACCAAATCTGTGCAGGGCCACTAATCCACAACTTGAATAACCAAATATCTAATGGTTTAGAGAATTTATCCCTAAATTTTTTCCACCATTCTCTAGCATCAATCCTGCCATCTCCAAAAAAAGCTACCATCCCCATGATCCACAAAACTAGGGTTTTAGGAATAGACCCTTTTGATCAAACCTTGTTCTAACCCTTTCGGATAAAGTTTAGCCACAAATCAGAAATCACAGAACACAAACCCCAATTTAAGTTTTGATAGGTTTCCAAAAATGTAAGAAATTAAGGAAAATTCCTTAAATTGCGGCCTGTGGAGCAAAATAGTAAAAAATAATAAAAATGAAATAAATATGAGAAAATAGATCCAAAAATTCTAAAATTTGGAAGATGGTATCACCTATGGACAGGTATGTGAAGATGTTGCCCAAAAAACAATTAGTTTCCTGATTCATTTCATGGTATTAAGATAAATTTAGATGAAACCGTTCTAGAACACACTCATGCAAGGTTTCAGCCCTAAAATAGACATCTCGTTACAAAGGAACTCCATAAAATCTGTAATTTTTGGGAAGTTCACTTGAATCCTATCAATATTACATCCCCACAGGAGGTTAAAGGGTGTAAGTAAAACCCATTCAAATTGTATTTGAAAGTACTGTTAAATCATTAATCACCATGACATTAGGGTTTCTATCTCAGGCCTAATTGGACCAAACCAATCACTGTATTCTGATCAACTTACTTGTGAAGGAAAGTTACTTGTAGCTAGAATCAGACAATATACATTAGGATAACATGATAGAACTCCTATAAAGTATAGATAGGTATCCTTGAACCAATATAAGAGTCATATGAACAAATTGGATGCTCACTTCGTATTGTAGGAACCTCCAATACCACTTTGAGTTGGGATCCTCTTAGAACCATACAATAGACAAGGAGATACTGTTTATCTTGGAGGACATTGGGACCTTGGGTAACCCCTATAGTCATACCATTGCAATACCTCTTTGCCAATACTAAGGCCGACCTCCTAAGCATAATCAAATCATAAATGAATGATACTAATGCAGAGATCTCAAAGGTATTTTTCTTATGCTAAAAAATTCTCCATTTTAAAAATCCTCACAAAGGGAAACAACATGAACCATGATGTTTCCCAATGTTATTCTTCTCTTGGAATTCTTGCGGCCTAACTAAACCAAACTGTCACTACATGGTTAGGGAAAATTTTCACAAGTTTCGTGATATGCAAGTTCTTTTTCTTCAAGAAGTAAAGATTGTTGGCTTTTTACTTCATTCTATGACTTGTACTATTTATTTTCACACTATATTTCATAGTTCTAATCATGAGCCTAAACATAGCGGTGTCATTACCCGGTTAGCCCCTAATCTCTCTTAGAATGAACATTGTTTCTTAGGGTTCTAACCACACTCAGTGAGTGGTGTGGATCCTTTTCGATTATGATAGTTATATTATTGGGATTGTTAATTTGTATGCCTCCAATGATGTGGTTGACCGATTATCCATATGGTGGTGGCTTGTTGACTCTCTCCCTAATTCTCATTGGATCGTGTGTGATAATTTTAACATGGTTGAATCTATAGATGACAAAGTAGGCCGGTTTCAATGTGATTGTGTGCTTGTGAGTGTGAAGCGTAGTTTTACATCCACAATAACCTAGGCCTTTATGATCCCAATCAATGTCATGTTTTTACCTTTTCATCCTCCTGGTTCACTTGGTCTGATTTTGATAAGGCCAGGATATGGTTGTCAAAATGTGTGATCATGCTCTCCTTTTTTAGCAATGTTTGTTCTCCTTCTCATCCAAGTTCCCACGTCCTATATTTTTCATTGAAGATCTGTGTATTTTTTATCACTTACCTCATTTTTTGCTATCAAGTGACTCTCTTCCCATCCCAAACCTAGAAGCTCACAATTTTATCTTAACACCACCCATCTTCACCATGCCTGAACATTGGAGCATATTTAGTGCATTTGGAACCTTGTGGGAAGGCCCACTAGAGCGAATGGATTGATTGAGTGGTGGCGAGATTCCATTTATCACACTACCACATTCATTTGGCTATATGGGATGAAAGCCACTATTTTTAGAGGACAGACACACAAGGCCTCATATCGTTAATTTTTTCGAGCTTCACGGGAAGTAAAAAATGCCCCCTCCATATTGGTTTACAAACGGAAATTGTTTTATGCCTTAGAATCAACATGTGACTGCTAAGCACACACGACCTCCACAGGTCATGCCAAGATGACCAGAATGAAGTAGATAGATGGATATGAAATGGATAACTGGGAATAGGTGGGATAGATGGAATAATCAAAAATGGATACCAAAAAAATCAAGGCAAACAAACTTCCTCAATGGGCATAATGGGCATTTTCTCGTTAAGGGAAATGAACACCTGTCTAACCTGCTTAGGTGAAATGGAATGATCGATAATAATGGTCACACAAAGATTTCAATCAATGTCTATAGGGCCAAATAAACCTCGAAATGGCATGAATTTTTCTCCAAATAGGGTTGAGAATATGAGACGAGAGATGGGGAAAGAACAATTCTAGTCTCTACCAGGATGGTTTTCCCATAACTCGTTGGCGTTATCTACCTCATTGTTCAAAGCAATTAGCCGTTGGATGATGCTAGGTGGGACAGGAGTGGTTTGGAAGATGTGTTGTCTAAGGCCCTGATACATATCGGTCAGTTATATAATAATGTTCGGTTGTGGTATGGTTAGGTCACAAACTCTTTGTCTTGGTTTTCTTGGGACTATAGATGGTCATGTGGGCATGAAACAAGGAATCTATGGGAATAAAAAAATCATGCAAAGAAACCAAAAGAGGTTGACCCCAATTCTAGGTTGATTAAGCTAAATGTGGAAATATATGCCTAATTTGATTGCTATTGCAACAGTAAATAAATAAACAATTAAGTACATAAATTAACCCAAAAAAACTAAGCATGAAAGTATGAAGACCTAAGTGTAAAGAGAGAGTAAAAATTCTTAGTTGATTCGCAGAGGTCCCGAAGGTGTAAAGATCTAGAAAACTAGAAAATGCAAAGGACTGACTGTCATAAAGAAGATTCAATAAAATGTAGAGAGGGGGGAATAGGTTGGACAGGTGCTCCTGTAGGTGCCCTAGACCTTTTTCTGGGTGCCTAAGTCTATGGAAATACCCAGAAAACCTCCTCTTAGTGGCCTTGAGGTATTCCTTGTTGTTTTCCTTTGGCCACTTTGAGGTTGCACAATGATCGTTGAAGTCACTGAAAACCTACAGTGAAGTAATGACCTATAAACCCTCAAAGAGACCTCAAATCCTAAAAAACAAAGATGCAGAACGAGGGGTCAAATTTTCCTTAGCTATCACAATGGTGATCTTACGACTGAGCATTGCACTACATCTCAAATCCAATGTAGTTCTGTGTGTGTGTGTAGAATTGTACCCTAGGTGGCTCTTGTGCATGTCGCACTTGATAGTAAGCAAAGTAGCTAGATGTAAAGAAATGTAATAGATGTGTGCATGTAATAGAAGGAACTCCCCTCCTATGAAATGTATGTAGAATAACCATCCCTTGTATCTATTGGATGGTGCTAGATGTATGCAATGGAGCTCTTAAATGCATGATGGATGCAACCTTAGGTGGTGATAGTTAATGCTTAGTGTTTAGTCCTTTATTATGATCATGTACCTTTATATTTATATGATTATCTTACTTAAATTTCATGATTAACCTTGAGAAGGTTGACTACCAAAAAGATAAGATGCTTAAATAGGTAGAAAGGATCCAAAAGATGTGAAAAAAGTTTACTGAGGTTAGGGGTGCCTAAAGGGGACGAGGTTGCCTAGTGCTGGCATCATGGCTGGGCGTTGGTGTCTAGGATGATAAATACTAAGGTGTAAAAAGGAAGACTGAGAAATTAAGGGAACAAGACCAAAATTGGCAATAGAAATCAAAGAAAGGTGGTCAAAGACATGAGTTTAATTAGTAATTTTATTACTTAGGAATCATATGAATAGTAGTATGCGATCATGACTAAATAAGATACCCCAAAGTGCATGATTTTGTGTTTACATTTTCCCCCACTTTATGTGTTTGAGTGAATGCTCGATAACATAAAGTAGATAAGAGACGCATACCTAATAACCATGTAGATCAATGACAAAAGTGTGCCAAGGGACAAGAAACAAACGTGGAGTGATAAAAAGTGTGAAGCATGGATGCTAAGGAGGAAAAAAATGATAAAAAGTGATGATGAAAATGACCCTAGGGTGGAAACGCATGTGTATATGTTGTGATTGTACCTTGTTATGTCAATGTTGATTGTTGTTGTTGATGTTGTTGATGATAGTTGATGTAATGTTGACTTCCGCTTTCGATAAGGATAGACTTGCAAAAGAGAAGAATGAATAAGTAGTCAAATATGCGTGTATATGATAAAAATGTGTAAAACGTATGTAAGGAAAAAAATGTAAAATGCAAAAAAATGTAAAAAGGGAACATGTGCACTTGATCCGTGATGAGAAAAATGGTGTAGAAAGGATCCTGAAGACATGTTGTAGAAGAACGAGTTTTTCGAGTGATCTCATGCCTGTTGCGCCGACCACGAGTTTTTGGGGTGATCTCACGCCAAGTCATGGAATAAGTGTAGGGAGAAAATTTTGGTGTTATCCTCTAACCTTTAGCTACTTCCCACAATGTATAACACCACTGTAGATGGTGTGTAAAATTCAATCCTGGTTCGACCAATTCTGATCCAACACGAAAGTAGAAAATTGTTGTGCAGTGCATGCATGTCGAGTGCTAAGGATTGTGTGCCCTGTAAAATCCACTGTGTGGAATTTTGTCGACTGTGCATGAACTGCCAAGTACTATGTAACTTAACCCCTAGTCATAAACATCTAGGAAGGATCAGGGGTGCCTAGGCACTACTATTTTGGTCTGGGTGATATTGTTTGTGTTGTGCTAAGGACCCAAGTAGGATCTAATTTTGAGCGATGTTGATGATTGACTAACGACTATGTTATACTGGTATTGTGTTGTGAGTAACTGTGATCGTATGACATTTTATGGGGTGAATGATTCACCCAAATGATTCCCCTCTCGTAAAGGGTGCATGTGACGTCACAGAAGGAGTATGTGGCCCAAAACAGAACTGATTGTTGTGCTAAAATTGTGACCTACAGGGGGAAGGGAATGTTCTTGGTAGAAACCAAGGAACACACAAACAAAGTGGATAGGAGAAAAGTGTTATTACAATAAAATACAAATGCACCTATAGAAGAAAAAGTGTAAGTTACACAGACAATGTGCAAGCTAAGATGCAAGAAACAGTATCATGTAAGAAGATAATGTAGATTGCAAAAAGTGGGTCACAAACATGGGACACCACTCATAATGTCACAAGACCATCGAGGCTGAATAGGCCAAAAGAAGACAAAGTGTGCATACAAGACAAAGGGAAAATCCCGCAAGCAATGACATACAAAGGGCAAGTAATGACAAACAATGTGATAGAAAACCATGAAAGCAAATAGTCTTGCAAGAACAAATGTTGCACATGAAGCACCTGTTAGCATGTTTGAAAGATAGGAAGTATATCAAAGAGTGTATAATCCAATAAAGTAAAGTGTTATGACAAATGAAACATTAACACTTATAGTGTACAAAAGTGGATTCCCCTATGAACTGTTGTGGGACTTGTAATAGGTACTACATTAAGCATCTGTGTTTTGTGTAATATATCTTTAGAATTTTTTATCACAAATAGAAAGGAAAGTGAATGCTCATGTGTGTATGATAAATATAATGACATACAAGATATCTCTCTAGCATGTGTAATAAAGTGAACATGTAATAAGTAGAATGTAAGAAAGAGTAAATGCAACCAAGATATGCACTATGATGTGGATGGTACATGAATGGAATGTAGTGTGAATGATAGGATCAGTGTGCCCCTTGATTGGATGTGTATGTATGAGATGAGTTTCATTTATTTATGCCCCCTCAGTAGTCAAGAATGAAGCATAAATGAGAGTGTGTCATCAGGAAATGGTCTGAAATGTGTGTACAAGAAAGACGTGATTGGGAAAGCGTAAATCATAGAGTGTGAACGCATGAGTATGGAAAGGTCTATATGAGATGTAGACCCTAAGCAGTTGAGTATGGACCAAAAAACTAGAGTGCACCATAGGGTAACATGTCATGTTGTATATGTTGGAGAGATATATTGAATGTGTAGTGTATCTTCTCGATTATTTGTGAAATATATCGAGTACAGACACATTGCGTGTGTGATGTGTATAGTGTGTTATGTTGAATTTATAGGAGAGAGATGTGTATTGGAAGATCCGGATGTGTTATGTGTTGTGTTGATTGCACACAAGGGAGAAAGGTGTTATGAATGTATTGCTTGTGTGGGAAATTGATTGTGTAATTGTTTATTGTATTGCATAATGTAAAACATGTGAAGTGTGTAGTAGGTTGTGTCACATGTGAAAGCATCAAGTAGGTAGTTCATTGTGGATATGTAAATCATGCAAGAGGTGTGTGTTGATTATATATAAGAGAGATGTATCGTATGATGTAGAGGATACATGTTGTGTAATTTATGAGAGATATTTCATGAAAGCACTGAGTGTGAAGCATGATTTGAATGTGTCAAGTGTTTGGTATGTTGTGTTGCATATGCAAGGAGAGTATGTGTTATTTTTTGTTGTGTTAAGTTTGTATTATGTAATGTTGAATGTGTGGTAGAAGGTGTCTTATGTACATTGATTGTGATGAATATGCATGAGAAATAATATGAAGTGTAATGCAATATTTAGTGTGATGTGTAACATGTTTTTTTTAAGGCTCATGTGTATAGGATACCTTCAACAATCAAGTGTGAACCATTGCATGAGAGTGTGTCATCAGGAAATGATGATACCATGTATATATCAAATGGTTTGAAAGTTATTAAGAAATATGAATCATGAAGCACTGAGTGTTAAGTGTAGTAGGACATGCTAGAAATAATTGATAGTACTATAAGGGGGGAGAACAAGTGATATCCCCCCCCAAAGTGTACCAATGATGAATATTTATGAAATGATGCGAGAGATACCTTGCCATTATGGGAGAGTGTTGTCTATGTCATGATAGGAGTGAGGGCCAACACAATGGTAGGCCGAAGCAACAATAGGACCATGCGATGGTGGATGAATTTGAAATGTGTCTTGGATATCACTAGAATAAGTATTTGCTTTGAAAAAATGAATTGGAAATGGAAGTGGAATAGGATGGGGAGGAACCTTGAATGGTGGTAACTTAGGTGGGATTGATGACACCACTAAAGAATTGATAGGAGAAGAAGGTGGAATGATTTTGAGAGGCAACTGCATATTTTGATTGGGTAATGTCATAGAGGACTTGAGAGGAGGGGGTGTTATATTAATTTTTAGAGGTGGTTTCTTAGGAAGTTTTTGAATCTATGTAGAAGGAACCCTAGAAATTATGGCATGATGCTCATTAGATATGGATGAATTAGATTTAGGAACCCATTGAGATGTAACAATTAGAGAGGATGATGTAACATGATGTTGTGAAGTGAATGAGATAAAACCTTGATGCTCAAGATGATTTATTATTCTTCATAAAGCATAACAATCATTTTCATTATGTCCATTAATTCGATGATAAGTGCAAAATGAAAGACCATGATATTTGACTAGCTGATAAGGAGGGTAGCAATGAGTACTTGGAAAACTAAACAATTGATGACTAAGGAGCTTAGGAAGAATGTCACGTTGCTTAGCATTCTGTTAAAATGCAAGAGGTTTTGGTAATGGAAATACGTGAGGCTCACTAATATGAGCACATGTAAAAGATATAGAATGGGAATGAGAAGAAGAACTAGCATGATCTCGAGAAGCACTCTTAAGATGTTGGATTTTATATTTTAAAGATGTAATCATGGATTCTATACCCTAAAATTTGTCTTGAAATAAATAATGCAAAGCTTGAATTGACTCCAACATGGGATGATTAGATGGAGGATTGCGAAGACTAGGGTCATTAGATAAAGGATCGAGAATAGTACTCACTTGATGTTGTGGCATATCTCTAGGGAGATACATGGTGTCTAGGGATTTTTTTAGAATAAATTGAAAATTAACATGCATTTGAATTAAATAATAAAATAAAAATTGAGGAATTTTAGGAGCCATGATAGAAAAGATGATGTGCCAAAGAAGGTTTCAAATGAACAATCACAAGTGGGGTTCAATTAAATGATTAAGTTAAATATGAATAATTATATGCCTAATCTAATTGCTATTGCAAAAGTAAATGAATATTAAATTAAGTATAGAATTCAAGCCAAACAAAATAAGCTAAAAATATTAAACCATATTTATAAAGAGGAGATAAGATAACTTAGCTATTTCACAATTTATCATGGACTGTGCTGAAGTGATAACCATGCAATCAAAGAGGGAAAAATGTCACACAAGCCTCATAAAAGTGAGTGAGATGACTATCTACATGTACTAGGGCTCCTAGAGAGGGATAAGGACACCCATGGATGACCTAGGCATGTTTTTGGGCATCTGTGTCTTCCAAAAATCTCAGAAAATATCCTTTGGATGGTTATAAGGTGTTCACTATCCTTCACATTTGGTCACTAGTATGTCGCACAATGTTCACCAAGGTCACAAATAACCTTTGATAAAGATTGACTTGTAAAACCCTCAAAAGAGCATCAAATCCTAAAAAATAAAATAATGCATATGACGGGTCAGACTATCCTTAGCTATCAAATGAGTGAACTTATGATTAACTGTTGCACTACATTTCAGACCCAATGTATTCCTAGGTGTGTGTGTGTGTGGAATCGTGTCCTAGGTGGCTCTTGTGCATGTCACACTTGATAGTGAGTAAAGTATCTAGATGTATAGAAATTTAATAGACGCGTGATTGAAATAAAATAGACTCCCCTCCTATGAAGTGTATGCAGAATAATGTAGTCCTTTTTCCTTTAATGGATGCTAGAATGGATGCTTTGATACTCTTGAATAGTCTTTAGATGTAACCTTAAGTGGTGATAGCTAATGCTTAGTGCTTGGTCCTTTATTATGATCACATAAATTTATATTTATATGATTACCTTGCTTGAATTTCATAATTAACCCTAAAAAGGATGACTACTAAAAAGATAAGATGATCAAACAACTAGAAAGGACCTAAAAGATGTGATTAAAGTATAAAGATGTCATGGGTGCCGAGAGGGGATGGGGGCACTTGGCACTGGCATCTTGGATGGGCACTAGTGTCCAAACTCAAAGAAACTAAAGGGTCAGATGTCAGACTGAGCAAGAAGGTGTCAAGAGAAAAAGTGACAGTAGAAATAAATAAAATATGGCCAAAGACATGGGTTGATTAGTACTTTTCTTACTTAGGAATCACATGAATAGTAGTATGCAATCAGAACTAGATAATTACCCAAAGTGTGTGATTTTGTGTCTACAATATGATTGTGGAATCAACAATTAAATAATATCATTAATGTATAAATTTTTGAGTTATAATTAGATGAAAATTGTCGAGAGAGGACCAACACAAGATAAATTAAACTACACCATGTGACACCTTGTGCTATTAGGTCATGCCTTTTGGCTTAAAAACATGGGGGACACTTATTAGAAATCCATGATAGTCATATTTCATGATATGTTACATGGTATTGTGGAATAATATGTGGACAACATACTTGGAAAATATAAAACACGAGAAGAACATATTAATATCCTCTAATATATATTTGAAAGGATTTGGGAACATAGAGTCATTTTAAATCCCAATAAAATGTGTGTTTGATTTCATCTCAAGAAATGTATTGGGGTTCATCATATCAAAAAGATGTATTGAGGTAGATACATCTAAGGTTACTATAATTACAAAAACACTTCCTCCTAAGAACCCAAGATAGCTCATAAGATTACAAGGAAAATTCCAAGCTATTAGAACATTCATCTCCCAATTTATAGAAAAATGCAATCCTTTCACCCATATCCTTAAGAAAGACATCAACTTTGAGTAGGTTCCAAAATGTTAATAATATTTTTACCACTTAAAATAATACCTATCCAAACTGCTTGTCTTAGTTCTGCAAAAATTAGAAGAACCCCTCTTGTTATACATTCAAGATACCCATTTCTACCCAGGTTCTCTTATTTCTTATCATTAAAAAGAATCCATTGATAGAGTTATCTACTACCTTATCCACACTTTTATTTCTTATGATATTAGTTATCCCCAAATTAAAAAATATTGTTTAGTTGTTGCCTTTACTTTCCAAAAACTTAGACACAATCTCCTAAACAGAAATAATAAGCTCATCACCAAAGTTTATCCTCTAAAATATCTCCTTCGAAACCCACTCTTATTGGGAGGATGGAAAATTAGATTATCTTATTAAGTGAATTTGGCATTGAGTATGTCAATCAAAAATATGTTAAAGGGTTGGTGATCATAGATCAATTGGCTAAAGTACCTCTACAAAACACACAAAAACTAAACATAGATCTACCTAATGTTACCATTATGCTTGTAGAAGATTTAACCACATAGAGAATATAATTTAATGGATATTTACCTTTCATGGATCTAGTGCAAGCGTCATTTATATCACCCCTATAAGTTATTTAATCCACAGATCCTTCAAAATTAGATTTCCATGTAGCAATAACATTATAGAATATAAGGCCCTCATTTTCGGTTTCAAAATCATAATAAAATGGAATATCAAACAAGTTTCAAACATTTTTTACTTGAAACTCATCATAAAAAAAGTCAAGGATGAATATAATGTAAAATTATTATCCCTTATAAGTGCATGGTAGACAATCTTAAAGAATAGTTTGTCCAAATCAGTTTCAGTAGGTCTCATGTATACAAAATAAATTTGTGAATGTTATGGAAATAATTAGATCTTTATTAAACCTACCCCAAGACATCATAGAATACTAGTTTTTTATGGATAACTCTAACTTATGACATGGTAAAATATTGTTTGCTATATGGGGTTATCGGTCCATTCTCCCCATGGTATGAAGACATACACAATTATCTCCAAGATGATTTTCTTTTTGCCTGACATAACTTATACTCAAAATAAATCCCTCATCAAATGCATATATTGTTATCCCCTCATTAGGGGTAATCTTTATCATCGAGGCTGTAATGGGATTTTATTACGGTTTCTAAATTTGGAAGAGTCTATATGAGAAATCAAAGACGTGCACGAAGGCATCTACTAAGCTCATACTGGAGGAATAGTCCCTGCAAAAAACATCCTTCACAAAAGATATTATTTTCCTAACATTGAAACGAATTATTTCCAATATGCGCATAAATGTTTCATCTTCCAAAAACATGGAAACCTAATCCATTTACCATCATAACCACTACAACCCATTATTACTTCATGACCATTCTCTAAATGGGGGCTTGATATCATAGGGAATATCACTCCAAATTTATTATATGGCCATAAGCACACTATTACCATAATCGAGCACTTCACCAAAAGGGTGGAGGCCATTCCCCTCATGTATATAACCAGTGCATATATATTTTAAGTTCATTTTGAACCACATCATTTGTTATGACATACCATCTACCATTTCCTATGAAAATGGAAAATAATTAAAAAAAACATGTTAAGATATTATATAAATGTTTCAAAATCCAAAAAAATTGGTACACCCCTTATTACCCTCAACATAACGGGTAAGCTGAGGCCAAAAATAAAAATATTATTAGGATTATGAATAAAATTGTTAGTAAAATAGATAGAAATTGTCATCTCTAAATCCATCCAACCTTATGGTCCTATCGTACATCCATTTATACACCTATGGGAGAAACATCTACTCCCATGTCTTTGGAGCAATGGAACTCATCCCCATAGAGTTAGAGCTTCCCTCATTACAAATATCATTGAAGGAATATCTTGATAACGAGGAAGACATAGAGTGGCCCTAATTTCCGAGATAGAGTTGTTAGATGAGAAAATACTCCACACCTTGGATCAAAAAAAGTGTGTCAGAATCAACTATGTCATAACTCTAGCAAGCACAATATCCCTTGTGAATGTGAGATCAATGATCTTGTCCTTAAGGAGAATAAAAAACACTATAAAGGAACAATAAAAAAAAGATAAAATTGATCCTAACTGTTTGACCCATACATTGTGGTCACTAAATTTAGTTTTGGAGCTTATAAACTTTTACCCTAATGGTATTAAGCTCAAGGATCCCATGAAGGTCATACACCTTAAACATTTCTACACATAGAATAGATTCAGGTGTTCCAAAAACCTCAAAAATATAAAAAATCTATAAAAATAAATAAAATCAAAGGAAAAAGAGAAATGAATCCATCAAATGGTGAAAAAAAAACAATTTTAGTAGTTTAGATAAGGAGCACTGTGAAAACTAGTTTTTGGCATTGTGCGTAGGTCTAGTTGTTCAAAAGAAACTTGCACTTGGGGGAATTTCTGCTCCATCCTAGCTCCACATTCCTTCAATATGAATTATGAGTCAATGATTCTATGTGTACTTGGTACCTTGGTCTTGGCCTTGATTTGGCATTTTTACAACTTGAAATAGTGTGTGGGAAATTTCTCTTGTGTATCTAAAATTTTTCTGGTAGAAGCTCACCACTCAAGTTTTGTGTTCATAACATAAAGCATCGCATAAAATCCAAAAAAATCATATAAATCGAAATAAACAAACATTTATAAAATCTTAAAATCCAAAAAACTCATGTAACTCAAAATAAAAAACATTGGAAAATATCCCAAAAAATATAAAAACATCTAGAAAATATATAAAACATTAAAACAATTCTAAAGTCCTAAACATTAAAACAATTCTAAAGTCCTAAAAGCAATATCTGATGCAAAATGCCTAAAAATTAGAAAAAAATAAAAATCCTAAACTAATACTCAATCCACATAGTTGGAGATAACATCTATCAAAATTTGCATCCCATCAACAAGCTCTCATGCTTGGCATTTTAGTCTCCCCAACATACATCAATGTTCATGGAAAAATATGGTGCACGCTATCTTATCTCAGAACTTATCTATCCCACATCCTCCTCTCATGAATCCTCACTTGGGTAAATATCTTCACCCATGTCACAAAAATACATCACTTGGGTATTAAGCAGGAAAAAAATCAAATGCATTCATTAAAAAATTATTTGTTTGAGTTTGTTCTCTTGTGTTTATTTACTTAATTATATTGCATTGTAATTTACTTTTGATTTGGTCCTATAACATATTACCCACATTTGTATTATGGTTTTTCATATCATAGTACTTATTGTTGTACGCTAATATCAAATAAAAAGATGCCTAGATCTGTAATAATGTGCAAGATAAACAACAATATCGAATTCACTACCTTACTCAACATATCTACCCATCCCACATTATTATGAATCAAACCATCCATTATCATATCCAAATTCTAACTAACATCACATTTATTCTACTCTACTGAGGTAAGTAGACTAAGTCTACACATACATACAATTTGGATGTCAACATGTGTAAGGGGTGTGTACTGGAATGTTAGGGAAAATTCCTAACTAGTCATACATGTTAATCAAATAAATCATATACAAAAACTAGAAAATATCATAATCATCTAAAGATCTAAATCTTCTAAGAATCTACCCATCCATATTACATAATCATAAACATGTAGTACATGAACAATAAATTTTAAAGACATACCATAAACAAAATGTAACTCAACAATGCCATAAAAACATCTAAATCATCATCATCATCATCACACACACAAAAAATAAAAATAAAAATAAAATAAAATGTATAAATGCTTGCAAACTGAAAGTAACACCATGCCATGTACATCTCAAAAGTGCTATATCGAAATATCCTATTTCTAAGCTGAATTAGCTATTTGCGGGACTCTTGACTAGCGAGGGGCAGTATAACGCATCTCCCAGTGGCAAGCATATACATAGTTCTCCTAGATGAGATCTTAAATCGAGTATGACCCTTACTAATTGTGTCCCCAATGATTCTCTAGACATATTTGAGGTAGAAGAACTCATTGAATGAATCTACCATGTGCGTGATAAAAATGAAGGCACATGATGGTCAACTGACATTGCAACCTCAAATAATTTCATATAATCTCATGCTTCCATTAAGAATAATCACCCATGAAATGACCTATACCTTCTAGTCCCAATATGGCATGAGTTTTATCTCTTTCACTCGTAAGCCTTTGTGCCTTGACTCACTGAGTGTTACACTTTTTATATAGTTTCTACACCTCAGTGTGCACTTTCACCTTCTATGCATGTTGTATCACACTTTAACCAAAATTATCCCACTCTGTCTACAATGAGTCTCGCTTTGTCTAAATACTAACTCAATATGTCCATGATGTGTCTCACTCATTAGTTAGATGTATAATATATGTATCTTATGAGGAAAAATCCCCTATTTATGCACCCGACTTTGTTGTTAGTCGTGTTACCTCTATTTTAAGGTGGTCAATCTCTATATATTTATCAGTGATGGGAGATGTGGTCCTTAAACCTATAATATTTATGTCTCGAGCCTTTATCTCTATATTAAGAACCTGCACTAATGATGTAACATTAACATTGTGCTAGATGTCCATGCTCCATCCCCACATGTGTGTAAAATATCAAATTTAGAAATTTACCATTTTAACACTACTAATTAAAATTATGTTTCTTGGTTAAGATAAAAACCCACATCCTATCCCCAATTAGATCATGTCCCCATCTCTTTCCTAACTTTCTCATTTCCACACACCTATGTGCTAATTTTTTTGAATGTTAATACATAAGACTAGTGCTCAAACTCTACTTTCCAAGATGCAATTTTTAGATTTCACATAGCTCCTCTCTATTCAAAACCTTATAATTTGATCAAGTTGTTTAATCTGGTCCTGGATGACATATGCAGTCCTGCACAGACACATTTTCCAATTTTGTTTTCGATGCAATATCATTTTTTGGGTTTTTTCATTTTTGTGGGTAGCCTTATCTTGATAATTTACCTTCATAACTTATAGATAAGCAAGTTAAAATCACCTAATTTACTAATCTAGCACTTTATTGGCATCCCCATTACAAACACATGAAAAAGACACTCAAGGCTCCCTAAATGTTCCCAAAGATAATGCAATACACTAAGACAACCACTACTATAGTTTTAAAGCACTCAACCAAGTCAAGGAGTCTTGCTTCCCTCAAATCCAAGCACATCAAGTTCCCACTTCAAATTCCTAGCAAGAGCACAATTCTATCAAGTGTGATAGAAGAGGTTCAAGTTTCTAATTAGTTGGATTCATATATAAGTTACATACTAGGTGGAGAACTACATGTGGTTTGAGGCCTGCTCGTAGTAATTTTATGTATGTGGTGCACATATTATAATTAAACCAAAATACTAACCTTATTGTAGGATCTTCTACCCACAATTAGGGTTTTGTTGTGATTCAGTTGATTATATATGATATCGAAACTATGCGATAACTAGGGTTTGAAAGCTGAAAGTACATTTTCAAATCACCAAAGGACCTATAAAGTTATAGAACCTAGTTCTAAAGAATTAAAATACCATAAAAAATGGGCAAGAGTGGATTATACATCCCAACTAGGCCATACAGTCCTTTAATGGTGCATTTTCAAGTTACAATACCAACAGTGAAGCTTCCCTAGGCTTCGTACTCTCATATTCTCTATTCTGTGTATTTAAATCTCTCATGTATAGCTAGGTATATATAAGTTTCTCTTCCTCTTATATATTTTATCTTTCATTTATTCATTATAAGAACCAATAGGTTATTGTGATGTTGTATAATTAATGTTGGAATTTAATTAATTAGAATAACTCATAGTTTCCTAAACTTACATTCCTTTTTATTCTTGTGTATTCCATAAAAATATTATAATATTAAAAGGGCATAAATTTTTTGGTGAACCTGACATACTCTCTTAAAGGTATTCCAACAAGTAATGCTCTCTTTCAATATGACACCTTCCCATTTAGATTAAATTTTGAAAGTTATTTCTTGCCTTTTGTAGACACTAGGTTTTCATCACCCTACATGACCCACCTACACCATGTCCACATTAAATTATTAAACTTATCATTTTAATCATAACTTAAGCCACTTACCTCACCCTCGTAAAAGAATATTTTTATACCCCATAAACCTTATTTATCTACCCTTACTTACCTTAACCTCCCTAAAACCTCCTAACCACTTACAACCCATCCTAACCCTTTTTATCTTAGCCATATAACTCCTTTACCCCTTCCTAACCTCTTCCTTAACCATTTCCCCTCGTCCCCATACCCCAAACCCCCATTTTTTAAGTGGTTGAAACCACTTCCAAATAGGTTTCTCCACATTTTTTAGATTGCTAGTGACCCTAACAAATCGCCAATGATTATAAATAAAATCTTAGAGCTCTTGTTTCAGGAATATTTGAACTCGATAGTGAAACATTATCATTCAAGGAATTTCTAAGTAATGTTGTGAAGATTTATCATTACAAGCATCTACACGACATCCATATCAGTTACTTTTCACCTCTAACACCCCCATTTTCACTCTATAAGTGCCTTGATTTTGAAAAAGTATTTGCCACATTTTCAATCTCATTTTGTCATCAAAGGTACACCATTCTTAATTTCATCCATTTCAAAAATATTTTGTGTATAAAAACATCCGTAACCAGTCATCTCAGTCTTGTAATGCCATAATTTTTTTTTGCAGATTTAAAAGAATGTTTAGCTTGTAAATTTCAGATTTATGTACATAGAATACACATATACATATGCCATTTCACACACACACACACACACACACACACACACACACACATAAACAAAACTTGAAAAGTAGACACAACTAAAAATTACAGATTTAATGTACAATGCATGACCATACTTTGCATATTTATAAACAACAAGACCTTCAAAAGATGACATGTAAACTAAAATAAAACTCATTATTTCAATATGGTAATCTTTCCTTTCTTTCTTTTTTTGTTTACAAGATTCTTGCAATAATGAAGGGAAGGCTTCCTTAGCAATGACTAAAGTTTACAAGTAGCATCAAGTACAAAATAGGTATTTTACAAGGAGATAAAAGCTTCACCGAGCCACATTTGTAGACATAAGATGAAAGTAATGTCTTCAAAAACAAATGGAGATGACCAAGAGGACCAAGATGGCAAGGAGGCTCCAACTATCTCCAAACATGAATGTTCTTGCAAGGATGATGAAATAAGAGACAAGGCTTGTTTACCACCCAACCAATAGGAATCATCACATGCATTTCCATGGTTGGAAGCCATGCTAGCCTCCCCTAAGCCCATGGGAGAGAGGAAAAAACTTCCACAATGTGTACAAGTATAATGGGGATAAAACACAACAAGAAATACATAGGACCATTTAAACACTTAGACATACTACACATGGTAAAACAAAAACATGAGGAGAACAAGGTCAACCTCACAAAGGGGGAAGAGAAGAAATAGGATGCCCAAAGCAAAGGTGTCCAACCATAGGAACACCAACAAAAGAATGTTTACAAAAATCCTTATTCTTCCTAATCATTCATCCTCCTTATTCCTCCTTTATGTCAAAGAAATCCTTCTTGGGAGGATTTTCAAACCCAAAAGGGTTTCCTCACCAAGAATGGGGAAAGGTTCAAGCCATATGAACCTTTCTCCCACCTCAAACCATATGAGGGGATGAGAAGGGACCTTTATGGCTTGACCAACAACCATGAGGTTTGAGAGGGAAATCCCTCTCTCTTCCCCTACATTCTCCAAAAACCATCAATCAAAATGATGGGGAGAGAAAACAAAGAAAAAAACAAAGTAACAAAACAAACAAACTACATTCACCATACAACTTTAGAACACATCATTTCACACACATCATTTTATTGCCCAATGCATAGTTAACAAGATAAGCACTACTAGGAAAGAAAAGGATTAAGAATCCTACTTCTACAATGCTTTCCAAGACTCTAAGCTTTTCCCTTTGTCCAAGCAAACCTCCAAGCTCCCAAAATTCTCCAAGTTCTCCCAAAAAAAATGAGGCAAGAAGACCCCTTCCTTCCACATGAGGAAGAATAAGAAGAGGAACCCAAAAGTTTCCTCACCAATGGGAAGGTGACAAGTGTCACCCCCTCTCTTCCCATGAGTCAAAGATTCCAAAAACCAAATAAGTAAAAGTAAACTCACCTTTTAGCCCTTATCACCCAAAATACTAAAAACGAAAATAAAACAAAGTGGAGCAACTTTTAACAATTACACACAAACCAACCATATTACATGGATGGTGACTAAGGAGAGAAAAATGGGAGGGAAAATCCCCCCAAACCTTGGAAATGAGCCCCTCTACCTATTAGGTAGGGTCCAAGGGCCCATTTTCATGATAAGGGAACTCCCAAACTCAAAAGGGGTCCCTAAAAATGCCTAAAATAACCCAATTTCGGGTTTGGCATACTTGGGCACAAGGGTAGAGGGTGTGGGGTCCACCCAAGGTTCACATGTGGTCCCCAATCCCTTCTACCAACACACACACACACATACCCAAAACCATCACTTAAATTAAGATGAGATCATTAAACCCCTAAACTAGTTTACTTAATAGAACACACCCTAAACATAATTAATTTTACAAGACATAAATACATTACAATTGAGGGTTCACCCATGGTGCCCAATTAATACACCTATTTTAAGGCCTCAAACATTTAGCATGGTTAGGACTCAACCTGTGGGCCACTCGTGCACGATTGCGTAGCCACCCTAAAACCCATGTTCTCCTATACCTGTCACTTGCACACTCATTGCACACATTAACCGCATCTGTCCAATACAATAAACATCGTCTACTCATCACAAAATTAATCAAACTTATAATGTCCTAACATCATTATACAATTGATAGAGCAATGCATACAATTATACACATAGTTCGCCACGAATCATCCACAGATAAAATTACAATGACATACACTTAGGCTAGCATGAGATTACCATTATTAAATCCAGAAAACTATATCATTAATCAAATCAACCACAAGAAATCAACATCTAACCAATAAATCTCACTATCATGTACCCCTGTTAGTGTCATCAACATCACAAGAAATATATCAATATACGAATCTAGCCCAATTGGTGCTACGCGCCCAAAATACCATAATGTCCATGAGGATAAGATGACATAGAAAAATGTCCAAAATCTATCAGAGTCTCAATCAAAACATGTCTATGCATAAAGGAACCAATAGATAACTAGAGATATAAAAATGTGGGTAAGTTACAAGTCTCTATTCTTTGTTAGTATAAAATTTTTGTTAGAATATCAACTCTTTGCAGCAATCACCGACGATCCTACCAAATCACCCACAATTCATGTGAATCATCTGCGATCCCTACCAAAGTTATCATTTTTAATCAATTAATCTATCTTGACTATATTTTATTAATTTGTTTTTGTTTAATCATTTGTTTGCAATATGTCTATGTTGTAGATGATTGTTCTAGGTATCTCTCATCCTATTACCAACATCTATGATCTTCTGATCGTCCAGTAACCATTAGTGTGGGAGCAATTTGACATCCTCAACGAGCTCAATTTATGTGTCATCGTATTTGCACCAACCTTTGAGGATATTGAATAGAAGTTCAAGATATTTAATGAAATACGAGAAGAAAATAAGGAGTAATGGTACAATTACTTTGAATACTTTGAGCTCACCACAAGCCTAGCCCGGGCCACCTACAAAGCTAAACAAGGCCTCCCCATTCATCTTGAATTATAGCTTCCTTGTATGTTATCATTTATATTATCTTTACCAAATCAACTTACAATGAGTTGAAACCCTTCAAGGAAGTACCTTTGGATTCCTTGGATTGAACTTTTCCAACCAACTCATTATCATATCTATCTAATATATTTTATTTAGCTGTTTTTACTTGCAAGTCTCTTCATTCAGAAAAAGGAGGAGAAGTTTTACATTGTCTACATTTTATCCTGACATTGAAATTGTTAGAGTAGGTATCGATAAACCCTACTCATTTTGATTTTTAGGTACTTTCTTCTTTTGATAGCACTAACCAAAAACTACCTAATACACCTTTCTATTAATAATGATGAGATCTTTCACAAAGCTATCTTATAGTCTATTCAAGTGTTACAACATGATTTTCAAGCCTAATTTCAAGCTATGAGTACAAAAATAAAATATTTCAAGGATGAGATAACACATCTAAAGGGTTTTTTAAATGCACATGTCAATAATATATGCATCATGATCCATTTAGTTCTAAGGATACTAAAAAGTAATGTTATACAAATGTTATACATGATACATATGCTTATACAAGTGAAGTAATAGTCCTACCTAAAGGTAATAATGGGTATGCTTCACAAGATCAATTTTGAATACTAAGGAAAGAAAAATAGAAGGAACCTATTTGGTTTATGTTGTCCATTTTTTCACCCCTTGCAAAAACTGAACAACTTGGGAAACTTGGACCTAGACATTTTCACGGGATCTTGGTGAAGAATATGTAATTTAAGGTTATTTCATGTTTTGGGCACTTGGAATTATTTATATTTTCTTTAGGCTTAAAGAAATCCATACTTGGTGAAAAAAATTAAAAAATGAGAAAAGCCGCGTAAAACTACAAAATTCGTGTAAAACTGGGAAAAGCCGCGTAAAACTAGGAAAAGCTGAGCAAAAATGCAAAAGCCACACATAATTACAAAATTCGTGCATAACTAGGAAAAGCCATGTAAAAACGTAAAAGCCATGCATAACTAGGAAAATTTGTGTAAAACTACAAAATCCACCTAAAAGTATAAAATCCATGCAAAACTGCAAAAGCCACACAAAACTGCAAAAGCCGCACAAAACTGTAAAAGCTGTAATAACTGCAAAAGCCGCGCAAAACTACAAAAGCCGTGAAAAAATGAAAAAGCCATGTATAACTAGGAAAATCCACACAAAATGATAAAATCCACGCACTGTTGCAAAATCCACACAACACTGTAAAAGCCACACAACACTGCAAAAGCCGCACAACATTGGGAAACGCTACGCATAATTGAAAAATGGTAGTTTTTCGAGCGACCTTAAAATGGCCATAACTTTTGACCTACTGCTCCATATTTTATGATCTTTATATCATTGGAAAATTCTCAACATCCTCTACAACATGGAAATTTGATTTATTAATTTTATTGAGGTTAGATATGAAAAAATCTGAAAATGTATCTAACATAAAAAGGTGCAGTTCCAAGCATCCAACTACCAACATGAATGAAGTATGGTCCTCTTTTCTTCTTCTAGAAGCTAGAGTACATTGGGGGATGAATTTTTAGAGGTTTCCATGCCCCTTTTCAGAAATTTAATGCATCTTGTTTGTGGGTAGAAGAAAAATTTTGAGGTTATCTTTTCCCTCTCTTTTCTCATTTTTTCTATGTATTGTAACTTCTCATATTTGAGAAGGGGGGATATTTATTATAATGGAACTATGTCCAAATGGCTCCAAAGCACTTGTGAGTTATGTGCCTCATGTTCAAAAATCTTACATGGTGATCCTTACCTCTTCTCCTCTCTTGTAATGGATTGTGCATTCCTGAAGCAATAAAATATCTGTTTTGTGGATCTCTTTTGCCCTTTCTCTATTTTATTGCATTTTTCTTTCCTTCCATTGCATCTGTAGGTATTTTATCCATTTATTACTCTTCTTGTAGGTTTTCAAGTGTGTTTTTCTTCATGGAATTTGTGTTTTGAATGTTTTTTGGACTGTGCCACTCAAGTCTACCATACTCTTACTCATTTTCTTCAATTTCCACTCACTTGAGAGTGTCTCTACCCCTCTTTCTAGTGTTATCACCTCTCTAGTTTAGGTTTTTGGTTTATGCATCTCCTTCTCACCTTGGGTCCCTTAGAATTTTAGAGAAGAGTTAAATAGTTTCATTTCAATCCCTAGGAGTAGTTTTAGTAGTAGGAATAGGTAGATGAAGCTGACCTTCTCTGGAGGTTTGTCTTAGTTCGCAGGTCCCATAACTGAGAGACAATTCCATGTTGCCTTAGAATTCTTGGTCATTCATGATCATATCCAGGGTGAAATTTTTAGCTCCAATAGTTTCTAAAGAATGATAGAAAAAATGATATCCTATATTAGCTACTCGATAAAATATTAATCACATTATTACCTAATAATTAATATCCCTACCATCAACTTGAGAAACTCAAAGAAAAAACATTTTGCAATCATCATGGCATTAACATAAATCATGAAAATGATTGTTATGCTTTACAATGAAGAATCCAATAAATTGAGTGTAAGGGATTTATTTTCTATGATATATGAAATTCTCCCTAAAATATTAGTGGGTACTAAAATATAAAACAATTATACCTAATGAGCATAATGTGATAATACATGATGCATCTACTCACAAAGAGGATAGAAATGCAATCCCTACTATTGTGCAAACAACATTGACAACAATACCAATTGATCATGAACAATTTTACAACTCCTAAGATAACTTAGATCACACATAATCCCAATCAAGGGACAACATACCAATAGATTATTCCAAAATCTCTTCCCCTCTATAATAAACTAAAATACACTCTGATTCAGATGATGATATTGATTGGGATTCTAGGTACAAGGCATACCTGAATGATCCTAATTACTAAGAATAATTTGGCATGTTAGATGAAAAATTTCACATGTTGAATTTTAATCCTATCGAGGGATATTAATCTAATTTTGATTCTAGTGATGATGAACACATTTATGCACCAAGTGAGTCTTCTCTAAATATCTCTACTTCTTCACAACAAGGTAGGCTAGATCCTAATGTTGAAGCTCTATATGTGGTTAATGATTATGATTCCTATCTTATCTCTAATGGCCTTGGGGTTTTTTGCATTGATCAATCTAAAATTCCTCCTCATTTCAACCAAGATTTTTCCATGATCAACAGACTTCTAGGATAAATCGATGTTTTTCCTTACTGGTTCTCCAAGAATAATTATATAATGAATGCATTTTTATAGTAGTTTCATCTTGATAGTATATCCATATAAACCACTGCATGATAAATTTTCCAATACTTGGGGGAATATGTTGATCTACCTTCCTTATTTTCCAAGAACATGTTTCCTTACACTATATATACCCCTGTGTACTTTGGTAAAGGTAATACTTCAAGTATGTTTGCTAATACTACTAATACTGTCCATCATTATCAAATATATTCAGTCACAATGGGTTTCTTACATCAACCAAAATCAAAATCAATCATTTGAAATGTCTTAAAAACATGGTATTCTAGTAACAAATCTCAATTCAAAGTCTTCTACCCATATTGTCTCTACTGACTCTATCCCTCTTCAAATTTCTATCATATTATGACTCATCTAAAATTTATACGCATACTCTGAAATATTTACGGTACATGCTTCCATTACCTTTTAGGATTCATATTTCCTCCTGATCAAGACTCTTCTCAAGTATCTCTTGTGATACCCCTCCCCATCTATATAACTATATTCAATAATACAAAAACATTAATATATTTACAAAAATAAAAAACCAAGACATGTACACATATCTTACATTGTTACCACTTTACATTACATATTTTGTTAGTCACTTTAGTTTGATTAGTATAATATTTTTTCTACTCTTTACACACATGAATTCATAAGGTATAATGAACTTGATGCAAGACACATAGATCATTACATGATAATAGGAGATACTTTAGTTACTTACATTACTCATATATGGGGTGTACCTACACACTATATAAGTGCTATTATTTCATTATAGTTCCTTTCTACTTCCTCATTACACTTAATTACATATATCACGTATATATTATTTTTCAAACTAACAAGATTAACACATCTGTCTTATGAAAAATTGACATATATTTCTTCATGTGCTCTCTTCCTATTTATTGATTTTATAGCTATTTGACGTTGTTATTTTCTATATATGCTTGTTAATTACTTGTATTACAACTTATTTGCTTCATTATATGCAACTTGAGTTCCACGTCTTGTGACACCATGGTTGCCTAATTTATGTCTCTATGCCTTCTTATATGACATTGCTTCTCTTGTATGTACCCTAAGTTCCTTGATTATCTTGTGACATAATGGGTGTCCCACATTTGTGGCTCTATGCCTTGATGTGACACTTCTTTACATGCTCTTTCTTTATTTTCTCACTACTGGTATTTTGTCTCTATTTAATTTATATTACATATACACTATTGATACTACTATTGTTCTCATTTCTATCACTATTACCATTACTCTCGTTACCATGGTTGTTTGAATATTTAGACCATGGTTTTCACCATGCGTAACCCCCTTTTGTAGGTACATGTTATTAAATGTAGTTGCCTCTTCAACATTCTACATTCTCCTACATATTCTCATACATATAATGCTTAGGCACACATATCTTCTTTTGAGTTACGCACTCTAATGGTTTTTCATACACACCTCAAAATAGGGGGAATTCATTGGGGTGTATTATACACTTATAAGAAGAATCATAAGTTTAGAAAAAATTTTACACAATGAAAAAGTACATAGAAACAAATCTAGACATTGAATTTTGGAAAAAGACACATAAGGTCAAAATTGTAAAGAAGGGTCAAGATTGTATTGATGGTCTTGACCGTACCATACATTTTTTCCTTGGGGGAAAAACACCAATTTTTTATAAGGTTTTAGGTTTTCTATCATGGATATTTTTTTTTAATACAATCTCAAACTCAACTAGAATAGTCATATCAGTTTATAGGGGGCATGAATATTACAAAATATAGATGTTTGGGGGCATGGGTTTCCTTCTCCAATGTTAGCTCAACATATTACATACTCTTACTCAATAATTAAACACATGGGAAGAGCATGGGGAAACTCATTTTCTTTATACTGTATGTCTATATATACAAAAATTGGGCCTAGGTCCATTTGCAATGGTGTGGCTATAGGATTATGGAAAGTATTAAAGTTGATAAGTTCTTCATAGGTAGTCTTTTCTCTCCTCACTATTAAAGGGGAAAATATTAGAGTTAATAAAGGATTTTATACACAATATTCTTCCTTTATGAGGTGTATTAGTACCTATTTCTTCTTCTCACTCTACCTTAAATTTGTTGTTGGGTTTTATACCTTAAATAATCTATCTTCTCCTTCAACAAAATTAGCGATTGGTCACCCTTAATCCTTCCATAAATTTTAGGAATAACAATATAAATGTCCACTTATAGCAAGGATTCATAAGATTTTCCCCTCATAAAACAAACATGTGTACTCTATCCATGTTTTACATTTCTTCAATTCACTTTTTGCAAGTTCAAATTCTATTATTACTATTGAGTTATAGTTCAATTTATACTATGGACATTAACTACACTCTGTGTTGTAGGTTTCATCATGAAGTGTGCTAACACCAACATATTAAGATAATAATAAACTATAAGTGAATATAAATTGTGCCTACACATGCAGACATATTTTTTTTAAGCATGTAATGTTATTTCATACTTAAAGGGGGAAAATGTAGACACTCAAATTTGACAATTTACGCTTTTTGACATTGCTAATTATAGTTATGATTGGCTAAGACATAAACCTACATTCTATACCCACTTAGTGCATTATTCCATCTCTTTCCTAACTTGGTCATTTTCATACACCTATGAGTTAACAAATTCTGAATGTTAATACATAATATCGGTGCTCAAACTCTACTTTCCAAGATGCAACTCTCATATTTCACTTAGCCCCTCTCTATCCAAAACCATACAATTCAGTCATGTTGTATAATATGATCATACCTAGCTTATATGGTCCTATAATGACACACTTTTTAACTTTTTTTTTATGCAATATAATTTATTGGGTATTTTCATCTTCCTAGGTTGGTCCTATCATGATAATTTACCTTTAGGACCATATATAAGCAAGTTAACAACACATCATTTAATAAATTGAAACTTTATTAGCACCCTGATTATAAACACATGTATAAGGCACTCAAGGATCCTTAAATATTCCCAAAGTTGATGTAAATCCACTAGGGAAGCCACTACTACAATGTTGAAGTACTCAACTAGGTCAAGGACTCTTGCTTCCATAAAATCAAGGAACACCAAGTTCCCACTTCTAAGGCTTAGTAAGATCACAATTATTTCAAGTGTGATCGAAGTGGTTCAAATTTTCAACCAAATGTATTCATATAAATGTTACATGATAAGTGAAGAACTACATGTGGTTTGCGTTCTCTTCAGAGTAGTTCCAACATAGGTAGTGTAGGGATTTTACTTCAACCCAAGCACTAACCGTCTTGCAGGATATTTTACCCATGGTTAAGGTTTTGGAATGATTGAACTAATTATAGATAATATTGAGACTATGCGGCAGCTAGGGTTTGACATCAATGTACATTTTCTAGTCACCGAAAGACCTAAAATAGTTACAAAACCCAATTCTGAAGGCATCCAAGACTATGTAGAACAGGAAGGAGTGGATTATACATCATGATAAGATTGTACAATCCTATACTAGGGAATTTTTAGGTCACAATACCAGTATCAATCTTCCCCTAGGACTGTACTCCTAAATTCTCTAGTCTGTATACCAATATATCTCATGTACAACTTTTTATAGATAAGTTTATATTCCTCTTGTATATTTCAGCTGCAGTCATTGTAAGAGCCAATGTATTATTTTTGAGTTGTATAATTAATGTTGGAAGTTAATTAATTAGAATATATCCTAGTTTCTTAACGTTACATTCATTTTTATTGTTGTGATTTCATAACAAATATTATAATATTAAAAAGAGTGTAAAAATTGTGCTCGGCCCTGTCCATCCATTGGTTCCCATCTGCATCAGGGTTGATCCCCCTACTCCATCTCCTCTTGTGCTATCCCCTACTTCATCTTCTCCTCCATCTCCACCATGACCTCATACCCATCATTCCCTCCATATCCATCCTTTCCATTCATGACCTAATCTTATTGTATTCACTGGTGGAAGTGTGGATGACTCCTCTGTCTAATAATTAGGGCCACCTCTATAAAAATCAATGGCCTTTTCTATGGGATAATCAATCATACATGCCTAAATATCCTATACAATATTATGTACTTTTGTATCATCCTAAAATTTATGATCCCCATGAGTAAATCCTAGATCATAACAACCAATCCTTGCCAATCTGCAACTACTATAGCTATGTCTATAGTCATCACCCAATCATGAATTTCCCATGTCACATGTCTAAAGTAGTCTGAAATTTTGGGTATGCCCTATATATATAAACTATAAAGATGGTATCAATATACCACAAAGTCATGAGTGCTAACTATATAACACTCTATATGGGCGTAAGCTAGCTGCGTGAATAAATCATTGTAACTCCTACTAGAAATATATGGCCTCCATGTGATATATGTAGGAACCATAACATCAATATCTTGTCTGTATACCCTAAGGTATCTAATGCGGCCATGTCAACCCTTGTTAGATCAAATCCCCTAAAAAAATATTGGATCATCGTCTAATAATGGTTGAAATGTACCAATTAAATGCTGAACTAGAATTTACTCCCAGATCCATATCTATAACTATGAAGTGTTCCCAATTCTCTTACCATCCATATAAGTGAAAAGATGTAAATCCATGCATAGTTGTGCTAGAATATATGGTCCCCATGAAAATAATTTATGATCATCAACCATGTTTGCAATCACTCCCATTTATCTAACTGATAAGAAATTACTAGACTTATTAGGAAATAATATGTCACTAATAAGACCCAGAAAAACTAGGGATACATCCAAAATCATATTATGCTCGTATATATTTGTGAGCTTCACCCCTAACCTATATTAAGGAAAATCATCTCAACTTGTATCCCAAATCATGTCACCTCAAATATCTATAGTGCCATAGTAAGTTGGGTCACCAATGATCAACAAATGAATTTTATTATTTACATCCTCTATGGTAATATTCATCTCCCATGTTAGGAGTTGGAATGTACTCATCTCTATACACCACATCTCAACTAGTTTAATAAGAAGCACTCTATCAACATGTAATGTTGGAATAAATGATATGCGATATAAACCCACTATGTTGAATACAACTCATTCACATGTTTATAGATCTCAAATCCATCTAAAGGCTACAAAGTGCCACTCAAGAAATTGTAGCACATATAGTTCAGCCTGAAAATAACAAAAAATAACAATACTTTGTAAAAATAAATCAAAATTTGAATCCACTGAAATAAATTTTACAAATAGAAAAAAGTTAATTCATCATCTACCCTTGGTCCATGCCTTTTTATCCGATCATAATCTCTAACAAGCTTGACATGGTGGGAATATAACATAATGTTCACCATGGTTCCCAACTTGATTTGTTAGAGCTCAAATATTCTATTTGAAATGATGAAAATGAATTATTTTCACGCCTTCTCCTCTATATGTAACCCTCACCATGACGGTTTCGATTGCCAAAATGGTCATTAAATTGTTTTTATGACTCTTTCTTCTATCATGATCAATTTTACACCTATTAAGTGTACATTGGGTTCTTCTATCATCCCACAATAATTCGAGGGGGAATCACACACACCAAACTAATTTGAATTATTTTCATAATAAAATTGTCTATTATTTTTCTACTTTATTTGTAATGGAACCAATTGTACAACACCATCTTAAAGAGAGGTAAATGTAAACACATAAAATATGCCTTACTAGTTTAAATATGAATTACGCAAATAACATTAACGCCCATATTCACCTCCATCAATTAATTAATTTGTCATCTTTTAAATACTAATTAACATCATTTTGTTGATTAAAATCCTCTTCACTTACTTTTTTTATATTGGGTAAAAGAGGGTTAAGGGGACCCTACCTCGTACATTATTCAACTCCTATATAGAGAAAATATTTAGGAACATAACAGTCAAAATAAAATATATAACACTTAATAAAACAATACTATAATATCCATCTAGTAAACTAACAACAAATATGAGCATGGAACAAACAATGAAAAACCACAAACAAGCAGTAACCATCACCTATCCTTTTTCTCATAGTTAGCTAACACAGTGGCCCATTCCTTCGACAAGGATTCAATGTTCTTGCCCAAATTAGTCATATCAGCCTCATACAGTCCCCTCATTATCTTCTTTAATGTCTCGTAATCCTCACACTGTCTATAAACATTGATCTACTGCCCTAGAATATGGAGATGTTGAATCATAGTCTTGACATTCATGATACTCCATTTAGTGAAATGTTAAAACATGGCCTTTAAATGTTCCACGTCACTATCCAGACGCTTGCATTTTTATTTTAGAATCTCAACACTATCACCACTTAGAACCTAAGACACATCTTCCACTTTCATCTTCATAGCATGTTAGTCATTCAATCATTAAGGATGAATTGTATAGTACTTTTAGTGAGATGGGTGTTACTCTTCAAAATCTCAAGGTATTCAAACATTTTAACCAAGGCCTCTCCCTACTCTGTAACATCTTTTCCTTGAGTTTCAACTTGGGTTTTTCCTTGGGAGTTATTGAAGACCTGTATCCCCTTCTGACTAGTCTCACCCTTCTTAGCCTCTTTCACAGCCAGTTTCTTCATTTGTTTCTTCTTGAGGTCTTGAAGACCCTGAACAACTTCAACCTCTTCAAAATTTTACTCTTCCCCTTCAATTTAAGAGGGGGGTTAATTTGATTCCTCATCCTCATCCTCCAAATTGGTGTCATCTTTAACAGTATAATCCTCTAGAGATTTCAACAACACACTCACCTCTTTAATATTTTATTCCATATCTATAGAGGATCTCTTTACAGTTGCCATGATAAACCCTTGGTGTAAGGGCACAGTGATTTTTCCTTTTTTAAACTAACCCAGGGTTGCAAAAAGAGAGTGAATCATATAATTAATGAAACTATAACTATGCCTGTGCCAAAGAAAATTTAGCATAGGGAGATGGTATGTAAAGATGCACTTATGACAGTCTTCTAAAGTGAAAAACTGGATTAAGTTGAGAGAAACCTCATTAAAAGGGGTGGGAAGAGAGTTACTTTAGAAGACAACAAAATGATTGGTGAGTTTTTCCTTACCTCACAGGAAGAACTTCAGATCTTCAGTAGAATCCTTCTTAGGCTTTTAAATTTCATGCCCCTCCTTTTCCATTCCCACAACATAAGCCACCGTGTTGATAGAAAGGTCAATTTTAACTCCACAAAACACCACACTGCCCCCTATCCACTTCTTAGTAGGCTCCTATGTAGACCTGAAACATTTGTTGAGTGGAACATTGTGGCCTTCAAAGATTTTCAGGAAAGGGGTTAGCCCCACTCTGTCGAACACCTCCATCACTTAGGGTTTGATGTATCTGGTATCCCATGGCTCAGTGCATACGAATTCGCCCCCATTTTATTGTTTATAAAAACACTGGCCCAAAAGACATCTCACTTTTGACTTTTGCACAAACCTAGTTCCAAAGTTATAGTCCCTCTATGCTGATTAGAAACACTTGGGATAATAAATCATTTGCATGAGTGAAGTACCCTCATGTCATTATTAAAACATACCCTACATAAGTTACTAAGAATCCAAAAAATCTTTCCCATAAATGCACAATTATTCAGAGTCACCTTCCTAGTCTTGTTAATAAAATCAAGTAATGATGTTTTTATCACCATATTATTTTTCCAATTGGGTTCTTACTAAAGGATCAATATCAAAAAAATTGGAAATCAATTGCATGCCATCACCCAAAACCCCTTTATTGGAAAAATGATCATCTATACTATTAGCTTCATGATAAATATGTTTAAAATTAATTCCTTTAAAGTTAGCTGTCATTTCCTTAATGCTAGCAATAGATTCCTGAATTGAGATAGAAGTGGTGACCTTATTTAAGATGTTATTTATAATAATAAGAGAGTCACCCTATACCTCCAACCTCATAAAGTTTATTTAATCAACTATTTTGACTCCCCAGTAGACAACGACAACCTTAGCTATGTGGTTTGATTGGTTCCCCAAGTTGTAATAATACCCAAGAATGAATTTTCCATTATGATCTCTGAAGATCCCCCCATAACCCGCTTTACCAAGATTACCTTTTGAAGCCCTGTCAAAGTTTAATTTGACCCAATAATTGTTGGGATTTTTCCATCCTTTTAGTCTGGGGTTCAATTTAGGGGGCTCTTATTGGGACTTCATCAAACCCCAATTTTTGGAAAATTTTCTTTCAGTCTCTAGGACTGTCTTCCTGTTGTTCTGACTAATAAAAAAGTTATCATTTATTGAATCATAGTAATGAGATACAATTCTCTTTTCCAGCTCCTTCTTACCCTTAAAGATACACCTATTCCTCTCCTTCCAAATTTCCAAACAACGATGCTTGAGAGTAAGAATCCATAAGTGCTTCAGTCCTTGGCTTCTAAAAGGGATTCACTATTGATTCCATAGCATTTTTAAAGATGAATGAAAAATCCAATTTATCTTAAATAGATTTATTAAAGTGTTCCTGAAATTTTCAAGAAAATAACATTCAAGGAACAAGTGAGTAGAGTCTTCAACTTCCTTTTCACACAACCCACACCTATTAACCATATGGAATTTCCTTTTATTGAGGTTAGCCACTGTTAGTATTTTTTCATATAGCACCAACCAAAAAAAATATTAACTTTAGGAATTAATTCCTCGATCCAAACACTATCCCATTTGAAGATTCTAGATTCAATCTCTTGTTCAAAGTAAATATTATACGCACTCTTAACCGAAAAAATACCATTTACTTCCTTTGACC
This sequence comes from Taxus chinensis, assembly GCA_019776745.2. Lineage (NCBI taxonomy): Eukaryota > Viridiplantae > Streptophyta > Pinopsida > Cupressales > Taxaceae > Taxus > Taxus chinensis. The sequence continues at coordinate 531,050,979 of CM034151.1, read as the reverse complement.
AATATATACTATCTGGTTCATTTCTCTTGGAAACTATAACCCCACACAACTAGTTATTAAGAGAATAAATCTCATTGCTGTTAAGACCCTCAAGCTGTAAGATTTTCCATAGCATGTATGGGTCCTCCACATTAAAATAATTGTTCACCTGAGTTCCATATTTCTTAGTAGCAACCTTTTGAAGATTGGGATAGGAGTATTTGAGAGGAAAATCTACCAACCATTTGTCTTCCCAAAATTTAACAGTGCACCCATCACCAATTTTCCAATTGAATCCTTCTGAGACAATATGCTTGGCCTAATTAATGGATTTCCAAAACATTGATCCTTCAAAATCAGCAATACTGAAGCACCACTTTGTAGCACTAAGGTTTCTCCAATATTTATTCCTAAAAATTAAGGTCCAAACACTCACTTCCTTAACAAGTCTCCATGCCATTTCGAAAAGAAGTGATTTATTAATATTTTCCCAATCTCTTATAGCAAGACTTCCTAATCTCTTTGGTTTACAAATATTTTCCCAAGCTATAAGAGGTATTTTAGATTTTTCTTCTGATCCACTCCACACAAACCTCTTTTGAATAATTTCCATCTTATTAACAATTTTTTCTAGGAATTTTGTAAATAGATATAGTATAAATAGGGGGATTTTGAATAGAACATTTAAGGAGGGTGGCCTTACCTACTCGAGAAAGAAGGGATCCCTTCTAGCAATCCAATTTTTGATAAATTTGTTAATTAGGAAGTTCTAGTATGAGTTTTTGGGTCTTTCAGTCTTGATGAGCATCCCTAAATACCTTGTAGGAAAGGTTTTTATATCACAACCTAAGATACGTGATATCTTCAAACATCTCTATAATATCCCCCTGTTGGGATATTACTTAAAATTTATTAAACTAATTGGAAAGAAGCAAACCTAGAAGAAAAAACCTTCTAGGTTCATCTCAACTAACCTAATGTTGGCTTCAATACAACCCAAATGGGGTTGGAGTAAGACACAGTAAGGGTTTATATGGGCTTAGCTAGTAAGAGAAAACACTTCTTTAACTAATATATTTACTGCAGTAGTAAATAAATAAAAATGCACTGAAATCAACTGAATCTTCAAAAATTGATAACTCATGTAATACTTAGAAATTTTCAGTGAAACAAATTGCAGATGGAAGATAAAATTATACACTTTCCATCCAACTTTAAATCAGAATTTTTTGAGCACTTTAAGCACCTCAAAACAACACACAAATATTAAAATCAAGTCACCCAAGGTTAGAATGACATATAAAATAGAATCCAGATTTTATACTTGACTTTCCACACCCAAATAAGCTAATTTCAGATATGTAATAATTGATTTATGAAATCAGCTCATAAACTATTAGTAAGCCCTTCCAATGAATGAAAAAATTCCTCTACACAAGTTGATTTACCATAAATAATTACCAGCTGCATATGTAGGTTAAAAATGGTCAAATCATGGTCATATCAACTAGAAAAATATGCTAGAAAATATCAGATTTAACCTTGCTTCAAATACCACCAATTTACACCACATATAACTTCCAAACAAATTGAATTGATGCATAATAAGTAGAAGTTAAAATCAGATTGCAATCTTCACACAAAGCTCACAAATAGCCTCACACAATAAGCTCATACACTCTCTAAAAAATGGCGACTCACATAGGCAAGTAATTTTAAGCAAAACTCATCAATTCATAGCTCAAGAAGGAACACACACTTCACAATGGGTGGTGTTAATGGAAACCTTTTGTTTTTTGATCACTAGTGGGAAATCTTCTCTCTTCAATCATAAAGATAAGTTATAATAATAGTCAACATGTGAAATGGGGTGCCCATCATCTTCTTTTATAGCTTTTCCTTGCTTAATCTCCATTTTGCTTCCATAGTCTAGAGATGAGAGCCTTTAATTTGAAATAACGTGGAAGTCAAACTCCAATGTAAAAGTTAATTCCCCAAGGCAAGATTTGAAAATAAAATACAATGGAGAATTCAATATTATTTTTTATGCCCAAAAGGAATCGACCCATGCCAAAATTATAGATAAATGTGCTCATAGAATTAATAAACCATTCTCTAAAAATTTGACTTGCCTTTATTAATTAATTTACTTCCAAATGATCATTAATTGGCCCAAGGTAAATCAATTTCTCCCTACTATTTGACTTGCACAAATAAAATATATTTTAATTTTTAAATCCACATAGGCAAATAGATTTTACCCTAATTTATTTTCCTTTAATCCAAGGGGAATATATTAAAGGGTATCATCCTTAATTAATCAATTTTTATACGAAAAAGGAGACATTACAATCTCTCCTCAGGGGTATTAACAAAAACCACATAACTTTTACTGAAGTTTATGAGATGATAATATAATTCTTCATAATCTAACAAAAAGCTTTTAAATTATCTAGCTTCCAGAATCGTAGCTTCTCCAACCAATATGGTATCATCCACAAATTGTTGATAAACTACATTTTTATTGTTATCAATAGGAGATATTCCTCTAATTATTCCTTCAATATTTTCTTGATTCAAATCTTTGCTTAATTTTTCTGCCATTAAGATAAATAGAAAAGGAGATATTGGATCTCCTTGTCTTCATTCTCTCATACTGTTAAAGAAACCACAAGGAGTACCATTAACCAACAAAGAGAATTTAGCTGTAGAGATGCAAGTCTGGATTATACTCCTAAAGTATTCACTGAAACCAAACCTCTCCAGGAATTTTTGAAGAAAATTCCATGAAACTCTGTCATAAGATTTTTCCATATCAAGCTTTATAACCATGGTCTCTTTCTTATTATGCTTAACAAAATGTAATGTCTTCTGGATTGTGACTATTCTATCCTGAATCTACCTTCCCAACACAAAACCCCATGCTGATCTGAGATAAGGGAGGGAAGGAGAATTTGAATTCTTAAAGCCAAAATCTTAGAGTAAATCTTGTAGATACAATTGTAGAGACTGATAGGTCTGAAGTTTTTAAAATATTTAGCATTATGATTCTTGGGGATGAGAGCTAAAAAGGTGCAATTCATATATTTTAGCATTTTCTTATTTCTAAAAAATTCTTGGATGGCCATACAAACATCATTCTTGACAATTTCCTAGAAAAATTGAAAGAATAAGGCTGGGAAGCCATCAAGACCATGTGCTTTATCTGGGCTCATAGTATTCAGCATGAATTCAATTTCCTCAATAGAAGTAACCTTAAAAATCATGATATTATCAATATCTGAGACAAGCTATGGAATATAGTCCAGAAAAAAGGCCTTCCTTGGGGCTGTTAGAAGTAGAAGATGAAGATAGAAGTTTGATGTAGAAATAGACCACAACCTTTTGGATTTCAGAGTAATGATGGAAATCCTATTAGAACCTCTTATTTTTAGAGTAGCAAATTGGATAAATTTGGTGTTCTTATCCCCTTCTTTAAGCCACTCCACCCTAGATTTTGGTATTTAGAAAGTTTCTTCTTTTAGAAGAATATTATGGTAATCAACAAGTAACTCTTTCTCTTTTTGTTGGCCCTCCTTGAGACTGTCACAACTTAATACTTATAATTAGGCTTGCAGTGATGTTATTTCACTCTCTAGAGAGCTCTTCTTTTCAAAGATGTTACCAAATCTAGTTTTATTCCACCCCTTCAATTTATACTTCACATTGGCAAGCTTTTTTGAAACTCTAAACATAGTTGTGCCTTGAATCTTGAGATCCCACCACTCTTTGAAAATATTTTTTATGTCCTCATGTTGTAACCAAATCTTTTTAAAACTTAAAGGATTTCTTCTTATCTCCTTGTATTTCACTTGAAAGAGTAAGGGATTGTGATCTGATCCTATTCTAGGAAGGGAAAAGAGACAAGCCTCCTTACTCAACCAACCTCAAGATGCGAGAGCTCTATCTAGTTTAACTTGTATTAATTGATCCCCTTTTCTCCTGTTAGACCAAGTATATTTCCCTCTTTCAAATTCGTATCCATGAGTCTGTTTTTCATTATGAAGTCCTGAAGGTCTTCTATGCTTTCAGTAAGGTTAATATTCCCCCTTCTTTTCACCCAACGTTAAAGGAGTATTAAAATTATGCATAAAAATCCATTCAATATCAAATATTATTTCATGGAACTTGGACAACCAATTCCAAAATCTTTTCCTTTTTCCTTTATGGTTAGCTGAATAAATATTAAACATAACCCGCATTTGCTTGGTTTTCTTATCTTTGAAAAACATGGCCAACTGATTGTCTTTTATGAGAAAGTTCCAACCTTGAAGTCTTTTAGGATCCCATAAAAATGGATATACCACCCGCAACCCCTTTAGAGATGACCACCACAGCCTATGGCTTACTACAACATGTGTTTTTTGCTATCATAAATTGCTTATCCTCCATCTTTGTTTCCTGAATAACAATGATATCAGCTTTGTATCTAAATTAGAGTTCCTTAATAATCCTATACTTCTCCAGGTTGTTCAACCCCCTTGCATTCCAAGAGATGAAATTCATTTGGAAACTTGGTTATTTTCTCTTCTAAATATCCTTGTATAAAGTTTAGATTGGGTTTCATCATCTATATCTCTCTAACTAATCTTCTTCCTAATAGCTTGTTTGTTTGGTCTACCTAAACCTGTTGTCTTTTCCTTGGGGGTAGCTTTCCCCCTGAATTTTCCCCTATCTTTACTAGAGTTTTTAGAATTTATGTAGAATATTTATCCTCTCCTTAAATTATTTACACTCTTTTGGAACTACCTTGTTTGTTTTGTTTAGTTTTTCTTAGAGATTTCACTTCATTTATGATACTTTTAATTCTACTTTCTTCTATTTTTTCTACAGATCCCACTTTAGGAAGAACCAATAGCTCCTCATAACCCATTAGATTATCAAATGGATTGGAGAAAGGTCCTAACACTTCTTCGAGGTTTTCCTCATCCTGACCTCTTTTCAAAATATGGATTTTATTTTCCTTTTCCAAACCCTCCCCCAATAGAGGCTCAAGCTTCTTTGATGCTAACATCCTTTCTACATGAATATGTGTTTTCGATGCCTAGAAATGTGGATAAGAATAGGATTTTATATAATACTTCCTATTCCTAACTTCAATGAAGCCTTTATCATCCACCAATGGGGAGCTATTAGGACGGGGTATTTCCACCTTATCAACCTTAGGGGGTTCATCTCCGTTATTTTCATTGATCAAAATGCCCTTTATTTGGGAACAAATTTTTGGCCATTTTGGTCTACAGAGGAGTCTCAAATCCTTTTCCTTTATCCTAATTTTACCCAAGTTTGGGGACTTCTTTGTAAACCTTTGATATTACCATTTTACATTGTTGTTTCACATGTCCCAAAACCTGACATAAGATTTAATATCTATAGATTTTGGTAGGGACGTTCTCATAAGTGAGTAAATACAAAACCTAGCACAAATTGCCCTTATTTTTGTAAGGGTGGCATTTTCCACTACCAAAAAAGTACCAAGGGTGCTAAAAATCCCTTTTAAAATGTCTACATCCCATAATTCCAAATGTAAAACCGGAAAGCACACCCACATAGGGAACTGGTTGATGTTTTCCTTATTAGGATTAAACATCAGAGTCCATTTATGAAGAAAAAGACCAAGTCTACCCAAGAACCAAGGGCCATCATTCAGTACACTTTGAGGATCTTCTGGGTTATTGAAGTTGAATAAGAATAAGCCACTAGGAAGGGATAAAACTTCCAAGTGACCCTTTAGCATCCTTTTCTAGATGGACCAAGACATGATCGATTCAATATTTGGCCTGCCTCCTACCAGCTTTCCAATCAAGGCATGTTCCATCCTACCCAAATTTTTATCATTGATACAGTCAGGAATATTAAGATACATACATGTGTTTCCCTTATTGAGTTGTGGGATGATCCCTAGGCTTTTCTCCTTTCTAGATCTAAAAATCCATGCAAACGATTATGGGTGCCCATCTGTCCTAGTAATCATGTGCAAGGGGAATGACAATGGCCCAGTCTCACATGTCAGTGGCAGAAGTTTCTCCTCTATCTCCACTACTCATGTAGGTGGAATCTTCTGCTCCTAAAATCCTCTTCACTTATTAATTAATAACACATTATTAATTAACTAAATTTCCCATTCATTCTATTAATTAATGACTCTTTATTAATTAATACCTTTTTGAAATCATCTCTAAATCTCATCAAAATCCTCTAGATTGATCACAAATAGCTTCTACAATCTAATATGTTAAGATATTTCTATGTCAAATTACTCAAATATAGTCCACTTTGACGGGGATACCTTCAGAATTCATAATAAATGATTAAATAGATTGAATGATATGATATGTTACACCTTTGGGAGAATCACATCCACCAATATTTATATACATGAATACGAAGGGTCACACCATTTCACCTAATTAGGTTACACCATATCATCCTAAGGTTGGACTAACTTATTTATTTTTAAATAATAAATGAAAGTTTAATGTTATGCACTCCACTATATACCCTTAATAATCATATGAATATATAATGTTAAGGACATAACATGCCCTTTCCCTTCAGAAAAGTGTTTCCCTCAACACTTATCAACTCAGGATGTTATAGCATGAAATATTCATCTTCCCATGTTGCGTATTCAACTAGTATATTATTCCATTTGATGAGAAATGTTTTAATTGCTCAATTTCTTAGTTTCTTCACTTTTTTCTTGATGACTCCCTCAAGTTCCATAATGAAATTATCTTCTTCATCCAACTCTAGTAGTTCAAATTTGACTAGAAGCTTGGCACTAATTACTTTATTCAAGTAGGAGACATGAAATATGGGATGCATTTTGGAAGAGGGTGGAAGTTTTAACTTATAAGGCACACTTCCTATCTAATTGAGAACCTTATATAGTCCATAAAATTTTGGTGCTAGTTTGATGTTATTATGTTGTTGAAGTGTCATTTATTTATAAGGTTGCAATCAAAGGATTACCCAATCTCCTTCCTCAAAATTCCTCTCTTTGGTACTAGTAGACTTGTTGTTTTATCGTATTTTGAGCCATAATTTTTTTTTCTTAAGGACCTGAAGTATTTCCTGTTGGTGTTGAAAATGATCCTCGACTACATGAGCTTTAGGTGGACCATGCAAATAACATGTTGTAGAAGGTGAGGGTTAACTATAAATATCCTCAAATGGTTTCATTTGTTTGTAGTTACTAAATCATGAAATTAATATTTACATATAACCTCTAAATACTTCATTTATATGCATGATTCCTAAGTAAGAGAACTAGTCATTAACAACAGTTGTTTTTCTTTGACATTTCTTTTATCTTTCTTATCTTCATTTATTATTGTTTATAGACTTAAAAATTACAATTTTTCTTACCAACCAACATATTTCTCATATATTATTTTAGTATTTGAAATTTTGAGCACCCTATAAAGAACCACCCATTAAGGACAAGAGGTTCTGAGCACTCTTGTCCCCATTGGGCGCTTTTTCCACTTTCTCTCTTTTTCCGATTTTTCAGATGTTATTTATTTCTTATCTTTTTATACTACCCTAGGTTGACATTTAACTTATTAATAACGAAACTTAAATGAAGGAATAATATATATACATGACTTATTTAAATCAATTAGGGGGGAAAATCAATTAAGAGGCATATACATATACAATGAGATAATATTTTCTATCTACTACATCAAGGACTACATTTTGGTATTGCATACTGCACTACATAAAAGGGTCTATTTTGAATTCCATATCACACATTTTTCATCAGGAAAAAATAGTTGTAGGTCACTATTATATGTGCCATAAATAGTAGGGCAACCTAGCTCAAGGGAAACTATTCCAATCAGACACACACACACACACACACACACACAAGAACTACATGGAGTTTGAAATGTAGTGAATAATTGTGACAATCACATTAGGGTGACCGACGAGGTAAGTCTGACTCAAAAATATGCATTATATATTCATTTTATGTGTGCTTGAGTATTGTGTAGGTAGCTAGGGTTTCTTTTACATATACAAGTGTGACTAAGAAGAATTATAACAAAGATGATGTGACCTAAAATGATCAAGAAGTAATACGAAGTGATATAAAAGCCCATAACAGATGATAGAGCCCAGACAACTGTGTCCTCTTCTAGGCACTTCTATCCCTAAGATCATCAAATTCCAGTTTCTGATATAGAGATTTCACAGTACAAAATCTATCTTTCTAGCCTGTTCATCACTCTAGAATTACTCCTTACCTACATTTACAAGATGAGTCATCTTTATTTCCTATATTTCACTATTTTTTGTACTTCTTTAGCTATATCTTGTTTGAATACTGTTATATCTATCTGATAAACAATATCCTTACATAGATTTAAATTTTATTAAATCATTTTGTGAACCCATTACTTACATGCCTATTATCAAATATTTCATGGCTTCCCATAACTTTGATTCCAGTGTTTCCCCATTCTATATCCAGGTTCAAATTCATAATCTCCTTATTAAGAGTGCCCTAGTTGATCCTAGATATGGTATTAATAAATTCACTTTTTCCTTTTTCCATCAAATAGGACTTTATGCTACTCATATCAATCCATATACTCTTTATATCTGTGGCTTTGATGATCCACCTAAATAATTATTGGGCACAATATATCTTCCCCTTACTATGGGATCTTGCACTCTTGATGTTTGATGTCACATTACACCTCATAGAATCCCTTATTCTATCCTTCTAGGCTTTCCTTGGTTACATAATATACATACAATTATTTCTACCTATGCCCTTACTATACCTTCTTCCATGGATACTGCTATAGTAGATTCAAAATATCATTTTGATACTCCTTATGATATTCCTCTCATACATGATGTTGATGACATTACCTATACTACACATCCTTCTCCTATTGGGATGCACCCTAGTGCTAGTGATTTACAAGATCAAGTTTATATTGACATCCATGATCCTCCTCCCATTATGTCTCACTGTCGATGCACTTCTATTGATCACATACTTATTGATTCCAATGTTACATCTCTCTCCACACCTTCCTCATCACAAGTTAGAGCACCATATTCTGATATGAAAATGATTCCTAATGCTTTCACTTTCCAAGATTCTATGCATGAGTCATTTACTATCGTTGCACTTTATATTGTTACATCCATGAGGAAATCAATTCCCATATTTCTACATTTATGTATGTGTTCATAGGGGATAATTTATACTATTTTATTACTTCTGATCTTCCTAAATTATACATATTGCTTCTGATGAGTCTTATGTCTATCCCTTTATTGATTGGAATTGATACTGACGAGCCTCCTAAAATTACATATATTTATAGACTTTTAACTCATATATTGATCCTTATGTTTGTACTTCTTCCACAATTTCCAACACGTGCAATGTTACAACTATTCTATTTTCTCCTAATGGGTATGTTCATGAGATAATTTTGCAAGGACAAATTGATGAAATAATTTCTTACAATGCATATTATTTGTTTTCACCATTAGTTATTGTGCTAAGCCCCTCCTTCTTGGGTATGGGGAGGCTCATATTATTGAATATAAACTAAATAATAATTTGGGGTGGATGTTAGGTCAGGATCACACAAGAATACTCTACTAAACTTGTGGCAAAGTTATTGTATAGTATGCAAGGTAGGAATTTTCTTGGGAAAGAGGTAAAGGAGAGTAGGAGAAATAGGGAGAGATGGTTAATGTTGTGAGTAGACTTATAAAATTCACATATATTATCTAGAGTAGGTCCTCATTCAGCTAGAAGAATTCAACCATGTAATAAACAATAAGACTAATAAATCAAATAAACAAATTTGTGTAGATCCTTTAATCAAGGATACAAATTTCCTTGTTGGTTATATAAGATCATAATACTTACAAAGTTGGAGAGTAGAGAGGATAGAGGATGATGTAGGAACATCAACTCTAGAGTGTACATAGGATGACAACATCCAATTTTTGGTTTGTCAGGTATGGTCATGAGTCCTAGAGGTCAATTTAAGTCATTTTTAGGTGTTAGTTGGTGTCTAGGTTCTTCAAAATTCAAATTGAGCATTTCCCTCCAAAATGTAAAATTTGAATGTGAAGGCCATTTTTGGTTTGTCACTATTGTTTTCATGAATTCTTGGGGCTTGTAAAATTGTAAAATGATGAAAAGAGGTCACAATGTGTGTCTTAGGTCTTCTTATGGATTTAGAATTCATAATATGAGTTAATAATTAAGGACTCGAGTTTTTAAGCTAAGAAACCTAGTGTTAAGTCTATAAATCACTCATATGACCAAGAAATATAAGAGCTTATTCAGTTAGAATTGGATGATATGACTATATATTGCAAAATGTAACTAAATATCCTCATTCCATCCGAATGAGAATTAGTCTGAAGTTTCAAGAAGGTGTTGGTATATTGTTTCTTATGTATTGTTACTCTTTATGACTGTCTGAGCATATTTTGCATGGTGATTAAACATTAGAAATCTATGCATGTAATGACAAGAGAGAGATTGTGACTCAAATTATTTTTGAAATAATTTATAGTGTGCTTGTAATATTTCATTGTTTGTATGCAAAAATTTTGATTGAGGAACTATGTACTTTGTGACTGTGAGGAACTTCTCTTAATCAAGAAAGAAGGGAGAAAGGATAACAACTTTGAGAAGTTTAGAAGAGTGAGGAGCTTGTTATTGAGAGTAGTTTTGGATTTTTTTAGAATATTACATTGGTGGGGTGAGTGGCTTCAGGTTTGTGTAAAAAATTTACACATGTTGCAGTCTATTTGAAAATAGTAATGCATTTTAAAAGATGACTTATTTTTGGAAAAGAATATATTAATGAGTGGTGCATGTAAATGAGAAGAGGTATTATTAGAGGAAAATATTCTAATCTTCCTTGTTATCTGTGAAAGGATATTTTCATCAAGATTTATTAATGCATACTAATGAAAAGGGAAAACACCACGTGGAAAGGGCAAAACATATAAGATTTGAGTAACTTTTGATAACCGGTGGAGTATTGATCATCACTGTTGTGTCCCACATGTGGAAGAGTTTAGACTAGTTGTTGGAGTGAAGCTATAGGCTATGGAATAAAATTTTTAACTTGTTATTGTAATATGTCATTGTTGGGAATTTGTGACAGCAGAATAGTGCTGTGATTTAATACCAAAAAAAATCATGCACATAGGATCTAAACAATTCCCCAAAATCTACAACAGTGGAAGTATAGACTAGAATAATCCAAATCAAAACAAGGTACATACACATAACACAACATGTACCGTGGTTCACCCAATGTGGGATACGTCCACCAAAGATAGAGATATCACATATATAATTCAACAAGAGTACAAACCAACCCTTTAATACAAGAGTACAATGCATATCTCTAAGAGTATCTCCTCTCCTCCAGATCTCTAAACGGATCACCATGAGTGCACTACAACTATGCCTCCAAACACCACCACAATATCTCACATAACCAAGAACTACTACATCTCTGAACTGCTACCAATTTCTCTATGAATTTGCAAACAAGACCTCTTACATGGGTCTACCATATGTGCAGCTATGAATGTGCACCAAATAATAAGTCTGTCTCTCCATCACTGCATAACCCGTGCAAACATGAAGACAACCTCCTCTATAATATCTAGATCTACATGGATCAACAATACAATATGATCCCATGGATCTACAATACAAGACTAGATCTACATAGATCTTAATACAAGATCTCACCAACATGTGGATCTATAAGAAGAAACTCTAAGTGCTTTGCATACTATGCAAGCCATTACAATGAGACAATAGCTATACAAATAAAATACAAAAGAAGATGTTACCCTCTTCTCACCATTCAGATGTACCTGCTATTTCCTTTTATCCATCTCCTCTCCATGGAGACTTTGTCTTCATGTAACCTGTTCTCTCTCTCTCTTCTTCTTATTTGTCTTCATCCTCTCAATATAGGAAATTCAAGGATCTAATTCAATCCTTCTCTTCCCCTTTTTCTTCTAAACCCTAGATTTCATGCTTATATAGGCATATATAAACTTGGGGCACTTAGCCATGCAATTAAATCTAATAAATATTCTTTAAAGATAAAGATAGATTTAATTCTCGAGAGTTAATTAAAACATCATCACACAGGTAACCGATGTTGGTTAGCCTTAACCATGGCCGGTTCCTACTTGCTCTAACCGATGTTGGTCCTATCTGACCGATGACGGTTCTGGGTGACCAATACCGGTTACCCCTTGATCGATGATGGTTGCTGTATTTTCCAGCAAGTTTCCATTACATGCTCCAGTGAATCTATTTAGCTCCACAACCTAACAATCTTCCACTTGGAGATAAATTTATGAATCTCTGTACCTGTACCAAATCACCACGAAGCTACAAATGATCCGTGATAACACCAAGCCTCTCATGCAGCCAAGCTATCTTGACTAACACACCTGCAAGAGCTCCCCCTCAAATTGAAGTATTGAGCTTCAACTATAACTATAGCCATACCTGTAAAACCAACCATGTTCTCCATCCATCTATCCATGTCTTCATGTAATCACCAATGTAACTGTCCAAAGACAAGTAAAATTGGAATATGCGAAAGAAAAACAAGATCCCAGGTAAAAATAGCCCTGAATGAGTTCTACATGCAACAGTGGGTGATCAATCCACAAACACTTGCATAACTCAAGGAAATATAAACACTGTAATATGCAAATCTAACCTTGCATAAACAACTAACATGTTCAAGACATTCATTTGTAGATAACATACCTATCAAGGAGGAACATAGTAATCAAGAGGAAATACAAAAATCCCCTACTCATGCTCAAGGCAACTAAACTGTGCTCATAGGCATCCATGTGCAAATCAAACATATGTATAGCTATGAATATGCACCAAGAAGTAAGTCTGTCTCTCCATCATTGCATAACCTATGCAAACATGAAGACAACCTCCTCTACAATATCTAGATCTACATGGATCAACAATACAATATGATCTCATGGATCAACAATACAAGACTAGATCTACATAGATCTATAATATAATATCTCACCAACATGTGGATCTACAAGAAGAAACTCTAAGTTCTTTGCATACTATGCAAGCCATTACAATGAGACAATAACTATACAAATAAAATACAGTAGAAGATGTTACCCTCTTCTTACCATTCAGATGTACCTGCTATTTCATTTTATCCATATCCTCTCCATGGAGACTTTGTCTTCATGTAACCTATTCTTTCTTTCTCTTCTTATTCTTCGTCCTCATGCTCTCAATCTAGGAGAATCAAGGATCTAATTCAATTCTTCTCTTCCCCTTTTTCTTCTAAACCCTAGCTTTCATGCTTATATAGGCATATATAAACTTAGGGAACTTAGCCATGAAATTACATCCTATAAATCTACTTTAATTGTAAAGATAGATTTAATTCCTGAGAGTTAATTAAAACATCATTACACAGGTAACCAGCGCTGATTAGCCTTAACCATGTCCAGTTCCTACTTGCTATGAACAATGTCGGTCTTGTCTGACTGATGAAAGTTATGGGAGACTGAAACCATTTCCTCCTTGACCGATGACTGCTACTGTATTTTCCAACAAGTTTTCATTGCATGCTTCAGTGAATCTATTTAGCTCCATAGCCTAACAATCACTCTCAGGTTTGGTGAAAACCCTACTTAAGGTTTAAGAGAGATTTAAATATTGAAGGATCAAATGATTGTTTATAGGTCTAAAACTTCATATTTATGTTCTTAAAGGTTACCTTTAATAACTCCTTGAAGGATTTGATTCAAAACTATCTCCAAGCCCTAGATTTCACTGACAGAGTGATTAGAAAACTGTGTTGTAGTATTACAAAGGAATAGTTGGAGAAATTAATGACGGTGGGAGTATTTGTGGAGAATGATCCTTGAGATCGGAAATAAAACATCAAGAGGATGTTTTGGGGACTAATAAATGAGTTCTAACTTGTGATTAAGTCATAGAATCTAGTACTTGATGATAGTATATCTACAGTCCTGTAGGTGAGGATTGGAATACTGAAGTTTAGATGGTAAGAGTGAAGGAAGACCTTAAAGGTGAAATTAAGGGTGGTATCTTGTAAAAAAAGCTTTGAGCACTCCTAAAAAACATTAATTGGTGTATTTGAGGGGTAAGAGGGTTCCACTCACTTGATTTCCTTAATAGTTTGTGTTACGGGAATGATATAGTACAAAACCAATTCCAAAAGGCTAACAATAGTGGTATCAAGGTTGAATTTGATCTTAGAACTCAGGGAAGACCTTTTCCAAAGGAAGAAATAAAGGAAATTCATAATTTTAAAGCTTAATAAGGATCCAAGATTTCAAGTTGATACCTAGGATAGTGAAATCCTGATTTAGGTCTAGTTAAAGACTGAGAGAACAAAATTGGAGGTTTTGTTTTTCCAAAAAGAAGGTCCATTGAAAAATCATACATTAAAACTTGGCCTGAATGGGTATCTCCAAGGCTTTTTATTTTATCATTTGAGACCTTGGAACTAAAGATATGCCTAAAAAAATTTCATGAGGGGAACAATTTCACAAAAAAGGTAAGAAAACTAAACTCTTAATGGTGTTTAGTTATTCTCATGGGTGAATTGAGTTAGTAGGAATCCTACCAACATGATGAAACGAGTGGATGAATGCATCAAAGCATAAGTTTCAATTTTGCATGATTTAGTAGTTCTTAAAGATGTTGAAGTAGTTTGTTTTACAGGAACTTAAGGACTGTAATAAAGGTTTGAGATCATTTGTGACATTATGGATCGATAGGGAGTACTTTACATTGTATCAGAGGAACATAGAAAAGGAGATAAAGGAAATGTAGATGTTATTTCTTACAATAGTAGTGAAATCCAACAACTTTCAACAATAATTTTTTTCCAACCCTTTGGAATGGAGAAGCCATCCCAATTTATAGATTATAATATGTCTCTTCCTCTCCCCCCATATTACCTTTCATTGCACCACCACTTGTGACTTTTCACATTCCCTAGGAATGAAAAAAATTCCTCTTATCATTTTTGGAAAGAGACTTTTACAATGCAACATTAAGCCTCTTAAGTGAATAAGACAAAAGAGTGAAAAATTACATTCCCAATGAAGAAATAGAATATTAGAGAGAGAGGGAGGGTGTAGAGAGAATAAGAGAGAGAAATGAAAATACAGAGAAGTAGAAACTTCTACTGATGAAGAAATTGATTTCAATGGATTTTGAGTAAAATTCCTTTCCCTTAACCACATCTTAAATTGGAGCATTGAGATAGAAAAATATTTCTTCTGTGAGACATAAAAACCTTCCAGGGTATTGAATAAGTGTGCAAAATCACTATTATAAGATATGTAATGAGATGGCAATATGATGATATTATTTGATCACAAGGTAAGAGTTAGGACATGGAGATCACTACCTTACTCCTCTCGGTCTCTAAATTCACCTTCATGGATAAGATGTCTCTTTTTTGAATGCAATCAACCTCAGTATGCTCAAAAATGTTCATTCTAATTTGCTCTTCATTAAAATAGGTCATTTTCAAGAGACAAGAGATTAGTCCATGAATGAAACTCTTTTCCCATGAATTCCTATTGGATAGAAACATTATGATTACAAATGTTTCCTACAGTGAGATGTGAGTGTACTCCAAGAAATTGTATGAGTGTTTAGAAACAATTTTGAGAGACATTGCACTGTGTGGAACTATGATGAGTTCTTGATCCTACAAACATGATGGTCTTGGGTACCTCAGTAGCATGTGGTTCAAGTGACAATACTTTACATGCAATGGTTCATTTTGAACTAGTTTTTTCCATGGTGTGATTCACATCTCGCCCTTCCTTTTGGAAATATAATTGAACACACAAGGTCAGAGTTGCAATATGGTGATCATCACCTTCCTCCTCGTGACCTCCTCAAACTTCATATTTCACCTTTGTGATAAAAACTTCATCTTTTTGAATGGAAATAACCTCAAGATGATTAAACACCTTATTTCTCATTTGTTACTTATTGGAAAAGGTTTTCTTCTATAAATGGGGAAATAATACATTCCTATGCCAGATCATGAGAAGGTGATTAAGAATTGGGCCTCACTTTCATAGACCCTATTTGATATCACTTTCCTTTCATGATCTGTATCAATTTGAACATTATGACCCCTTTGAACCTCACAATTCAACTCTATGAAAACTTTCCAAATGATTCAACCATGTTGATTCCTTTATGTGACAACTAGGATGAGTTGAATAATCTAGATTCTTACATCAAAGTGTGCCATACAAAAATCACTTCAAGACTGATATTTTTGGAGCCTGCGAAGGATTTCTCTCCTGTTTGAACCATGAGACAACTTTCAAGCCTTGAAATTGTGGAAAAATGTAATGAGATAGGTGGAATGTGATTTGATACAAGTGATCCAAGCTTAATTTTAAGATTTTCTATTTTTAGTAGGTCCTAACTAGGATGGTTATTTTTAATAAGTTTTCCCAATTTTCACTTTCTGATGGTTTTTACTTTTTTAGAGTAAAAAACATGCTAAGAGTTTAATATTTTTGGAAACTTACTATATTTATACACATGAAGCCTTGAACACAACTATTTATATATATAGGTCTTTCCGGTGTCGGATTGCATGAATTTGGCCTTGAAAGTTCAAGTTTTACTTTAAGACCGTCTGCCCCATTTTTTGCGGTTTTTCATTTTCCAAAAATCTGTAGATCTAAAAAGGAAACTTCTCGGGATGAGAAATCTAGACTGGATAATGAAAATTACATAGATTATAATTGGAAATGCTCTTATAACCATCTTGAAGCCATTTTTTGGATGAGTGCACTGACAAAGTTTGATAGAAATTGGGATCATGGTTAGAGAGTGCATAATTATAGAGTTATGGGAATTTTTTAGTTTGCAAGATTGATGTTTTGGAAAAAAATATAAGAAAATACCTATGAAACAATTGAGGTTTTGTAGGGAAGAAAAAAAAAATTAAATTTTAAAAATGAGTGAGTGCTGCGAGGAGGAGTTAATCATTTTCCATTACAAAATTTTAACACACCACTTGACTTGAAAACTTAACCATGGTTAGGGGATGGTTGAAGTGGAGTTGTTCCAGAGGGAAAATTGGAATAAAGGGGAAACATGTTACACTCAAGTGTACTTTTCACTAGATGTTGACAAGTGGTAGCTTCATGTTTAGTGTGAATGAGCTGCAAGAGTTGAAAACTGGTCACCGAAAGCTCAAAAATGGTTTTTCATGTGACCATGGATAAATGGTTGGAGGGGGGGAAAATTTTTGTGTCCTAATTGTCCAATTTTCACCTAGTGAAATCCAAGGGGATATTAAAAAATTTAAAATGTGTGATGGTTTAGCTGATCATGAGGTGGGGGTGTGAAGATAAATAATTTACAAGTTTGAGGTTCCCCAGGTGCAGAAGTGGCGAGCTATGAGTTGTGGGAAGTTTTCAAACATGAGAGGTACACTTTGGTGGCACCCTTATACCACTAATACCTTAGAGACAATCCAAGGTGACACCATGTGCTAAATTTTTTTCTATGGGGTCCAAGTATCATGAAAAGTGGGCCTTACAATTCAACTCATTCATTTTCTCTCACTAATACTTTAAGTTATGTTTTTGAGTGATGAAAATTAAAAATGGATGGGGAGAACAATTTGGTGTCCCCCTTGTCCCATTTTCACCCCAGGGAAAAGGTAAGGGGACAAAGTATGCTCAAAATCTCACTCATGCTATTTTAGGATGCTAACGTCACTTGTCAAGTGTAAATTAGGACATCGAGAGTGCTTTTTATGCCCCGAGAGCATGAAAGGGTATTTTGGGGTCAAAAGTTATATGATTTTGACTCTAAATAACATATTAAGATCATTAAAACCATTATAAAAAGCCAATTGTTCATTAAATTTGTATTTTTGACCATTTAACCTTTCAGCATGAAGGAGCAGTAGTAGTTAACTCATATATCATAGAAAACCTTAAAGATTTAGGTAAAAATTCATGTTTCCATAATGTATAATATTCATAGTAATTTCCAAATAATAATTTTTTTCTTCCCAAATCCTTATGGAGATCCTATAATCATTTAAAAAATTTATCTTTTACTACTGGAGCCTTCTTTCCTTGTGCCCAAAATTACTTGATCTTACTCAAGTTGTTCCCGAATTTAACTTATTCTATAATTTTCCCCTAAAATGACTTGGAAAAATTCATTACTCTCATATAAAAATCCCATATGGATTGAATATTCCTTGTTAGATTCTTGAGGGTGTTTACCAGTTGCAAAATGGTCAAAAACGACCCTTTATAGGCCTTCGAAGAAAGTTGTTTCTCCTTAAAACTTAGTGACTTATTCAATCACCTTAGGCATACATACCTACACATAAAAAAAAATTGAAAATATTGTCATCATGTTCCTACTATCCAGAATGAGGATGGTATTATGGGTTCGCTGGCTAGAGGGAGGGTTTACAGTGACCAAGAGAGGAATTTTCAAGTGGGTGCTTAGTTGTCATGGCTAAATTTTTGAATTTTTCATGCTATACATTTAACATGAAAATATTGTACATTATTATTATTTATGCACTTCCTACTCATTCAATTGGGATCTTGGACTCTATAGGGTTTTACCCTCATCATGTTAACATTATTATTTGGTATCCCTTGTGTTTACCAATGTTCTACATATTCTAGTTTCTCCACATACATGACACAATCCTACTCCACATACTATAATACATGCAATTTCACATGACTCTGGGTCCTCACCTCATGTTCACATATATTCATATTATTTATTAGATCACGGGCCCTTACCTACTACTATCATTTAATAGATCCTCGTAACATCCACATTTGGTGGAATCTAATTCCCCCACACTACCCGATGGCACACTCTTATTCCTAGTTCATACATTATTGTTGAGGGCATCCTCACCTACATGAACCTCACTTTTCACAGATACACCGGTGGGAATCTGTTGGCTAGATTTTCTACACAGCTGAAAACCTAGGCATTCATGAAATAAATATTTTACCGGTGAGGCTCCCATGTAAGATTTTGTCAGTTATATGTCCTAATATCTATTTGTTGGTATTACTTTAACTATATATCTCATGAACCATAGATATATAGTTTTGCAGCAAGTAAACAACTGTAAGAGAAAGGAAATATCTGTAGAAGAGGAAAACAATAAAAATTAGGAAGAAAGGAAAGAAGATGTGCAACCCAATCAATAGCTCACAGAGTTGATCGAATGTTCATAGATAAAACAAATAGATATTTTAAATATATAATTTAAAGCAAAGGATAGTTTCAGATCCAAATCTAGAATAACAAAAATTCTAGAAATAGATCTAGAAAGAAATAAGAAGCAAAATGCATAGTTGACACAAATTTCTCCAGAAATCTCTTCTCTATTCCTCTACTTTCAAAAAGCTATAAGGGGTTTCAGCTCAAGGTCTGGAACACAAGAGTGTTGATTACAAATTTCGATCCTTTAACCCATAGGTTATTCCTCTACTTATAGTGTGTAGAGGGGAAAATAAAAATGGTAAACTACAACTGAACTATAACATGAAGAAGCAGTAAAGGGAAAATTTGACAGTCTGTCAACACCAATCCGGCACTATGATAATTCTTCACCGGGAACTCCTCATGCTATGATTATTTACTAATGCATAGCCTTTAGTTTGGTGGATGTAATCTGGAAACAAAACAACAACATAACACAAGAATACCATTGACTATGATAAGACAGAATGATGAAAAATCTGAAATATCAAAATAAATTATAATATTAACATGAAACTGTTACAATCTCACCCATGAGGTACTTCAAGTGTTATTGACTTCACTTGCCTTTCACCAAGACTATGGGAGAAACTTTACAATTACACCTCTTAATGGCTTCTTCAACACACCTTTAAACTGATGGCTTCCTTCACACACTTCCTACAATATTTCTCACTACTTCCTTCTATGCTAAATGAGGGGGGTAGCCTCTCTATTTATAGAAATTCCAGGCTTATCCATCTTATCTCTAAGATAGGATAAGAAATCCACTCTGACGAATCATATTCCATACCTTAACTCTTATCTGTACATGTAAGCTTATCTTTTAAGATAAGATAAACCTTATCATTTTACATGGGTTCCACATTTTTAGACTTTTTACAAATAAAATACACAAAATATTTATGACCTCACTCCTTGTCCTTATTACCAATATAATATTTCTAATTCCTAATCAGGTAGACCCTACTTCTCTAATTACCCAAACTTTGACATTTTAACATTACCGGACCACTTACGACAAATATTTACTTTTTACAACATTCCTATTGTACTTTGACTGTTACCGTACTCCACATTATTAGCGGCACCGTACTAATGGCACCGTTATCTTCTATCAGACGCTACTACTAATTATACTTAACAACATCCTATTCCTAATACATACATTAATGAAATAGAAATTATGGAGGAAATTTTTAGTGTCGACATCTTCCCCCTTCCTAGCTTCTACTCTGTCCTCAGAGTAGACTATTCTGGTGCTTGGAAAATCTTCAACTTGTCGTGGTTGACCCATTTCGTAATGGGAGTGCCATCCAATTCCTCCAGTCGGTACGTACCATTTTCATGCACAACTGCTATTTTGTAGGGCCCCATCCATTTTGGAAGAAATTTTCTCTGTCTTCTTTTTTTGTATCTGGAATCATATACTAGGACCAAGTCATTCACATGAAATGGAGACCATCAGATCTTTTGATCAAAGTATTCCTTCTGCTTCATTTTCTTCTTATGGCTTGTATCCTTTGCTATTTCCCTCATTTCCTCTAGCAAATGAAGATGTACCAACCTTTCTTTTACTGAATCACTTTCATCCATCCTTTCATTCTTCATAACTCTCACAGTGGGAATATCAAACTCAATAGGAAGAACTAGATCAATGCCATAGGCCAACTGAAATGGGGAGTATCCTGTTGCTGACTTTGATGTTGCCCTATATGCCCACAATGCTGCATGAATCCTTTTATCTCATTTATGTACCTGCAAGGCTGCATCTTTTGCTAGAATTTGACACAGCACAAAATTTGTTCGTTCCACCTGTCCATTTGTGCTTGGCTTGTATGTTGTTGCCTTCCTGTGCTTGATAGAAAACTTATTGACTAGGGCTTCTACCACCTCATTAATGAAGTGGCTTCCTTGATCTGTTACAATTTCTAATGGACAACCAAATCTGGTGACAATGCGTTCATATATGAACCTTGCCACTTCATCCATGGAAGCTGTTTTCAATGGCCTAGCTTCAACCCACTTGGTTAAATAATCTGTGGCAACTACAATATACATATTTTGGCGTGATGTAGTTGGAAGTGGACCTAAAATGTCTATTCCCCACTTTCAAAGGGACCAAGTGGAAGAATAGGGCATAATGGAGCTGATGAAGTCTTATGGCTACCATGTGTTTGACAAATATCACATGTTTTACAATAATTATAACAATCTTTAAAAAGAGTGGGCCAGTGATAACCTGCATCCAAAATCCTTCTTGCTGTAATTTGTCCAGAGAAGTGCCCTCCACATGTACCATTGTGGAATTCTTCTAGCAGTTCCTTCCCTTGATCACGTCCAACTGCCCTCTTGTATTGTCCATCAGGTCCTATTCGAAATAATACTCCATGCAGAATAGAATATGGACGACTGACTTGAGTAATCATTCTCTTAGTCTTTGCATTGGCACCATCAGGAAACTTGAATTCATTCAGATAATTCCAAATATCTATGTATTCACTAGGGATTGTGTCAAGGGATAACAATGCTGCATCGGGGAAATCATCATCATCACAAGATGATCCTAAACCATCATAGGCTCGAGAGAGTGCATCTGCATTGACATGCTTCTTTCCTGGCCTATCTACAATATCAAATTCAAATTCTTGTAGCAAAATTATCCATTTTGCTATCCTCCCTGATGGGTTAGGCTTATTTACAATATATTTTAGAGCCTGATGATCTGTTACAACTAGAAATTTTTACCCTAGCAAGTAATTTCTAAACTTCTTTACAGTAAAAATGATAGCCAGAGCCTCTTTTTCAGTTACAGTATAATTTACCTCAGCACTGCTCATTTGTCTGCTCCCAAAGTAAATTGGATGTTCATTCCCATTTTCATCCTTTTGGCTCAAAGTACTTCCTAGTGTTGTATCTGAGGCATCAGTGTACACAATGAATGGCTTGCTCTAATCTGGATTCTTCAAAACAGGTGAAGACACCAGGGCTTCCTTCAATTGTCTAAAAGCTTCATGCGCCTTATTTCTTGGTTCATAAGTAACATCCTTCTTCAAGAACTGGGTTAGTGGCTGTGCAATCTTTGAGAAATTCTTGATGAACCTTCTATAGTAACCCACATGGCCTAAAAATGATCTCAACTTACTTCTATTAAGAGGAAATGGTAAATCTTTGATTTTTGAAACTTTATCAGGATCAGTACCAATACCATCTCTGGATACAACATGCCTTAACAAAACACCTTTAGAACATCCAAAGACACACTTTGTAGGGTTTAGTGAGGCTTGTGCTTCATCTAACCTTTGAAATGCTATCTCCATTTGGTGCAAGGGGTCCAACTTGCTCCCATAGATGCAAAAATCATCCAGAAATACTCTGATGAAGGTCCCAATGTAGGGTTCGAACACCCTATTCATCAAACGTTGGAATGTTGCTGGAGCATTACACAACCCAAAAGGCATAACTGTATAAGAAAACGTTCCCCAAGGAGTGGTGAATGTGGTCTTCAGCTGATATTTCTCTGCTATACGAACTTGGTTGTAGCCGCTATATCCATCAGCAAAACTATAGCACTCCTGGCCAGCTACTTCCTCCAAGATCTGATCTGAAAATGGAAGAGGGTAATGATCCTTCTTTGTTGCCTTATTGAGCTTCCTATAATCAACACAAATGCGTAGCTTCCCATTTTTTTATTGAGATCACAATGGGAGAAACCCATTCTGAATTCTCCACAGCAAATATGAATCCTGCATCAAGCAACTTATCTATTTCTTCTTTTACAGTCTTGGAAAAATTAGGATTCATTCTATATGGCATTTGCTTTATGGGCTTAGCACCATCTACCAACTCAATACAATGTTCTACCCAACTTACTTGACGGAGTTCCTTGTAATCAAAAGTGAATAGGTGTATGTACCTTCGAAAGAGCTAGAGGTAGGATTCCTTCTCACTCTCCATCACAGGATCACCAATCTTTATTTGTTGGAGATGATCATCTTCTTCTTCTTCAAATAATTTTATGGGGTCATGAGTTGGTGTGACTGGAAGGATATCCATGACTGAAACATCCGTCTCACTTTCTTCATCTTCAGTGTCCACGTCACTGGTACTAGAGTAATAAGAGGATGTTTAATCATCAGTTTCATCACTTGAATCCACATGTTCTACCTTATGATGTCGAGGGATCACATTTATCTTCACCCTCTCTCTACCACATCCAAGTGTCATGAAACTTTCATTCCAGTAGTTTCTTGCATGAACTCTCCTTAGCCATGGTTTTCCCAGCAGTATTGGGTATGCAACAGTACCATTTTTCATCACCTGAAAGTCTATCACACATACAACACCCATAATAGATATTGCCACATTTGAAACTACACCTTTTGGTTTAGTTTTTCCTTTATTTAATGATCTTAACATAAGTGTTGAAGGGCGATCAATTTTTAAACCCAACATATTCATTACAGACTCGGTCATTACATTAACTGCAGCACCTCCATCAACTAAGACATCATGAATTGAAATACCATTACATAATACCTTAGCTTGTGGAGCATAGGGATCTGCCCCTGCCTCTAAAATAGGGACCTCAACCTCCTTTCTTCGTCGAGCATTGAGTCCACTTCGCAGCTCCCGCCTCTTCTCCGAAGACATAGCCAAGAGTTGACCATATGTAATATTTGTAGGCCTTTTGGACAGATCTTCCAAAATGGAGTATGGTCCTTGCCCCTGTGAAATCAGAAAATCCTGCACACCCAACTTTCTTCTCCTATGTTTCTTACTAGTTTCTTCTTTCATCTTCTTAGGATCATTTCCATCTTGATTATCTTTTTCTTTCTTTCTTTTTGTTACAAACACATCTACTTCATTATTTCTGCTCTTATCTACTACATCAAAAGAATTCACAGGTGCTTTTCCTTTATCATTATCTCCTTTACCAAATGTAGAAGCTCTATCTGGACAATTATACTTATAATGACCCTTTTTATAACAACCATAACATACAACTTTAGAAATATTTATTTTTGGACCTCTATCTCCTCCCTGAGAACTAAATTCTTTTCCTTGAAGAAGATTAATAGTTAACTGACCCATCTTTTTGAGCAGATCTTCATACTCAGTAGATGTACTAGGAGAATTATTTGTGCTCACCGGGAGTGGTTGTGGATTCTGGACCAAAGGTACTGGTGTAGGCTCTACTTTAGCAACAATTTATTTGGGCTCCTCTTCCATGCTTTCTTCTTGCCTTCTTGCAATCTCCTTTGCTTGTTCAATGGTAGCTGGGCAGTCGTACTTCACTCGTTGTCTGATATCTGGCTTCATCCCAAGAATGAAGTGCTTACATAAGAGATTATCCATGCCATTCATCAACCCATCCACTAATCCTTCCTTCCGGATCTGGGCATCGAGCTTCCTCCTTAGCTCTAGAACACGAGCATGATAATCCCTTATCTTCTCCTTCTCTCCTTGGGATAGCTTTGTGATCTCGATCATGAGATCTGCATATTTCTGTTGTTCACCAAATTCTTCAAGAAAACTTTCAGTTAATAAATCCCATGAATTTTTCACATTATCACCTAGTGTTTCAAACCACCTAAGTGCTGAACCATCCAAAAAGGTAGGAAAAAATTCAGTCCATTGTTCCCTTCTTATAAGGCCATTACAAATACAAGATCGCTTAAACTCTTGAATGAAAGAAGAAACATCTTCATTAGATTGAGCTGAAAAAATAGGAATTTTTCCCATTTTCAAAAGTAACCACCATAAAATACCAACCCACAAGTACAATCAACAAGACTTATGTGCACAAATAATTAGAATCACTATACTAGAAAGTGACTTTACACCTTTCTACAGTAAAATAGAAATGACCACGGTAAACTATGGTAAAACTTGACTTACTGCGGTAAAAACTGACTTTACTGTGGTAAACACTATTCACGGTAAAAAGTGAAGTTACTGCGGTAAATACTATTCAGGGCAAAAAGTGACTTTACTGTGATAAATACTATTCATAGCAAAAATGACTTTATCATGGTAACTACTATTCATGGTAAAAATGAATTTACCATGGTAACTACTATGCACAGTAAAAACAAGGTTACCCTCTAATTGATTTTTGACTAAGTGGGAATATCTCTCCAGAAAATCCACCAACGAGGAATGGTCCCGGCAACAGAACCAAAATGTCAACACCAATCCGGCACTATGATAATTCTTCACCGGGAACTCCTCGTGCTATGATTATTTACTAATGCACAACCTTTAGTTTGGTGGATGTAATATGGAAACAAAACAACAACATAACACAAGAATACCATCGACTATGATAAGACATAATGATGACAAATCTGAAATATCAAAATAAATTATAATATTAACATGAAACTATTACAATCTCACCCATGAGGTACTTCAAGTGTTATTGACTTCACTTGCCTTTCACCAAGACTATGGGAGAAACTTTACAATTACACCTCTTAATGGCTTCTTCAACACACCTTTAAACTGATGGCTTCCTTCGCACACTTCCTACAATATTTCTCACTACTTCCTTCTATGCTAAATGAGGGGGGTAGCCTCTCTATTTATAGAAATTCCAGGCTTATCCATCTTATCTCTAAGATAGGATAAGAAATCCACTCTGACGAATCATATTCCATACCTTAACTCTTATTTGTACATGTAAGCTTATCTTTTAAGATAAGATAAACCTTATCATTTTACATGGGTTCCACATTTTTAGACTTTTTACAAATAAAATACACAAAATATTTATGACCTCACTCCTTGTCCTTATTACCAATATAATATTTCTAATTCCTAATCAGGTAGACCCTACTTCTCTAATTACCCAAACTTTGACATTTTAACATTACCGGACCACTTACGACAAATATTTACTTTTTACAACATTCCTATTGTACTTTGACTGTTACTGTACTCCACATTATTGGCGGCACCGTACTAATGGCGCCGTTATCTTCTATCAGATGCTACTACTAATTATACTTAACAACATCTTATTCCTAATACATACATTAATGAAATAGAAATTATGAAGGAAAATTTTAGTGTCGACAAGTCATCTTCCTAGAATTCCTCTCTTAGTGACATGCATCAAGATTTTAAGCCAAAATTGTGTACATCTATCACCTATCTTAAAGAATCTTTCCAAATAACTTAAAGTAATGGTTTTTCAACCAATAACTTTAATTTTATATTTTCATCTGGGAATATAAGAAATAAGAGAAGAATGAAGATCTACCATCTATAACACCTATACTTTCTTTTTATTTTGATGTTGAATATATTTTCAAACATGTAATTCAACATCTTCCCATATGTTTTAACAATAACATCTCTCTCAGTTCTGAAATGTAACAACCCTCTAGACAATGTAGCAGTGTTAGCCTTCACTTTCTCTAAACTAGGCCCATATCCCTCAACATCTCCCTGAAGATTTATGAGTCTACCAATTTAATCCATCACGAAAGGTATGGTGGCTTCATAAACTTCTTTCCACACAACCAACATAAATTCCTTATGGGAAGAAGGTAATTCATCTGGGATGATCTAAAAAAATTCTCCCATCTTACTCTCTAGCAACTACATCCTCTTTAGCATGAGATTGAGGATCTCTATGCAAAAGGAAACTAAAATTTCTAACTTCTTCCTTTTTTCCATCAATCCACTAGGCACAATCTGCTCTGCAATCAACACATCCTTTGGCAATGAGTGTATCTTAGCTAAATTATCCAAATGACTTTCAGAAACTATGTTCTCATCTTCTATCTATGTCATTAGTTCCTTTAGTTTAGATACTTCCATGTGCATGTTCTCTAATTCAGCTGGTATTCATTCGAATTGCTTTGAATCTTGGTGAATGATTTGTTCCTTCCACTGGGCAATAACTTTGACCTAGTCCCCTGCATCTTCTACCTCCTGCATTAGATGATTACTCACCTACTCATGTGCTAGAATGGGCTGAGAGGAAGGTTTGGAAACCTTAGAAATGATCTCACATAGTTGTAACTCCTGATTTTGAAGCTTGGATCTCTCAGACTTCTCTTTGTCAAGCTTAAGGAATAAATCATTCATTAGTGTCTGTGTATCTTGCTTTAATCCTTCTGTGGTAGTTTGACTTATTGGCACTTTGGTCACTGTTATATCAGCTACCATGAGCTATCCCTTGTGCTTTCCTTCTGTTGGAACTAATAACTTAGTGAACTTATGTCTTGATTCCTCAATAATCAATCTAGAAGTCATTTTGGCAACTTTAGGTCTTCTATCTCTTATGCCTAAACTTAGGAGCAACTGGAAGTTGTGTTTCTCCAGGTTGATCTCCTCTCTGGCTTTTAGGATTGTTTACAAAGATAACCATGATGAAAATTTTCTTCTTGGGGAATGATAATTCACCAAGTACACCACCATCTCATGATCTGATTCTACTCTATCATAATTTGCCACCGTGTAATGACTTCCACCCTCTGAATTGTCCAAAGACAATACTTTTTCAGACTCTGCCATCTGTGCTTTTAACTTCTCTGTATGGATTGGTGAAGACCTGAGTGGTTGAGGAGAAAATGCAAATGATGTTGGATTCAAAAGAGGAACAACAAGATCTCTCTAGGGTTCTGGGGCTGCTGACGTGCTATGAGTTGATGTTGGAGAAGTTGGAACTAGCACGATAGCTATAGATTTGGCCTTCTCCTATATGTGAGATTTATTTTGAAATTTAAGATTTTCCGGCCTTTTGATGCTTTCACCTTCATGCTTCCTTTTGATGGAGTCTCTTATGGTAAATTTTCATGTGATCTGATTCATCAAAGCTTCATTTAGGCAATACCCCTTTGTTAGTAACTAGTTCGAAGTGTTAACTAGAACTGCGAAAGATATTTCTTCAATTGTCTGGCAGCCACAAATGTTTTCCTAAAGAGAAGCTCTATCTCCTCCTATATGATGATACGAGTCAAGTATCACATGCCCATCATCTATGAGATCTATAGGTATCCATGCCAAACCATAATCAGACACTTGTTACGCCAATAAACTGCTAAATTCTTTCTTTCTGACTTCATACTCATTCCTGCACTTCATCAAGAAGTCTTCCAATGAAGGCACATGTGAATATTTCTGGGAGATGGTCTTCCTTGCTACCCCATATGGGTCAAAGTTCAACCTTTCTAGGAAGAACTCAGGCTCATACTCAAAAAATATTTTAGATTTGACTCCTCTAGCTTTGTGGATGCTCTGGCAGCTGTAATAACCCACTTTGAATGGAAAGAAACCCGTAGACTTGTGTCACTTTAATTGTAAGTCATGCATCTCCATGCGTTGTCTACCTAACTCCATGATGAACCACTTGTTGTTTGGATACCTTGGTAACTTTACTGGTTCTCCCAAAAAGCTGGTTACCCTTAGATAGGTGAAGTTTGTGAATTGGATGAAAATATAGCCATGTTGGGATACATATTCCCAAGCTTCTTTGCTTACCCTGTTGGTCTTCAAATCACTATTTAATTTGCAAATGAATTCATAGAAGAACCCATCATTAACTTCTTTGTAATATTTTTGGCATTCATGAACTGTCAACTGTGGGTAGCACTCAAAAATAGGATCTTTCACCAGTACGCCCTGTCTATCTTACTTGGAAAATATACCCTACGAGGCTCCTGCATATACGAGGTAAGAAGTCATTTTGAAGTTATATGTCTTCCTCACACTCCGGAGTTTCTCATTGATGTTATCACTAATGATGTCTTCCCAATTGATTATTGAATCAACTCTATTGATCTCAATAGTCCTTAGGAAATCATACATCCATGAGCGGAAGTTGTGAGTATTGACTTCTCCACTTAATCTGTAAATCAATTTAGTAATATCATCCACCTCCTACACCAAGTTGGATCATAGAAGAGTCCTCGAGAAATTTTATGGGGACCTGGGCTTCTTCATATATTTGCTATTCATTATGCCCACATAATCTACTTTGTGTTTCTCCCATCTATTTCTTGCATCTAACATGCTAATTTCAATCACCACCATTCGAGTCGGATTCTTCAGACAATAATTAATAAACTATGCATCCAGCCTAATAATTGTCTTTCTTATTGCATCCCAAATTGTTTTGAAAAGAGGATGATACAAACTTGCACACTCTATATAAAATTTGGGCAAGTGAGCTGTGACTGGGAATGTTGATGCTTGAATAATTCCACTGATTTTTATTGCTTGCATGAGAAATGTCTTTCCGGCCCTGTATCTGTCAATTATTTTGGATATGGGTTTAGGGCCTATGTCTGTGTCATTGATATCAAAAAATTTGGAAGCTATGTATGATTATTTTAATCCTTATCTTTCATCACGCTTCATCATGGCTGAAGCAGTCTTTGTCTGAGCAATCTTTGTCTATGTTCTTTTTCTTTTAATCGTGTTGGGATTCCTTGCAACTGGAAAATATGTATAGATCTAGTATTTTATTCAGATTCAGAAGATATATTCAATGTACCTGACATTGATTTGAACTCCCTTTCACATGTACAAACACTTATAAAGAATACCTAAAATTATTTCAGACAAAGATGAAGTCTAGAGCATGAATACTTGATTTCTGTCACCAAAAATCTGCATATGAAGCCTGCTGCCCTAAAATTTAAGGCTTTACTTACATGCAAAGAAAGAATAAATATTTTTAAATTCACTTGTGCACTTATAGTAATATGCAGATAATTATCATAGCATAAATCAAGCAATTCCAACCCTAGGCGCCAAACCTTGAAGCTTCTTGGAAATGAAAAACACCTTTTGATGCACAAATCCTCCTTTCCTTGGTGCCAAAACTATTTGGGCTGTAATATTTAGCAAAAAAAAAAAATTGCTTCTTCATTATTACAGTCCATACTTCTATAACCATCAACATTCTATTTTTAATAATTTTCCTTCCTATTTCTGGCATTTTAATTAATAAACAATCATGTTTATTCACCCAAATTGGGAGCCCAATTATGCATGTTGTTGGATGCCTTTAAATAAATTTATTTTATTTATTTTTAGCATGCATCCTTCAGTTGTATTTGGCTTGAATTCTTGCTTTGAATTTTCATCCATCCATGTTGCCAAAATTAGGTGAAAAATCCATAAAAAAATATCATTAAATTCATTGTTTAATGCCAAGGTGGGTCACACTTTTTAGCAAGGCTGATTTCTAAAAATAAGAAGTCGCTCATTACAAGATTGCTCCTCAGCTTTGCCATTTTTGTGGGCATATTGAGACGCTCATACATATGTTCTGGTACTGCCCAAAAGCTCAAGATATTTGGGCCTAGATCCACGATTTCTTTCATCCGTTTAGACTAGCTCCATTTCTTTGGCAACATGCTTTGCTGGGGGATCCTATTTCCATTCCCCATGCTTTTGCACAAGTGTGGCATACTTTCAAAGTGGAGATCCTTTTTTTATATGGAAAGAACACAATTCTGCTGGTTTTGCTAGTTCCACAGTTTCTTGCATTCTTTCACATTATGATAAGGCTATGCTTATCTCAAATGTGTTCTTACAGATCTAGGACCAGGCCCGCAAGGTGGAGCTAGAAGTGTGGCACCTTCAAACCCTTCTAGATTATTAGGCCAACACTCCTTGCAATGTGGAATGGGAACCCCCTATCTCCCCTCTTGGGAGTGTTCGGTCGAGAGGACGTCGTGGTCGAGGCCAGTCGGTTGACCGTGCTCATCGTCATTGCTCTCCTAGGTGGAAAACCAAGCATCGATGGAGCCCTGTCAACCGCGGTGGTTGGGGGTCTCCACATAATTCTGCGCAGCACATTGGTTGGGGCTCCCACCACCACTCCTCGATTCCTGTGCAGTGGGATCGGTGGGATTTTGGAAAAGTACCTCGGTTGGCTCTTTCCATTTCCCCTAATCAAGAGGATGATAAAGACAAAGAAGTTGCTTCAGGCTAGCTTCCCCTTCTAGATCGAAATGATCTTCCTAGTAGTAACCTGGAGGATAATGGGCCTCCACCATGCCCGCCTCTATGTTTGCTACAGCAGCCTAGTTTGTTTCTTTTATTTTCTAGCATTGTTGCTATATTTTTTGTTGCTCCTTGGGCCTGATACTTTAGTCTCCTAGCCATCAGATAGTTTGATCCTAGGGTGTGCCCTCTACCACCCATATTTTTTGTTGATAGGCTGTAATATTTTTATGAAGTAATATAGACTATTTCATAAAAAAAACAAGTCAACTTTGATGGGATTTTCTACCCTGCACTGTAGCTCCAAAAATCCCTTCTTTCACTTAAGTTCTTTGACTTCCATAATGAGATTTTTTACCCTGCAAGGTAGGTAAGAAATTCCTTCCTGCTTGCCACTGCCAAAATTCCCATTATTAGATTAAAACATCTCCAAAAAAGTGTGACTTACATTAAAATCAGCCTCCTTTGATAAAGTGTGACTTGTATGGGTGAATAAATCTCTTTGGAGGGAAAAGTTATCCTGTCAGGAAGGAAGAAAATTCCCATCGGTGCTTTATGTGTTTTTTCTTTATTTTATCATGGGAGTTTTCACCTTGTAAGGAAGGTAAGAAATTCATGCTTGCATGCCACCTCTAATTTTCCCATCACAGATTAAGTGACTTTGACTTCATAGGAAAAAGTACCCTGTAAGGCATGTAAGAAATTCCCACCTTCCTGCCACTACCAAAAATCCCATTGTAGCTTAAACTCATTCAATCCAAAAAGTGCGACTTTCCTGGGAGAGGATTTTTGTGCATGACTTCATCTTTTTTGGTCAGAATTTTGCATTATGAGGTTGATTCCTTCTGGTGTTGTGTCAGTAGATGATCTCCAGATTCTTCAGGTAATTAAACAAAATACACTGGACAAGGAACAAACCTAGGGGAATTTCACAGAGAAAATGTGGAGAAAACCGGAGAAAAATGCAAAATAAATAAATAAAATTGAAAAACATTGCCAGAAGTCACAGACAAGGCTCTAAATTAATTCTTGATGAAAACACAATTGAGATGTGTGAATATTGGCATGCAAAACATCAACATGATTCAACCAGAGCACAATTAACTCCAAATGGGGCATTATTTATTTAATAAATAATTAAATAAAAATTTCCCGCAGACAAAACTTGGTGAGGGGATAAAATGAGTTTGGGCATCTGGGTATTTATTAAAATTGGCTTGTATGATTCACTGGGAATATTTTAACATAATACAAACATCTTTTGGCAATAAAAACACAAAAAGACCCGTTATTTTAAAAGAATGGAATTTTTAGAAATGGGGTAGTTTCAGATTTCAGGGTGAAATCTGGGGACACCAGAATCCTTATTCCTCCCTTCTAGCTATCATCTTTCACATATTTAAAATTAAAAAATCCAAAAACATGTTTACTTAGATCTTGATTGGATGTACTCTTGCTTCCTTATACTACTATATGTTGCACATTTTCTTATCATGTTACTATGGTTCATAATATGATTTATCATTTTTCATACATACATGCACATTCACATGGTATCTTGAGGTTAATGAAGGTCACTTGTAGGTTGTTACATGATGCATGATGCTTGGCCCTGTCCATTACTAGTCCCACTTAGGCTCCTAGGGGTATCTGTATTATCCCACGTACTATTAGGTTCTATCATTGCAATATTTCACATTTTCATTCCTATATTCAGCTATTACATGTGGATATTATTTATCTTTCCTAACATGCTAATAGGTGCTTCACGTGTAGCATTTGCTTTGTAGGAATCCTTCCAATCATGCTTTTTTGACTTGTTTGTATCTTGTTTACTATTGTTTATGGGATATACCCTATGTTTTCTTGTTTCCTTGTTTGCAAAATCCTTTAGGCATTCAATTGTCTTGTGACATCCTGAGTGGTGTCTCATATATGTAACCATCTCCTTGATGTGTCATTTTTTTTCTATTTTACTAGTTTCTATTTCTGTGTGCATTGTTTGTTTCCCATTAACACTCGTATGCTATCATTTTCTAATTGTTTTCCTTATGCCATGGTATGTACCATGCGTAATACCTATTCCCACTAAAGGAATACCTATATCAGATGTGTATATTAGTTTTTCCCTCCTTGTTTGGGATTCATTCGTTCTTGTTCATCTCACACACCCCAAATGAGTGGGGGAAAACATTGGGTGGACCTTTTCACATACATAATAGCTACAGACAGTAGTATAATCATAGACAACATTATCAAAGTAGTAATTAGTCACAGAACATGGTCAAAAACATACTTGGTCAAAAATTTACATCATGTATAGAACTAATCAGTATAGATAGGAATGATGGGTGCTAGTATCCCACCTGGGTGCTCTTGTCCTCGGTAAAAAATAGTTACATAATTGTTATCCAATTTCACTACCCTGGTAAAATTGGACAACAGGGCAAGATTGCATTGTGGTATTTGGTTAAGAATCCCAATTGGTAGGGAATGAAAAGTCTAGAAATTTTTCTAGGAGTGTCTATAATCATTGCATAGGCCCCCTCTGAGGACAAAGAATCCCAAAGTTTAGATGTAGTTAAAATTTTTGCCTTTAGGACCTAATGAGCTCATTGAGCTGATCACCGAGCTATGAAGGGACATCGAGCTACTGGAATGAGTTGCACATCATTGAGTTGACTATGACATGTTGTGTGGGGAGACCAAGCCCATTTGGTGTAAACCGAGTTGCATCAAAGAATCAATGTTGCCAACGAGCTAACCCATATCACACTTCAAGCTACTCCCTGAATACCTGAGTTGGTGCATATGTGAGTGATCCATAGTTATATGATTGAGCCAATTCAACTTGTGATGGATTGACAAGATAATTATATGAACCAATCTTCTTCTACTAAGAAAAACCAAGACATGATAGTCAAGCCTGGGTTATAGGGTGAGTTGCATGATCTTGTCACCAAGTTCATTCATTTACTAACTCAACTCATCTCAGTATGGTGACTTAATAGTGTGGAAGAATGAATGACTGAATCTTGGTCAATTAGAGTGAATCGAGCTCATTGGCGAGCTCTGTGGGCAGAAACCAAGACTTGGTAAAAAAATTGAGGAGCCCATTCGGTTTAATACAGAGCGGGTTGGGGAATTTGTTGTATTCATGAGGGGAAAGGTTAGAGTGGCTCACCAAGTCGACTCGATGAGCTGATGAGTCAATTTTGAGTCAAATATTCCAACACGGGTGAAAGTGGAGCCACTTGAGGTCTCCACTTGGTAACTCGGTGCAACTTTAAAAGGATAAGGAAAAGAGGAGTCTCCAAAGCTGTGCGGGGCCTCCACATGGAACAAGGTGCCATAGACATGTCGTAAGAAAAATTCTTGGTGCATTAAAATGTCTGATAAAGTTAATAGGTTCTTAACGGCCCGCAAAGAAACCAAAATGACATGGGGAAAAGATGTCCACGCAAACCAGATATAGGAGCTTAGGGCATTGAGTGACGAGCTTGGGTTCCTACCAAGCCAACATGATCCACAATGTGCAGTGGGGAATGAGTAACTGAATGGTAATATGGTGACTCAGCACTCAGTGAAGCATAAATTTCAGTGCAAAATTCACTGAGCTATATGCCACAGAGGGGTCAGTGTCGCAGGTATGAACCCGACACGTGGAGCCAATGTAAACAAAGGAGGAGCCAAATCGATAATAGATGTTAGGATGATGATGAATGTAAGGATCTTAGTGAGGAATATAGGTAGATGGGTCGGTTCTTGTGAAGGAAGGCTTGGGGAGCCAGGTGGATAGCAAGCTCAGCCGAGCTCACTGAGCTAGTAGAGATTAAATTTCCAATTGTAAACAAATAAACCAAGCCCTATTCAAATGCAAACATGGAAAAGCAATGATAGAGGGCCTAAAATTTTAAATGCAAAATCATTTTAAAGATATGCTGAAACATTGGAGAGGAAGAGAAATATATTAAATTGTCTTTTCCTAACCAATAATTCTATTCCTAGTCCCGTGTCAAACCTGTGCAAATCAAAATACCTGCATGTACTCAGGAAGCCATAAATTTTGTATCCCTTAATTTTTTTTCACAAAATTGGTCTTGTTGGAATCATGATTCAAATAAATTCATATAAAAAGCAAGAAATATAGAAATTGATTAATATTTGAGGGTTTATTTTGTAGAAAATGAACCTAGTTCAATTTGGTGGTTGGATGGTGGTTGAGAGAGAAATTAATGGGAATATGTAGCAGTTTTCTCTTATTGTAGGTTGCATATCAATCAAGTATGTCTTTTGAATATTTTCTATGATGATTTCCACCCACTTTGTATACCTTATAATTAATACAAAGGGAAAATCCAAGTTTACTCTCTCTCCTCTTCATCCTCTATAAATTGAGGAATTGTCTCATTATAAGGAGGATAATTTTAGTAGCAAAAATTTTTCATTTTGGTTTTATGAAGCTAATGCGCTACAGGCCCTCATAGTGGACTCCTTTCATGGTGATCAAGGCATTTCATTTGTAAGAGTTTGAACTATGCATATCCATGAAGCAATAGATGCAAGTTTGTGGTTGTTTCTTCCCTTGCTATGTTTATTTGAATTCTTATTTTTTCTTCAACCTTATTGCAAATGTAATGTGTCTACTCTATGCTCTTGCAAGGTTCATTATTGTTATGTTTCTTTATAAATGTTTTTGTGAATGTTGCAGTTAGATTTTGGAGAACTATTATCACCTCTTCTAACCTACATTTCATTCCCATTTTCACACATTGGAGAGTTATTATGATCCCCTTATTTTGGTACATCACCCCTGTAGTGTATATTTATTTTACTTTCATGCTCTTTCCCTCTCCCTAGTCCTTTGGAAGTGGTAGATTAGGAATAGTTAGTAGTTTCCCTTCATTAGAGTTATTTTGCACTAGATTAGGAAGAGGAACCAACCTTCTCTGGAGGTCTATCTCAAGTAGCAAGTCCCACACTTGGAGATAGTACCCGTGTTTCCCAGTCATGCCATGAGATAAAGTACACACACTTGTGAAAATTGGAGGGTGTTGTGATTTGGTGATAATAATAATATTTTTTAGCAGTTGCATAGTTACAATCATCTTCAATTTAAGCAATTACACAACCAGTTTTGGATTGCAATAAGTTATTAACAGGAACTAAAGTCAGTGGCATGTCAAAAATAACTAACTTAAGAATTAAAGTAGCAAAAAATAAGGAAGTCACACCTAGAGAATATGTAGGAAAACAATATGCCTAGAATAATGTGTCACTTGAGACAAATTACAAATAAGGTTTGTGATCATCTATAGTGGAACTTATCTTTGGGAAAGCGTTAATGGGTGGAGGGAAAATCCTATGAGATCTCCTAATAGATTTTCCCTTAGTGGAGATAGGATGCCTAAATATGAAGTTTATTGTCGGGATACTTAAATTCCTAGTTTGGAAATAAGATGCCCAAATCCTTCATATTATTCCAACCATATCCTATGCAAAAAGTCTACAAGTAGGGAAAAATTTATACCCCTTTCTCTTTCAACATTTCAGGTGTACTCTAACCCCTTGGTTTATATTTTTGTAACACCCATATTACACTTCATCAAATGAAGGGATTTTTTTACTCATTTAATTATCTTGATGCCTTCAATGATTTTAAGTCACAGGAATTAAAATCTAGCATACTATGCCTTCAATGATTATCAACACACAATAGATTAATCCAACATACTAATTTAATATTCTAAAATCCATCTTGAGAACCTACGACAACCATGTGTAACTGCAATGGTTTATAGATCCTACTTGATCCCCCTTCAATGCTCTATATGAGACAATATACAATGTATATCATTGTTTAGACCTTTTTATAGGTATAGAGAATCATGTGCATCTTCTTAGTGTCAGCTATGAAAGTATACGACTACTTCACTCTTGCTCACGACATAGTTAAAGGAAGAAATGGTGACAGGAAATGCAATCAGTAATTTACAATACTATGGCTATATTTTTTTGGCATTGTGCTAACAAGCCTAGTTTCATGACTACACATAAGTCACTTGAAACCTATCCTTCTATTCACTACACAACCATCTCAACATATTTTCAAGATTATTTTCCGTTGTTTACTTATTAAGTTTATAGTTAACCATTTTAATTTATTTGTTAACAATGTGTATGCCTTCTTTCTATGGATAGATTAACAAAATTTCATGATGATATCCAAATCATGTTAGAGGTACACAATGATATCCATGAATCATTGTATAAGGTATATACCTTGTTTTGAGAGATCATCAACTATATTAGTTTAGAATTATGAGACTGGTTTAGTCAAGTACAAGACTTTAAACCATTACGTAGCATTAATTAAACATCATTAATGTCCATTAATATATACTATGCTTGACAAATTTATACATTTGTAATTTTTTATTTGTTTATAACGTACCTCCATAATTTATTATGTAACGTAGAATCTTCTTTCACATTGTAGTGCAGTGGAATCAGGTTTTTCCATACAAAGGTTTTTACTTAATCTTAAAGATGTATGTTGTTGCTATTAAAAGTAAGAATACATTTTCTTTAATGTTTCATGCTTATACAATATGATTAACCATCTTGTTTATAAGTACATAATATATTGTTAATTCCTTTAAGTACTTATTCATATGTTCTTACTTGTGATACTATTTTTGTTATGTATTCATTTAATCATAACTACATTTAAAAATAGCTATATTATAACAATAAATATTTATTCACAAAAATCACTTTGTTGTTAACAAAAAATAACAAATGCCTCGAGACAAAGTCATGATGATTTGAACCAACATATTTATTTTTGTAATACCAATAGATAATATTAATACATGATCACAAGTGATTATCGAAGATAATCACATAATATAACATGAGCAATGCCTTGAGAAAATTACAAGTATTTCCTTCTTTTTACTACAATAAAGTATAACTCATTTATTACATTCATATGAAGTAGTACAAAAACAATCACAATATGTCGTAAACCATCATTTATCCATTTTGTAATACTTTATAACCTACAAGCTGAAAAATGAAGTACAACAATGTACATGGTCAACTCAAAAGAACTGGCATGGTTTACACAACTCTTAGGCTAGTTACTTTATTACAAAATAGTTAAACATCTACTGTTTGAATAAAGACAATCAATCAAGAACTAAATATAGATATTAGGAAAGCTATATTAAAGTGGTCTAACATTACAACATAATTACTCACTAACCACCACTTGCATTCATGAATCAACTCCTTAAGTAACTTACATTCAAAATACATTAAAAAGAACACAAGTCCCATCAAATGATCTTTCTTCTTTTGATCAACTAATTCTTTAGAATATTAACACTCCACATAACTTAACTACCCATCAGTAGGTATATCAGTGGAACAAATTGCATCATTTAAGTCAAATGTATGACATTAAACAACGTAAGCATAACAATAAAAGATAGTCTGGTTTATTTTCCTTCTATATATAGTTAATGAAATATTTGTGTCACAGATAACTACAGAAGAAATTTCATAATCCTTCTAACTCATATCATTTATCCATGCACCCAACATAAATCCCCCATCGAATATATTTTACATTTCAAGATACTAATCATGTATATTTATATTCAAAAAAAGTGTTTAAGTTATATGATCTTAAAACTAACCAACTACCCTTACACACATATTCCTCAAACCTAATTATTTCCATAATTTAGTATACTCAAATATTAATTCACTATCCGTTACTATAGTCATTCAAGGCCCTACAAAATGAACAAGCTATTTACTGGATCAAGTTTGGAACAAGGTTTCTATTAAGATCACTCAATCCATGACTCATAATATACAACTACATATACATCAACATCATTTTAGGATGGATTAAACCATTGTAGGACTGCAATAGTTTGACTAACTAACCCAAATATCACAACACCAATTTATATAATCTACTCAAGATTTAAATCGATGTGTATCAAACAACACCTAGGTATTTTATCTTTAATAATAACATACATTAATAAGAAATGATGAAATTCAAACCATGCAAATCTGAGATGATTTTTTACATCTAAAGAAAACAAATTGACAAGAATAGTATATACCCTGAATGTATATTTCTACCTATTTAGTTATTTAAATGAATATTTTTTATACCCACCATGAAGTCCAACCCAGAAGTGAGTTAATAAAAATAACCAATAACATTTCTGGGTTTAAAATCAACAAATACAATCCTCCATATGAGCTCAAAAATCAATATTTCCATAAATAGATTCAATAGCTAATCTATTTGATGCACTCATATAAAAAGGACAACCCATTTTATATATCTAAATACTTGCAACCCTTGAATCACCTAGTTATCAACCAGTCATTCAAAAATCAACTAGTTGATGCTCTATTATTTTGTAATGAAATAAAAAGAAAAAGAGAGGTATAACCATGTCTGAAATTTAGAATATCTTTGTGACTCACTTCATGAATCTCCTCAAGATCAAAACAACTTGGAAATTCTAGTACAATAGAGGAATTTTAGAAATTCCAACCCAAAAAGCCCCACGAATCCAAAACATAAAATCCCAAATACTTCCTTGTATTTAAATAAATCATCCACCAAATTTACAACAAACCCATATAACCCATGCATAGTTCCACAATACAGCTTCCAAAAATAGCTCGAATGAACATATATAGCAAGAGAAAACCCTCATGTAATGCTTGAAAATAGATCGATCAAAATGGGATATCGAGTTTACTATTCACAAAAATAAATAATGATGCTCAATTGCATGTGATAGCTTATTTGACAAGCTTCCCATTTTTCAAAACTACATGTGCAATTAATGTAATTAGTTTACCTCAGTTCCACGCAGTAGCTCAATTTAATTTTAGAAATCACCCTCCGAAATTGATGGTGGTTCATTATCTATTTCCAATGTTTGCATGGTTTGTTCAATGACTGGTTTAATGATAATAAGGAAATCAAACAATAATCTTGAATCATGATGGGTTCAGAACCTTTAATCCCTATATTTTAACTTCCTCTGGTTCAAGACCATATCATATGGTATTTTCTTATACAACAATTAACCAAAAACTTCCTCATAGTTTGCATGGGTTGTATACCGACTTAACCAAAAAAAAAACAGTCCAATGCACTCAAGTAGGGTCAATTTGACCAAGAATATAAACACTATCTAGTAAAAGATATGGTCAAATACCATGGAAAGTATTACTAACATATTCCTCTTGATCATTTTAATAATCAAATTCCATTAGAGTATGGTTAAAGACCATATCACCTTCAACAATAAAATTCCAATCAAATATGACTTTTGTTGTTTTAATAATCCCATGCCAAAGGAGTTTGATCTAATAACAATCAAATGCCAAAAACCATGGTCTCATACCATCAACAATTATATCCCTTTAATCTTGATTTTTATGATCTCAAGTCAACATTAACAACAAGATCAATTATTTCCTAGCTTGGTGTTGCGATCAATCCAAGCCAATATGCAAACCAACAATTTTATTACAAACAAAAGAAGATCATAATAACCACTTTATGATCATGATGTAAAATGGATTAATATGTAATCCAAGTCAATAAACTGTGATAACATTCGATCATAATTAAGATACTTAAACCTTTACCTTATCGAAACCATAATTTTTCCCTGTTTCATTCGAAGGTCATCTCCTTGTTGTATGATCAATGATCGTTAGTATAAAAATAGTTAATACATTAAAAAATCACCATTATTTTCTCATAACAAATAATGTATTGCAATTATGTATAAATTCAGTCATTTTTTACAAGTAATTACTTCTAGTAAGATAGGTAAACTAATAATATCAATGACAGTTACAACAACCAAGGAATATTCCAATGCATCAAACCATCACATTTTCATAAAAGTAAGTAACCATAACATGCATCATAACAAGATGTTTTACAATATCCATTCCAGGTACAATTTTCAATTTTTCTAGCAATATCTCCTATAATGGAAATCATCATACTTGTTATGGTAAGTATATTCAAACATCAAGGCAAAACAAGAATAAGTTATAAATACAAATTACTTTACAAATGTTGGATGACAAACATTGTTATGTGGTTGAACATGAAACTACACGTAAGTGTGTATATCCTTTTTAAGATATATATAAATATGTGTAGCTACATACTCAGCTACATAATAGGGCTTATTTCCCTACCTTCGTAAACCAATCAACATTTTATGACTTATCCTTTTACAAAATAGAATGAAATTACGAGATGTGACAATATTTCCATTGTGCATTTCCAATTTTACATATTTTTCAAGTTAAAGTTCAATTACATTTCATATAACATTGAATACACTTGTTTTCTTTTACATGTCCCATCCTATCCCATTGAAGGAAAAACACACAAGTAATCATGAAGTAAATCTCAAGCACCCTCAGGAAAATAAAATATTCCTAAGAACTACACACACATCATTATCACTCAATGCATGTAAAGGTTACCCATAAGATCCTTATCCTTCCCTTCCCTCAGCATTCCATAATACACATTTTTCACTACTCCATTTAACACGCTACAAGACTCATTTGGAACACTATTAGGCACAATATTCTTTTGAATCTTCGAGGTACTCTTTTCTTTTATAACTTATGCTACCAAATCCTTATTCACCAACATAAATTGGGGGCGAATATAGTCACTAAATCACACACTTACTATGTACATAAAACCTCTAAATACTTCATTTATATACATGATTAATAAGCAAGAGAACTAGTCATTAACAACACTTTTTTTTTACTTTGACATTGCTTTTATCTTTCTTATCTTCATTTTTTATTGTTTCTGGACTTACACTTTTACATAACCATCGACATATTTCTCATCTCTAATTTCACTATTTTACCTTTTGGGTGCCCTGTAAAGAACCACCCATTAGGGACATGAGTGCCCAGATGCTACCATCCCATATGGATGATTTTTTCTACTTTTTAAATTTATTTTTTAGATGTTACTTATTTATTGTCTTTATTTATCACCCTAGGTCAGCGTTTCACTTATTAATGACAAAATCTTAAACAAAGGAATCATATATACACATGTCTTATTTAACTCCATTAGGGGGGGAGCATTTAAGAGGCATATACATATACAAAGATCTAATATTTTCTATCTACTAAATAAAAGACTAAATTTTGAGAC
Source organism: Taxus chinensis (assembly GCA_019776745.2). Taxonomy (NCBI): domain Eukaryota; kingdom Viridiplantae; phylum Streptophyta; class Pinopsida; order Cupressales; family Taxaceae; genus Taxus; species Taxus chinensis. The sequence continues at coordinate 531,008,359 of CM034151.1, read as the reverse complement.
TACCTAATTCACTGCATAAGAGTGTATGTTCTGAATTCCATACCACACATTTTGCATTAGGAAAAAGTAGTTGTAGCCCATAATTCTTTGTGGATATAGAAATAGGACAACCTAACTCAAGGGAAAATATTCTAATCACACACACACACACACAAGAAATACATGGAGTCTAAAATGTAGTGTACCACTCGATGAAAATCATATTGGGGTGACTGCTGAGGTGGGTCTAAGTCAATAATATGCATTACTTATTCATCTAATGTGAATTTGAGTATCCTGTAGGTAGCTATGGTTTATTTTATAAGTATAAGTGAGAGTTATTATAATTGTAGAGAACTTGATGTGACCTACAACGAATAAAAATTGACACATAAATAACTAGAACCAAATCTACTTTGCAGACATCAACACCTAGAACATATGCGTACCCAGGAAACCATGTCCTCTCCCACATGATTTTGTACCTGAGATAATCACATTGTAGTTTATGATATAGAGCTTGCAAAGTCCAAAATATTCCTTTCCAACCTATTCATCAATACACAATCAGTATAGACCTACTTTTATAAGCTGAGTCATCTTTAACTCTTACTTGTACCTATTTAGCTAGATCTCACTTGAATACTGTTATATATATCTAATTAGAAATTTCCTTACATATATTTAAATTTTGTTAAATCACTTTGTTGATATGTGAAATGATGTGTTATACCACCACTCTTCTCGTGAAATCCATTTGGACCATTTTCCTTATGTTTGTAATGCAAAATAATGTAGATATCCTTCTAGATATTTGTTCACAATTTCTGTTTGGCCATATGATTGTGGATGATTAAATGAACTGTGTGCTAGTTTTGTGCCCCATGCTATAAATAGTTTAATATAAAATATGATAGTCAAGATAGGATCTCGATCACTCAAAATTATTTTGGGAATATCGTGGAGTTTTTATACCTTTTCCATGAATACTTCTATCAATGTACTAAATTTAAATGTGTGAGGAAGTCCACAAAAATGTGCATACTTAGTGAGTCTACCTACAACCACCAATATCACATCTACGTTATTTGAATTAAGAAATATTGTAATGAATTCCATCAATATTTCCTCCCAACATTGTGTTAGAATGTTTAATGATTGTAAGAGCCCCAGAGTCTTAGTTGTTTCTTCTTTATGTTGTTGGCATATTAAACATTCAACCATAATTTTTTTACATACCCCTTAATACCTTCCCAAAAAATCCTTCTTTATATGGTGATAGGTTTTTAAAAACCATGAATGTCCTCCTATGGGTGAGTCATGCATTTGAGACAAGAAACTATATTTAAATTTTGAATTTTTTCACAAAAAACCTCTCTTTACCATAAGGAGTCATGTTTCTACACATAATTATAAGAGGACGATGGGTTCTATTGAAGTTGTTGTATTAGTTTCCTTGTTCAAGCATCCATATTTCACTCTATCTTTATTACTTTTATCCATTCTGTTTGTAATAAAGATATAACATGAACCGTTTCTTCCTGTACTTCCTGTCGAGAGAGGGCATTGAATGTAATATTCTCCTTTCCTTTTTGTAAATAATTTCAAATTTAAATCCTAAAATCTTTGTGAACCATTTTTATTTCTCCTTTGAAGATAACCATTTCTTTAAAAAATACTTCAGACCCTCATTATTTTTCTTTATATTGAAATGATTCCCATGAGATACTGACACTATTGTTTGATTACATGAGTGAGTTGTAGCATTTATTTATCATATGTGAGCCTTACCAAGTTATTTCCTTTCAGTTTTCTACTCTTAAATTCTAATGGACACTATATGATGGAAAAGTGACAAGCGAGCGTGGGAGTCTACAAGTAACTCTTCCTTGCACTCGACCTCCTGAGGTCGTGCTGAGATAGCTAGTGGGGATGGACTATGCGTGGGATGTAGAAAATTTAGTTAGGTAATCTTATGTCTTCGACGCGCACTAGTGGAAACTGTGAATCTAAGGCAAAGAAGGCCCTCCTAACCTGAACTGGTGTGATAGATCGATCAACAAGGATGACTGCTCGAAGGCTCCAATCAATACTAAGCTCTGGCGTGATTCGGTCTATGGGTTGTGGGATATGTGGAAAATGACCTGGGATAGTTTTGTGTATGTCTCCAGACAGGGTCATAGGGTGGATGATGGGTACAGTGGAATCTACAGGTGATTGTCTGGTCTAGTCCAGAAATCCTTAGCTTTATTAGCTGTTACATCTAACAAGGATAACTATTCGATGATGATAGGTGGAAGTGGAGTAGATCTGAATACTAATGTGTGTAAGCCAGCATCTAAGTTTGATTCACCTGTGGATTCGTTGGGTTGTGGGATTTTTGGGTCGCAACCGTAGACTTGTGGTTGTTATGGACTTGCTATGGTCATGTGCGGAATCAGTCCCTAATCCCTAGTACCCAATAGTCATATGATTTCTCGGCCTCTATATTCAAAATCAATAGTTGTGCGATCTTCTCAAAGTATCTCATAGGCGTTCGTGCAACCTGAATTCTTAAGCTAGTATCTATATCTATGAGAGTGTCTCCTGCATTTGGCTGTGGGACCAAAGGATCACAATCAAACGCTTGCTCTCTTTTAAGCCCTTCTACAGTCATGCGGATATTTATCTAGGGTAATCTGTAGTTTGGATGATTTGACCAAAATGTGTGTGCTTGGTTGTCTTCTACGTTTAACCCATTTAACTAGGAGCTGATCTGTTGCAAGTCTGTTGTTGTTCGGAAGACTTGGATTCTAAGATTCTGATCTATGTCGGTTATTGCTGTGACGAGATTGGGTTGAGGCATGATTGGCTCGAATATGTATTCCTTGGGTTCCCTAGGTCCCGTGATTGTCATACAAAAGCAACAATGTAAATCTAATTGTAGCAAAGTAAAATTAACTATGTGAAGTATATCTACAGCATATATAACTTCTCTATTTTTGGGTTTTTTTGAACAACTATTTGAACAAAATTGAAAGAGAAATTTTTTTAATATATCTAGAAATTGACAACTAAACTAATAATGAATTTAAAACAAACAAAGCAACCGAGTATAGCTACTTGCCTGTGCAGTTGTGAATCTATTCTAAATAGTGAAATAACTGATCTAATCTATTTGAAAGACTTTCGATCCTACCTCAAAAGTGAGGAGTGAATCATAGTTTCTCAGAAACTATCAATCCCCACAGCTTCCCTAGCAATATCGAAAGTAAAATTAACTAAAATAAGATGATTGGCTACTCTATTTGATATGCTTCTAACTAGAAGCTAGAACCTAGATTTTGCAGAACAGTGGCGAATCCGATGGTGTGTGTGACTTGGTCCCCTCAATGTGATCTCCTCATTCCTTCATGCTCACGTGGATCCAGAAAAGCGTGTAATGTTAGCATCAACAAAAGTAGATATTGGAACAAAAGCAACTTAGGATACAGACTAAATACAATGCGAGTAGGAGAGGGATAGTGCAAGAGTACAGAGCTTGGCTTATGCAATTCCTAGTGGGATTTATTATGAGTCATGCAACATAAAATGTCTAGAACCTGAAACTATCCTGTTTTGACAAACAAAACCTGTAACTTTAATGGCTTTCTATTGAGATGAAACTATCCTACTCCAATTGATTTGGATGAAACACAACAACACTTTGCACAAGGAGAATATGTGGCTTTATGAAAGCTAAACAATGCTAACTATGCATCTAAGAAATGAAACTATGAATCCTAAAAAAGAATGAAAGGCTAAGCTATTGAAATGAGAAATTCAGAGGCAAATTTGAGGGGCCATTTGCTTGAGCACAAGCCAACTATTTATAGCATTTGCATTTACCCAAAGGTAAAAACCAAATTTATCTCTTAAACCATAAACAATGCCAAAACACTATTCCAGGGAACCAGAATCATTAATGCAAGCCAAAGGTGGTGAAAAAAGCTGGTAAATGTTGAAATTTACATGAGTCACATTAAAAGAGCATTCTGGAAAATGCGTGAAGGACCACCGCCCAGGCAGGGTGGCAGTTTCGTAACTGAAGAGTAAAACACAAAGAAAATAGGGGAGAAGAGAACAACAAAGTACACAGGGGCTAAGTGGGGTAAGCGGGATGTTAACACATACTTGGAGGGATTTTCTGGATCCCGAACACCTTACAAGGAGACCTGTACCATCATTGGGGTACGTGTTATGTTGTTCCGGTAGTGCAGTACCGCACAATTTTGGGTACGTACATATTGCCCCCTCGGAGAAGTGTTTTTGCCATGAAGAGGCGTGAAATGGTGGGTCTGAGTATGGCGGTCCCAAAATGGGAAGTTAGAAGTTATACCTGATATGTCCATGTGTCGGAATGGCGCCATATGAAATTCTCGCCACCTGCAAAACAAAAAGAGAACTCAAGTGCAAATAGACAAAATAGTTCGGAAAATAAATACTAAAATAATATGAAATGAGGACGTACCATTTGTGCGGCAATAAGAACTTACCTCCGTCGGTGCTCCAAACCTGTGGAAAGGGCATTCAAAACAAGTTAGGTTGCTATATATGAAAAAGTGGGCCCATTTTCCTATTCATTTGTGCATGTTGATTTGGTTGATTTTGAGCTCTAGGACCCATGGTGACGGTTTCTAATGAGAGTAGAGTCAAAAATTTCATGATGAGATAGTGATCATGCCTTCGCGAGTGGAACATCGACCCGCGAGATCACAGGTCAGTTTTTCTCAATTTACCGTTTTTACCCCCAAAATTTTAAAATGTTAAAATCTTTGTCATGGGGTGGTTATTTTTGAAAATTTTAGTTTTAAAAGGTCTATCTAGGGGGTTGCCTACTGGGTAGGCTTTGTTTTAGTCAAAATAGTCCTTTTTTTGTGTTTTAAAGCATTTTTTGAGCACATGACCCACGTGGGTTTTTGGGACACAACCGCCACCCTGGGCAGGGCGGCAGTTACACAACCGTCGCCCTGTTCAGGGTGGCGGTTACAAAACCACCGCCTTTAAGGCAGCGATTACGGAACCAGGGCGGCGGTCCCTCACAGAATGTACAAACAACACCTTTTTGAAGTTAATTTTGTATTTTTAGCATTCTTATGTGTTTTCATGATTTTTCTAATGTCATTTGGATGCTAACTTGCTCTGTTTTGTGTGTTTTTGGGTGTATGCAGGCGAGGGAGGAGTACATTCAATGGAGTCGAGAGAGAGAGAGTGACTGGCTCCCAGTAGTATTAGATTCCCTTTCGTAGGATGAGGAGGACACTCTTCAGAGGGACGGTATACTGCGTATATCATGGGTTCCATATGTTGCACCGCTTAGTCACATACTTTGTGACTTATTTTCATATTGGGATGCTAATCGGAACACCTTCTGATTACCAGGGGTACGAGGTGAGTGGACTATTACTTTGGAGGATGTTTACCATATCCTGGGGGTCCTGATCATCAGGAGACGACTTACTCTTGAGACAGCAGGTTTACGAGCTCAGATAACACAATGGGCCTCTTACATGGGAGATGCAGTTATCTCCACTGGTTCAAAGAAGGGGGTGAGGGTCCGATCTATTCCTAGCCTACCCATCCCCTTGATTCATCAGGCCATTATGGGGATCCTTGCCTCAAGATTGATCGGGGACAAGGGAGGAGATACTCTATTATATTGTTGGTCCCCCATCATTGTACAGATTGAGGGACATGGCCAGATTTATGCCTGGGCAGCCGACATACTTGGGACTACCTACTATGATTTGTATAGGGTGGTCTATTTATAGGGGCAGTCTTTGAGCCATCTGACCCTAGTTATGAGTTGGGTCTATGAGCACTTCATACCCTATGGTAGAGGTGTAGAGGTGGCAGATCTTGGAGCTATGAGGGAAGCTAGATGGACAAACATGTTGGTGCTCAGAGCACCTCACTAGCTAGTTAATTCCTTGACCACTGATGACATGGAGGCCACATCGTATCAGGCCATGGTAGGTTTATGGGGCAAGGAGGCCCTTACTTTGATTTCCTGCTCCACCACAGGGCAGCTTGTTGATAGGGAAGGGAGGGTGGAGATACATCCTTTTGGCCGAGTTCCTTAGCAATTTGGCTTGCTTTACATGGGTATGCTTCCCCAAGTGGTGCCAGTATATACATCAGTTTGAGAGGCCAGGGGAGGTCCTAGAGGCCAGGGTTCGACAGTTGTTATTCCCGGCGTTCCTATTGTGGCTAGGTGGGTAGTACGTGCTCGAGGGAGAGCTGGTGCTCCTCAGGCACCCTTACTTCAGATTACCGCCGGTCCTGCCCACAGCAGCGATGACCCCATTGACATAGACTCTGAGTCTGAGGAGTTCACAGGGGGAGAGATGGAGGAGGAGACCAAGGCTGAGGCTAGCGAGTTAGGTGGAGAGGAGGATAGTGATCCTAAGTGGCATGACACTCAAGATATTTTAAAGGCAGAGAGGGTGGTGCAGAGTGTGGAGAGGGTGACTCTAGTTTCAGAGGAGCCACTCTCCCAGGGCCTTGGTGGGGAGGATGAGTCCATAGCGGGATGCTACGTTGCTCTAGCCATGGGAGGAGTACCTCAGTCATCAGCGGCATCTGTGGCAGGTGATGACCCTAGAGATCCATCTTGGAGGCCCGGTGATCTGAGTGAGTTATCTTCCTTCTTTTTAATGTTTTCTTTGAGTTAAGATTGCCTTAATTTCTATCTCTCCCTTTGTTTATATCTATTTTTATCTCTTGATTATTTGTAATTTGTTTTCTCCTTTGTTTGTAGAGACTGCCAATGAGTGGCGAGACCTGATTCACAGGGTATGCACCGATACCCTAGTGATCCCTATGGAGAAGACCCATACAGATCTATCTATGGATGTAGGGGATCCTTCAACAGCTGGCAGACATACTGACGTCTTTTCCCTTGTCTGGCATGTGGCTAGGATGGTATCTACCCTCTGTATTGAGCTGGCAGGGTATAGGACAATAGAGCACCTGATGAGGAGTCATTCTCATGGCGAGACCGTAGCTACCCCTCAGGATCGTGAGCCCTCTGTGCACTCAGAGTGCTGGCGTAGCTGGAGTCCTAGGCATGGGCGTGCACCCTCAGAGGGATCTCATAGGGGTTGAGAAGCCACTTGGCTCTTTTGGACTATTTGTATGATGTATTTTGTATCTCCCGGGCTCTTTGAGCATTTTGACCATGCTTAGCACATGATGGCATTGTACAAGAATTTTGACCATATATATATATATATATATATTCTTTTTGGATCAGACTCTTGGAATCTATGAATTTGTTTCCGTTTTCTCATGTAAACTATGATGTTATATTTATATGCTTTTTAGAAATTATGAAATGGAGAACAAATGATGCAAATGTTGACTTTCCTTTTGTATTTCATGATGCTGATATATGATAATGTAAACACAATGTGATTTTGAATTTTAGTTTCTATAAGCAATTTTTGATACTTCATATTTGTTTTGACAAAGTGTGATGATAAACTGGTATGATGAGCAGATAAACTTGCCCCACTCCTAACTCCACACAACTAGTAAGATGCGAGGGCTTATCACCAAGAGCTAGAAAGGGCACAAGTTATGAAATGTGTTGAAATGATAGTGATGAAAGATAGAAAAAGCTTTGGTGGAACCAAATTAGGATGCTACAAGCCTACTCTACTCGAGTGACTCCATATTTTGGGATGCAACTTGCTTTGTGGTTTATCTAGACTTAGATCCGTAGATGGCCACATGGTAGACAAAATCTGGGTTCCAGGATTTTGAACTCTCTTGGAATTTTGGAAATCTAATTCATTTGTTTTCGACTTAGGATTTCAAGATTTGAATTGTTTGCTTATGACCTTTAACGTTTATTCGTCAAGAGGACCCCCTACACCTTGCCCCATGCTACTAGTAAGAAGTATGGGCTTATCACCATGGAAAAGGCATAGTCAAGTAAGGGAATTTCCATCCTTTCCCAACCTTACGTCACTAGTAAGAGATGCAAGCTCATCACCAAAGGTTGGTGGGGCAAGGAAATGTGTAAAATTAAAAATTTCTGTTTGATCTATATTTGACTCGTTTGCTTGAGCAAAATGTTAGCATGCTCTTACTTCCAAAGAGATACACATACAGGATAGATGTGACATGATGAAGCTTCTAGAAAAGACCATAGGCAAGACACCTATCCTAAGAAGAAACCAAAAGTGAGAACAAGTATGCAGACCTTGGTATGGTTATCGTTAAGTCTTTGTCATATCTAGCTTTATGTGATGAAATGATTCTGAAACAGTTGATGATGTTATAAAATGAAGAAGTATGGTTAGAGTGTTAATGCCAATACCATCAAAATTTTGTAATGAATTGCTTTGAGAATGAATTCCTTGATCACAAAATTGTACGAAACAAGCAGACAAAATGAACCTAACTATATGAAGATGCAATGTAGATATAATTATAGAAATAATGCTGGCCGCTTATGCGTAGAATATTTTAAGGTGTAGGGAATTGACTATTTCACCAAATTCCTCACCTTCTAGTGTACATAAGAGATATGCACCATTTCCATAGTCTCTCATGACTTGGTATGGGCCCATCCATTTGGGCCGAAACTTCCTTCCTTTGCCAGTCTTTTTATCGATCCAGCTTTCTAGCCTTAGAACTAGATCACCTTCATATATGTCTCATTCATATACCTTCTTGTTATACTACCGACACATCCGGTCAAAATAGACTCTATGCCGCTGTTCAACATCTAACCTAGCTTCATCTAGACTTTCTAACTGAGAGAGACATGCTTCTCTATAAGCATCTTCATCCAAAATCCCTTGTAATGAGATACAAAGACTAGGTATTTCAACCTCAAGCAGGAGAACTGCTTCTGCCCCGAATATCAGTGAGAAAGGAGTCACTCTTGTTGGTGTTCTTATTGATGTTCGGTAGGCCCACAAGGCTGGATATAACTTCAAATGCAAATCTCACTTGTTTTCTTTCATAGTTTTAAGGAGAATGGATTTTAACGTTTTGTTTTTTGCTTCAGCCTGTCCGTTGGCTTGAGGGTAATAGAGGGAGGTCGTATGATGGCTTATTTTAAATTTATTGCACAATTCTAGAACTTCGTCATTCTTAAAAGAAGTCCCATTATCTGAGATAACGATTTGTGGGACACCGTATCTACAGATGATTTGGTTCAAAATGAACTTGGTGATTACAGAACCCGGTACAATAGTAAGAGGCATGGCCTCTACCCACTTGGTAAAATATTCGGTGGCCATGATTATGAAATTATGGCCATTTGTAGATGAGGGAGAGAATTTCCCTATCAAATCTAGGCCCCACGTAGAAAAGGGCCATGGAGTAGCGATTGGTTGTAAAGCTCGTGCCGACATGTGGATCTCATGGGAGAATTATAGGCACTTATGACACCGTCATACAAACTCTACTACGTCATGTTCTAGAGTAGGCCAGAAATATCCCATCCGATGTATTTTACGAGTGGTAGCATGGCCACCGAAGTGGCCTCCACATATTCTAGTATGATATTCGTGGAGAATCTTCTTGGATTCTTCTATGTTGAAACATCTTAGAAGCATTGCATCAAATGCTTTACGATAGAGCACTTGCTCTATAATGACGTATTTAGCTACAATAATGTGTAAACCCTTCTTTTTTGTGGTGTAGCACCTTCTGGATACATATGGTCCATGATATAATTAATAATATCAGTATATCAAGGACACTCAGAGATATGAGGTCTGGTTTCAATGTAGTATATGCATTCATCAGGAAAGTCCAGATCTACTAGATTGCCTCCATCTAGTGGGTTATCAGCTAACCAATCCATAATGATTTGTCCTTTAATGGATTTCTGATTTTATAAACGTTAATTCGAATTCCCCCATTAAGGTTATAAAACATCCAACCTTTTTAGACAAGGACCCTTGTGTGAGGAAAGTTTGTAAATGGTCTGTTTTTACAATGACCTTTGTTTCTTGATTTAGCATATAATGTCTTAAGCATTTGGTTGCGAAGATTATGGCAAGGCATTATTGTTCTTCCTATGTGTAACATGTTTCATAGTCGAGAAACGTTTAGCTAATGAAATAGTTCGTGCGTTCTCTCTTGTCATCGTCTTTTTGAGCCAGCACACAGGCTAGCGAGACATTGGTAGCTCATGAATATAAAATTAACAGGTGGTCTGGCTTAGGTGGCATTAGCATAGGTGGTGATAACAAGAAACGCTTAACTGCATCAAAAGCTTCATTGCAGTCTTTGGTCCAATCAATACTATAATCTTTCTTGATTAGATTGTTGATTGGATGAATGAAAAAACTTAAATCTGGGATGAATCTTCGGATTGCACCAAGTTTTCCGAGAAATGACCTGATTCCAAATTCATCTGAAGGTGGGACCATTTCGAGCACAACCCAAATTTTGGTTGAGTCAACATCAATCCCTTGTGACGATATAATGTAACCTAGGAGCTTCCCTCCTGTTACACCAAAGACGTATTTTTCTGGATTTAGCGTGACTCCGTATTCTATTAGATGCGAAAGGATGATGTGAAGTACTTCTGGGTGATCACAACGCTTCTTGGCCTTGGCAAAAAAAACATCTACGTAGGATTCTACAATTTTATGAATAATATTATGAAATATATATGTCATAGCCCACTGGTATGTAGCACCAGCGTTCTTGAGACCAAATGGCATAACCACATACCAATAGGTTCCCAAAGAGTTATAAACGTGGTTTTAGCTTGGTCTTGTTTAGATATTTTGATCTGATTATATCCTGAGAATCCATCCATGAGAGACAAAAGCTCAAATCTAGCTGTTGCGTCAACAATGATGTCTATGGATGGTAACGGGAAGTCATCCTTAGGACATGCCTTGTTAATGTCTCAGAAGTCTATGCAGATGCGTATCTTCCCATTCTTTTTAAGAACAAGAATGATATTAGATACCCATTGAGAGTAATTGACTGGTTTGATGAACCCTACTTAGAGGAGTTTCATTACTTCTTCTTTCACCATGAGAGCTACCTTGGGTTTCATTGGTTTTGATTTTTGTTTAATCAGCTTTGCGTCTGATTTAGTGATGAGGTTATGTACCAAAATGTGTGGTGTAACCCCTGTCATTTCTTTATAATTAAATGTAAAATCCTTCTGATGTTCCTTGAGGATTCGAGTATGTATTTCTACTTTTGATGGAGTTAACGAGGATCCTAATTTCAATATCCTTGGTTCATCCTCTGTTCCTATGTTAATATCAATTGTTTCTTCAATTAAAGAAGCCTTAACTTCTTCAAACTCAGGTGGGGCTGGAGGTAATTCCAGATCATCTCCATTCTCTACCATGTATATGCTGAGCTCCTTTTGTGGGGGAAGATCTATCATGGGATTTCCAAAGTAAGAAGACGAATGTGGGATTAAGGACAAATCTATCACGTGATGGGTGAGATGTAACACTGTATAGGCATTTAAGTAATCCAGAGTGGCTCTATCACTATCAATATGATTTATGATAGTACATTTGTTCTCATCTCTGTTTGTTAAAAGAGGGTTTGACATTTTTTTCACCAATGGTTCAGTACGAAGGGATACTATGAAACGAGCATCTTCCAAATCACTATTTGGGGTGAAGCATGACGCCGAGGTTGCTATTGAATTAGTGAGAATATTTTGTTCTTGTGGGATTGCTTCAATTGATATGAAGTCAAACTCCTTGCTTAAATTCAATACAGCTGTTTTGTAGAGCTGTAAGTGCTCGACTCTGGTTTCATACATCTCAGAGACTTGGTTTTGTACCAATTGTGAGTCCTAACACCCTAATGTTATTAAAACTGATCCTCTTAGCTAAGATGAGGCCAAGGAGGAGGGCTTCATACTCAGATCCATTGTTTGTACATTCGAAATTTAGTTTAAATGCAAATGGTAGGATTTTTCCCTCGGGAGAAGTAATAATTACACCTGCCATAGCTCCGTAACGACATTTAGCTCCATCAAAATAGAGAGTCCAATATTTAGCTGGGAATACAGATGTTGGGATATTTGTGGTGTTAACATCTTCTACTTCCACCATGTAGAGATCCTCTGCTGGAAGAGAACCAACACCTAGGGTATATCCCATGCCTATAGAATCAAACGGTAGGAACATTGGTAGATCCTGTTCTAGTAATCCAAAAATTCTTGTAGTAGTTCTTAATGATACCATTTCTACAATGTTAGCCTCATCCTTGAGGGCTGGAATCATCTTGACTAGGCTCATAGTCTCAAGATCTGTTGTAAATACCAACTTTTCCTCCGGTTTTGCGTCGATGGGTTTATTAAGTTGGTTTGTTGGGAGTTCAAACTCCGAGTGAACACCTGGTATTTTCTTTAAGTCAGCTAGGTGTATATCGAATGGTTTTGGATCACCTTTGGCTACAAATATCTTTCCTAAGTGCAAGAATCTTACTTCTTGAAATAATGTAGAAGGAATTACCTTCATATGATGTATCCACGGTCGGCCAAGGATCATATTATAGTTGGTTTCCCGATCTATGATATAAAACTCGATCAGGATTGTTTTCAGTCCTAAGCTTACTGGTAGTATTATAGTTCCAATTGATGTGGCTTTAAGGCTATCATAGTCTCTTAGTGTATTTCGAGTCGTGGAACAATTCGTTTCTCCATACCCTAGCTTTTAAAGGAAAGAGAAGGGAACTATGTTAACTGCTGCCCCATTGCCAACCATCACATGTTTCACATAATTGTTATAAACCCATACTTGCAAATGTAAGGCTGGATCACCTTGGCGTGTAATCTCAGCGTCTGTTGGCATTTGGTCTATTTCGAATATAAACTTGGTATCTCTATCCGGCTGTCCTGGAGGGTGGATATCAAAGTCTATATGGTTTACCTGTGTTTCGGGAGGTGGAGTGATGTTAATTAAATGACCTAAACCTAATGCCTTTAAAAGAGTAGCCTTGTGGGTAGGAGAGTTCTTTAGTAAGTCCAAAAATGAAATATGCGAGAAGGTTTTTGTTAGATCACCAATTAAATCATAAGCACCTACGGGTTTTATTAATATTTGTTGGATGTTATCTGTCTCTGGCAGGTAACTTGGACTTCGTTGAGAGGAATACTCTCGTGTCCTCGTTACAGCTTCCACGGGTAGTTCGGCATCTAACTCCACTAAACCGACTATCTTGGGTCGTGAATGAATTCCTAATTGTGGGGCAACTAATGGATTTAGTGAAGTCGAGGCTTCATGATCATTGTTTCCTGTTATTATACCCTTATTTGTCCCATTTGGATTTAACCTGTTGTTATTGTGATTTGGGAGTGGATCATTAAAGATTTTGAGGTGTGCGTTTTGAGGGGAAACTACCCCTATGAAAGTATTCGGTGCCGGTGATGCGGGATCGGCAAAGAACATATCTATGAAAAGTTGTCTTTGTTCCTATGGCAAACGTTGCATGAATTTATTGTAGTCTTGGCACCACAATACGAGTTGGGGTTGTAATTCCTAGTTTTCTGGTTTGGTGCATATTGTGGCCCAAAAATCTGATCAAACCGTTGCCTATTAAGATTAGAGTTTTGCGTTTGTTGTTTTTGGTTTTGATATCCAGTTGAGTTTTTGCTTGGACCCTTTGTAAGGTTTTTTTGTTGTTGTTGTTGTTGTGGATGATTAAAATCCATTGCATTGATTGTTGGGGTAAATTTTTTATTTCGTTGGTTGTTCATTAGTGGTGGAGTATTCACAACATTTACCCTTTTGGTTTGATCAATTACTCCATCTGTTGTCACTCCGTGATTTTTATTAAGGACTTTAGGTCCTTGATTGACATTTTTGGTAATGGGGTAAGTCGTAACATTCTAGTTAGAGATGATTAACCTCCCGTTTGTTCCATATGTCTTGTGACCGCTATCTATTATGGCTTGATCTATTCAGAGAGCACTCTCAAGTACTTCATCGTAAGTCCTTAGTGGGAACTTTTGGACTTATTCCTTCACCTCTCTGCTAAGGTAATGAAGGAATAAATTGCATAATTCCATCTTATCCATATTTGGAGCACTCGCCGAAGAATAGAGGACTGTACGCCAACTTTGAATGAAATGAGCAACAGATTCATTGTGTTCCTGCTAAATGTGTAAGAATTCTTTGATTCCTATTCTCAATAGTTTGTTCATGTCAAATGCCTTGATGAACTTAGAAACAAGTTGTTTAAATGAGTGGATGGAAGCCTCAGGTATCCTATAATACCAATCAAGGGTGATGCCTTCCAAGGTCTTGGGGAATATTTTGGCAACAATCCCATCCCAAGGGAGCAACTCTCGAATGGCTGTGGCATAAGCCTTGATATGTGCATTTGGATCTCCCTCACCTTTGTATTTGGGAAAATCAGGAAGAGGTCTTGGAAGCATAACGCTTCATATGGTGAAGTCTAAGGGTTCTTTCAAATATTCTGAATAAGTCCCTATCGCGTAGGTTTCGACCATTGATGGTGCCTGCTAAGGGGGTGGCAGTGGAATGGGTTATTGATACGGCATAGCATATGCATTGGTAGGGGCATAAGGAAACCCCTGTGGTTGAGTAAACATTTCGGGAGAGGAGAACATATCTCCTTGTGGTGATTTGGAGTACATGTTTAATTATGAAGGGGGATTATCTAGGAATGGATTATTTTGTACTAGACCGGGAGGTATCGGAACGGTGTTAGAAATGGTAGTTCTTGTTGGAATTTGTTGTGAATACTGAGGAGTCATGCCTAACGTGCCTATTCCTGTGAGGAGGTCTACTTGGCTAGGATGGTGTGGAGGATTAGAATTTCCTACCTGTATGAATTGAGAATGGTGATTTTCCTGAGCAATTTCTAACCCCCTAACTTTTTCTACTAAAGTCAAAATGACTTCATTTGGTAAATTCATGGTATTTTGCCTTAGTGGTGTTTGTTGTATATTTTGGTGTTGTATATGCATGTGATACCATGCTATGAACTGATCATTACCCTACCTAGTTTCCCCGAGGGCATTTCATTCATGTAGTGGTATGGAGGTATTTTCTTGAAAAGGGACCTTGGGTTGTGTTTGTAAGCTTCCTATGGGTGGGTGCATACCCCGAGAGCGTTGTTCATTTCTGGCATGATGCACTGAATGTTCATCATCTGAAACCAGGTATGGATCTAATTGTCTATTGATTTTTGGTCTAAGCAGCACTTGAGGAGACAAACCAGATTCTCCTATGAACGTCATATTGTTTGAGCCTGAAGGCTCTATGTGTTGCGTTTGAGTGAGCTGATCCAACTCTTCTATTTGGAAAGATGAGGTATATCTAGTTTTTGGAGGTGAAGTTTGTGTTGACAACTGGTTGACTGAATAATTGTCACCCCATACTGAGAGAGAGGGTGATGACTATCTATTTAGTTGAGTGTAGTATGCCTCAAGAACTAGGAGAGGTCTGCCATATGCATTGAATCCCAAAATATTCGGGGGGTATATGAATACCCGCAGAATAATGTGGAGGAAAGGTGGAAGGAAGAAGTGAAAATAAAAGAGGAAGAACTGTTTCGTTCATGTCGGGTTCACCAATTTTGTATGATGGAAAAGTGACAAGCGAGCATGGGAATCTACAAGTAACTCTTCCTCACACCTGACCTCTCGAGGTCATGTCGAGACAGCCGATGGGGATGGACTATGCGTGGGATGTAGACAATTTAGTTAGGTAATCTTATGTCTTTGACGCACATTAGTAGAAACTGTGAATCTAAGGAAAAGAAGGCCCTCCTAACCTGAACTGGTGTGATAGATTGATCGGTAAAGATGACTGCTCGAAGGCTTCAATCAATATCGAGCTCTGGCGTGATTCGGTCTATGGGTTGTGGGATACATGGAAAATGACTTGGGATAGTTTCGTGTATGTCTCCAGATAGGGTCATAGGGTGGATGATGGGTATAGTGGACTCTACAAGCGATTGTCTGGTCTAGTCTAGAACTCCTTAGCTTTATTAGCTGCTATGTCTAACAAGGATAATTTTTTGATGATGATAGGTGGAAGTGGAGTAGATCTGAATACTAATGTGTGTAAGCTAACATCTATGTCTGATTCACCTATGGATTCGTTGGGTTGTGGGATTTATGGGTCACAATAGTAGATTCGTGGTTGTTGCGGACCTACTATGGTCATGTGTGGAATCAGTCCCTAATCCCTAGTACCCAATAGTCATATGCTTTCTCAGCCTCTATATTCAAAATCAATAGTTGTGTGATCTTCTCAGAGTATCTCACAGGCGTTCGTGCAACCTGCATTCTTAAGCTATTATTTATATCTGTGAGAGTATCTCTTGTTTCTGTCTGTGGGACCAAAGGATCAAAATAAAACGTTTGCTCTCTTTCAAGCCCTTCTACAGTCATGTGGATATTTATCTAGGGTAATCTGTAGTTTGGCTGATTTGACCAAAACGTGTGCACTTGGTCGTCTTCTACGTTTAACCTGTTTAACTGGGAGCTGATCTATTGCAAGTCTACTGTTGTTCGGAAGACTTGGATTCTAAGATTCTGATCTATGTCAGTTATTACTGTGATGAGATTGGGTTGAGACACGATTGGCTCGAATATGTATTCCCTGGGTTCCCTAGGTCCCGTGATTGTCATACAAAAGCAACAATGTAAATCTGATTGCAAGAAAGTAAAATTAACTATGTGAAGTATATCTACAGCATATATAACTTCTCTATTTTTGGGTTTTTCGGAACAACTATTTGAATGAAATTGAAAGAGAAACTTTTTTAATATATCTAGAAATTGACAGCTAAACTAATAACAAATTTAAAACAAACAAAGCAACTAAGTATAGTTACTTGCATGTGCAACTGTGAATCTATTATAAATAATGAAATAACTGATCTAATCTATTTGAAAAGACTCTCGATCCTACCTCAGAAGTGAGGAGTGAATCATAGTTTCTCAGAAACTATCAATCCCCATAGCTTCCCTAGTCAATATCGAAAGTAAAATTAACTAAAATAAGATGATTGGCTACTCTATTTGATATGCTTCTAACTAGAACTTTGAAAGCTAGAACCTGGATTTTACAGAACAGTGGAAAATCTGATTGGTGTGTGTGGTTTGGTCCCCTCAGTGTGATCTCCTCGTTCCTTTGTGCTCACATGGATCCAGAAAATCATGTAATGCTAGCATCAACAAAAGTAGATATTGGAACAAAGGAAACTTAGGATACATATTGAATACAATGCAAGTAGAAGAGGGATAGCGCAAGAGTACAGAGCTTGGCTTATGTAATTCCTAGTGGGATTTATTACGAGTCATGCAACATAAAATGTCTAGAACATGAAACTATCTTGTTTTGATGAAGCAAAACCTACAACTTTAATGGCTTCCTGCTAAAAATTAAACTATCTCTACTTTAATGGATTTGCATGTAAAGATAATGGCAGCACTTTGCACAAGGATGGATATGTGGCTTTCTAATAGAAAAATAACACTAACTAAGCATGCAATAGACATGAAACTAGGAATCCCAGACAATGAATGGAAGACTAAGCTATTGAAATGAGAAATTTAGAGGCAAATTTGAGGGGCCATTTGCTTGAGCACAAGCCAACTATTTATAGCATTTGTATTTACCCAAAGGTAAAAACCAAATTGATCTCTTAAACCATAAACAATACCAAAAAATTATTCTAGGGAACCAGAATCATTAATGCAAGCCAAAGGCGGTGAAAAAAGCTGGTAAATGTTGAAATTTACATGAGTCGCATTAAAAGAGCATTCTGGAAAATGTGTGAAGGACCGCCACCCTGAGTAGGGTGGCGGTTATGAAATTGCCGCCTTGCCTGGGTGGCTGTCACGAGACTACCACCCAGGCAGGGTGACAGTTTTGTAACTGAAGAGGAAAACACAAAGAAAAGAGGGGAGAAGAGAACAATAAAGTATGCAGGGGCTAAGTGGGGTAAGCAGGGATGTTAACGCATACTTGGAGGGCTTTTCCGGATCCTGAACACCTTGCGAGGAGACCTGTATCATCATTGGGGCACGTGTTACATTTTTTTGGTAGTGCAGTACCCCATAATTTTGGGTACGTACAGACACCCTTCTTGCATTAATTCTGCACCAATTACTTTTCCAAAAGCATTAAATTCTATCAGAGATGTCTTAGAGAAGTCAGGGGTAACTAGAATAGGGGTGGATGCTAGAGTATATTTTAGTTGCTAAAATGCTTGAGTGGATAAATCTGACCATGAAAATTAATCCTTTTAAAATAAAATTGTTATGGGTCCTGTTATGGAGGCATAATTTCAAACAAATATTCTATAGTATCATTTTAGACCCACAAATCCTCTTAAAATTTTAATAGTTTTAGGTATTGGACATTCTTTAACAACTATAATATTTTTAGGGTCCACTTTAAGTCCTTCACATGACACAACATGTCTTAAGTATTCCACTTCCTTCATCCCAAAATATCATTTGTATTCTTATCATCTATAACCCATAATATATTCTCTACATGTTGTAAATGTTCTTCACATATTTTAATGTAAATCAAGATGTCATCAAAGAATACTAACACAAATTTTTAAAGAAATGGGTGATAATTTGAATTCATGAGGCTCTGAAAAGTGGAAGGATCATTAGTGAGACTAAATGGAATCACTAAGAACTCATAGTTAATGTCATGTGTTCAAAATGATGTTTTATGTACATCCTCCTCCTTTACTCAAATTTGATGGTACCCTGAACACAAATCTAACTTAGAAAAGAAAGAAAACCATTCAATTCATCTAATAATTCATCAATGAAATGGATATGAAACTTACATTTAAGAGTGATATTATTGAGTTCCCTGTAGTTTGGGAATATTCTCCATGGCTCATCACTTTTTAACCATAATCACTAGAGATGAATACACAATTTTACTAGGACAAACAATGCCTTAATCAAGTGTTTCCTTAACCAAATTTTCAATTTCTGAATTTTTTTATAGGGATAGTGGTCAGGTATAATATTAGGTGGGATAATTCTTGGAATCAAATAAATTATGTGATCATGATCTTGGATTAGAGGTAAGATATTTGGTTCTTGAAATACTTGTTGATGGTTTTGAATAATATCTTGAAGAGTTGATGGAGCGTAGTTTTCTACATCACGTGCTTCTATAAAATGTAGTTATGCCACCACACCATAAGCTTCATTTTTAAGTACTTTATCCATATTGTGAGAGCTAATTATTTTTCTTGGTGGTGAATGCATCTCGTGAAGTTTGTAATTTTTTCCATTCATATTAAAATTCATGAATAAGTATGAAAATTGAAAGACACCATTCCTAACTGTATAAGCCATTGCACTCCAAAAACTACATCAGATCCCCCAATCGGGATGGAAAATATTTCATAACTAAGAAGATATTCCCCCATTTATAGTTTGATGTAATTACATTTACCACTATAAGAGAGTTATTTCCAATCAATAAATGACTTGAAAATCTGAGATTGGAAACACAAAGCAGTTGAGTGCATTTGCTAATTTATATCGACGAAGTTATGACTACTCCATGTATCTATTAAAAATGTCACCATTTTATTTTTAATATAATAAAAAATTTGAGTATTTATGGTGTGTTCATTCCATGTAATGCATGTAGTGAGATATTAGGATTTTATTCCTCCTCTAAGTTAGCATGATCATGTGCTACTATTGTTTCTAAATGATCAATTTCTTCCTCATTTAACACTTCATTTTCAATAACCATGAGTATTATCTCTCCCCCAACACACTTATGACCTCTATACCATTTAATTTCACAATGTCAACATAGGCCTTTTTCTCTTTTTTCCCTCATGTTGAGGAGAGAGGGTGGTAATTTGACTTTGGTTAAAAGAATTAACCATATTTCTATTAGTATTATTTGTCACATTTTCATCTCTTCATCTCATAGTTTGACCTTGTGTGAATCTCTTTGTAGACAAGTTTCATTGCTCAATGTGTAGTTCTTGCTACATAGATTTTCTAATTATACATGGTTCCCAAAAATGAATGTCATGCTTAACTTGATCATTTAGTCAATTGATGTAAAATTCTAGTCTTTATTAAGGTGTTTCTTTTGGAGTCCAAATCACCAATCTCATATGCTCAACATTATACATATCCTATTTGTTTAAGATTTGTTAATTGCTTGAAGTAACTTCCCTTCCATGGCTGCTCATAGTTGGATACTAAGTCATTAATAAATTCCTCCCAACTAATAATATTCACTTTTTTGTCACTCATCATCCATTGGTACCACGATATGGTTTAGATTCTAAATGCAATGAAGCTATCTCAACCATTACATCATTTGGTGTGCAACTTAAAGTAGTATTCCATGAGACTTATCCATGACGTTACATTTGTACCATCAAACATATGTGTTGGTGAAATGATTTGTTGTAAAATAAAGCAATTTATTTTCACCAACGCTCTGAGAATGGGTCCCTTCTCTTGGGAATGGGGAGGATCTCCTTTATTGAATACAAGAAAAGTAAAATCTATGGTGGCCATTAGGCTGGGGATCACACATGAATAATCTGCTAAACCTATGGAAGATTTATTATAATGAATACAAGGGAGTAATTTTCTTGGGGAGAGGTGAATGGGAGATCAAAATGTAGGGAGAGAGGGTTAATGTTGTGAATAGGAACATGTAAATTTCACTGAAATTAACCAGAGTAAGCCCACATCCAATAGGAAGAAAACAACCATGTAAGAAATAGTAAGATTAACAAATCAAAGGCATAAAGTTCAATTGATTTATTCCTCAAAGATAAAAATATCTTTCTTTATTAATCAAGATTACAATGCTTGAAAAATTGAAAGTGGGAAGTAGAGGAACATAGAGAAGAAAATAGAAGAAATAACTTCTTTCTTGTAGTATGAGAACAATAAATATCAACCCCTTGGAATAGATAAATCATCCCAATATATAACTTTACAATATATCTCTTCATCTCCCCCACGTGAATTTTCACATTCTTGTCACTTGTGACCTTTCATATTACTATAGGAATAAAAATAAGACCCTTCATTATTACCGAGAGGGAAATTTGATAATGTTATATTAAAAGGTAACTTAAGTGAATAAGAGAAAAAATTCAAACAATACATTCCAAATGAAGAATTAGAACATAGAGAGAGAGAAGAAGAGATTGATCAATTTAAGGATTAAGAAGATTCTAATGATGAAGATATAGATCTTGGATAATTTTGAGAAAATTATCATGGAATGAACTCTTTGCCTTTCTCTTCCTTACTAAAATGGGCTACTACGAGTGCCACTTTCTATGCTTGTGGAATGTAAACACAACTCAAAACAATAATCCAATTCTTAGGAATACCACCGATGGTATTCCATTGATTAAACCAAACTTGGTAATATTTTGTATGATTATAGATTAAACCTCATTTCCATGATGGATTCCAAAGTATCTTCATTGAATGAGAAAGGATCCCTTACCTCTTTTTGGAATAAATCTTGGAATGAATTTAGAATCTCTTCTAATGATGATTGTTCATTGAGTGGAGGTGATATGTGATTTTACACACTGTTACTGACATCTTGTTGATCAGAGAACACTTAACAGAACTCACACAGGAAGTCCACACGGGAAAGCAGGCCAGGTTTAAGGGTGTGAATGGACAAGAAGAGCACACTCGTGGAGGGAAAGCTCAACATTTGGGACAGCCTATTTTGAGCATGAAGACCTATTTTTAGAAGATGGCATGCGGAACACACCAACAATGCAGGGATGTGTGTGCCACACATTGTCTATCTTTAGAGGATCAAATTGAAGCATTTTACATGGAGACAAGCAAATAATAGGATTATCACTTCAGTTAACTATAAGAGGTCTATAGATAGCACACTTGCATGTGTGGCTATGCTTGTAAATGGTGTATGGCTATTAATAGCATGCCTCCTATTTCTGGAATAGATAAGTGGTGAAGGGAAAGTCCCCACCCTATATATATATATATATATATATATATATATATATGATGTGAAACACATAGTAGAATATATATAGAGAGTGTAGAAGAGAGATGGATGTATGGAGATATAGGGAGATATATGACGAGATTACTATATCAGATGTATATGCACATTGGTATAGATTTCCATTATTGTAAGGAACTTTTGTGTTTATTAATAGATGGAAGATATTGGCTGAACCTAAGTGTCAGTCCTATGTGTAATTGAGTAGTGTATGTTCTTGATTCAATCATGACTATTGTTTAAATTGTTCTTTCATAAATCTGAATATGGCATGCATTGTAGAATGATGAATTAACTATAGATCTATATGTTTCTTCCTTCATCATGCTAACATCCTGCTACAACAACCATAAATAGGGACTTGGTACCTTTTCGTGCTTCGGGTGAGCACTCAGTCTAGGCTGAGTGATGTTCTAGCACATCTAGGGTGTTATCTGGTAAATTCTAGGCTGCATCATTAGTTTCATTGCCAGGACCTCTTTTTCAGTTGTTCTGAGGATGGTTTGCAATGAATACGTACTGGTTAAATCTAGCAAGTATTGAGGAGTGGATACATGATCTAGAGGAAGAATATGCATGGCGGTTCAACAGTGGATCTGATTTTAATGCATACAATTGGGTAGAATAGAATTTGTATGACAACCTATATGAGATCTTTTTCACTATCTTTCTAGTAGAACTATATGAGTGTCTTACTGATTATGCATCTCAGTGAAATTGGAGGTATCACACACTTTTATGGACACAGGAAGAATTTTAGGCCCTTTATGATGCTGATATGATCTAGACTCACGCTGTGGATATGTAGTTTCGTGGTGTTCTAAATAGTTATATCCTGGAATATTTAATTTTGATTTATTCTTGTCGAGAGGTAGTTGAATTCTAGTTGTTATGGTATCCTAGAGGAGAATATTTGCAAGGTATTCTAATGGTGATCAAGATCTTGATGGTAACTTTTAACCTGGAGAGTAAACCGCTGGCTAACTAAACTTCACCACATGTGAGGGAAGGAACAAGTTTGGTGAAAGATGGCAGACCTAGTGGTAGAAAGACATAGAGAGGAAAGGAAACTTAAGTATAATGAGGCACGTGAGAGGGAGGTAGAGAAGCAACATTCCGTTGCAAAAAGTATGGCGTTGAGGAGAGATATGGCTTGTGAAGGATTTACAGCTCACGTAGAAGACGTGGAGCCAGAGCATCAGGATCTCCCCCATCTTAGAAAACATTATAGAGATCCCCCCTTGGCCTCACATAGAAGTACGCCAACAGAGAATACCTGGGCCATGGGTGCACATCTTAATCCACCTAGTGACCTAGCCCTTGCGCTTGGCTTTCCAGTATCTAATATGACAAGTAACCAGAAAGCCAACTTGGGAAGTAGGAGAACCAGAGTAAGTCAGTGAGCACGTACATCAATGGTAAGAAAGATGACTTTAATGATATTTGGAGGAACATTCTTAGGTGCATCCTCCACATAGAACATGGGCACGTAGAATGTTAGATTCACCTCTAGGAGTGGAACTACCTCACAGACTGTATGGGTTTAGTATAGTAAGTATTACTATTAGAGCATAGGGGAGTACATCTATAGGTCCTATTCCAGCTACTGTTGGGGGGTTAGGAGCTATAGGTGGTTCTATTTCTGGTGGATCTGGTGGTTCTAGAGGCAGAGGAAACACAGGAGGTTCTGGATCAGGTGGTCAAGGTCAACAAAAACCACATAACATTTATATGGAGATGGCTCTTTGTCTCCCGGAGTATAGAGGCATAAAGGATGTTGTTGAGAATGTGTACATGTGTGAAATATTATGGTGCGCTAAAGGGATCACAGTTCCTGAGTGAAAGGCAAGTCAATTTGCTACTACATTACAAGGACGTGCACACAACTTGTATAGTAAGTTTAACCCTAATCAAAATTACATGGATTATGTAGAATTGAAGGATGCTTTCTTGAAATATCCCTGAGTTTGATCAAAAGAGTATAAGTGTGCTCAAGGATATCAAGCAAGGCACTACTGAGAGTGTATGTGAGTATGATGCCCACTTTAAGACACTTCTATCTAAGATTTATTATGATATTCATGCCATCAAGCATGCACAATGGTTCATTGGAGGATTGATTACACCATTTAGAAGAGCACTGTCACATAAGATATACACTGATCCGCATGAAGCACTGGAAGCAAATTTGCATGCTGAGGCAGTTGGGAGCATTGATATTGGCATTAGTCTATTCTTAGAGGCATAAATTATAGCTATGGAAAAGCAGTTAGAGAAGTTATCAACAAATTCAGCCCATGAAATGCGCTCAAGGATTTGGTGTACAAATTGTGAAGTAGAAGGTCATACCAAGGATAGTTTCCCTCAAAGATCTGTATGCTCATTACTGTTGGATTATGAGATATGTCATTTGAATCATGATGCTAGTCACTGTCCTTTGTTACAACACACGATAAGGAATAATGTATCCTTCTTGTACAAGATTTACAGGTCCACGACCCATGATACTAATGATTTTTGGTTGATTGGTCAGATCCAGGATGCTATAGACATTGGGGTATGACACACAAGTGTAACAGATAATTCTAAGGGTAAGAATGAGCACTAGGATTGGGATCATAATCAAATGTGCTATGACAAGAATGAGGGGAATTTCGAAGGAGGTCATGGAAGTGGATGTGGATATCTTGGTGGATATGGAGGACAAGGCCATGGTGGAGGAAGAGGTGAGTTCCCTTGTGGAACATGTTATACATATAGATCTCCTGACCACTATAGGTGCAAATTTCCTCAGAATATTACATGTTCTTTTTGTGGAAAGAATCACAACTATGAGGAGTTCCTAGACTTATATGAGCATCTTAGTAAACAACATAAGTAAGAAAACAAAGGCATCGAGATGGTTAGAATCTAGCACACGGTAGAATATTAGTGGATGCCCAAGATAGTAGAAGGACCTGAGGCATTGACAGTGAAGATTACTACATAAGCTGAAGTGGCACGTGCAAGAGAGGCATTGCACCAGAAGCCTATGATCACCAAGGAGGAGGTTTTGCATGCAAGGTACCTAGATCTTGCTCATCAGAAGGAAGTTTACCAGGATACCATGGAAGTGATCAGGAATCTTTAGGGTGAGATACAGTACCTCAAGGATCAGAAGAAATCATCAGAGATATTCCAAACTGATATCGATGATCTGATAGAAGTATGCAAAATGTTACGCTAAGAGAACATCATTCCACTATTAGGAAGTTGGTTGAAAGGGAACACTCTATGTGTAAGTATTGAGATTGGATGACAGATCCTGCATGCAAATCTTCCCCCTGATAATATTGACTATGACAAAGAAATTACTCTAAATGCTATTATAGATGGATGGTTTTTGAACAATATTTTGATAGATACAGGTGCGGAAGTAAATGTGCTTACATTAGATGCATGGGTACAAATGGGGAGACCCCCATTACAACCATCATCTAATGTGTTGTTTATGGTGAACCAAACTAAGGAAACTCCCATAAAAAGTTTTGAAGGATGCATCTATAACCATACAAGGGGCCAAGTTCACTAGGGATTTTGAGGTATTATCACTTGCAGAAGTAGACAATTTTCCAGCCTTTCTTGGATGCCCTTGGTGTTATGTGAATAATGCTGATTTGAGATTCAATAAGGGGTATATCAGATTTGAGAATAAGGAGGAAACGGTTGTGATACCTTTGACAGATGGGAATTCCACACCATATATTGAGCCTCTAAGTGAGGAGGACTTAAATAGAATCTATGTACACGTTATTCAGGACCCAGAGGTCAATGCGCCAACAAAGGAAGGCATCATACAGTGGGAGGATTATCATTCTATTAGTGATACTATGAGTATTGCTTGTGACAATTGGGCTCATGGTACATATGAACTAGTAGGGCGTGAGGTAAAAAGTGTGGTTGCGCGCACGAATGGACTTCATTTGGTTCAAAGGATAGGTAGCACAATACCTTGGTATACAGGGGAAGAAGATCTTCCTGTATTTTTGAAAGCCATGGAAATAAATTGGACATATCAAATTAAGAGAAGAGATACATTAGTATATACCTTACGTGGGACAACAGTGCACTGGTGAGTAGTCCATAGAGACAATATTTTAGAATGGGAAGAGATTGGAGTCACCTTATCTACTAGGTTTGTAAGAAGTAATGCACCTACATAGATCTTCAATTATAATGGTGATCAATCCACTCAACATCACATTCAACACTGTGAGAGAATCTAGATAGTGAGATAGGAAGCATTACCACCTTAGATCTAGGTGCATAGACTGTATTATACTCTATAAGGATGCGCACATGCTTGGTATGTATATGTAGAACTATATAGAGAGACTGGGAATTGGTAAGATTTGAGTACAGGAATGATCCATATCTTTGACTATTTTTCTTCCCAACCTCCAATAGAAGAGGCATTAAAATTTGTCAATTGGTTAGC
Organism: Taxus chinensis; assembly: GCA_019776745.2. Lineage (NCBI taxonomy): Eukaryota > Viridiplantae > Streptophyta > Pinopsida > Cupressales > Taxaceae > Taxus > Taxus chinensis. The sequence continues at coordinate 530,981,869 of CM034151.1, read as the reverse complement.
CATGGGAGATAGTGCAAAGGCTGAGGAAATCATACAATAATTAATGGGTGAGATAGAATTAGGTGTGTGTTTTGAAGAAAAAGGAGAAGACTCCATATTACTTGATCGTGCTCATCTTAAGAAAGAAAAAGGTATTATGGTGTACATCATGGATGATGATGAAGTTGAAAATTTGGATATTGACCATTCACAGGGGGCACGCAAGGTCTTGGATAGTGTAGATAAGGATACTTAAACATACCATGAACCAATGAAGAACAAAAAGGTCAATATATGATTGGAGGTTGAGCCTAAGGAGGTCATAATTGGAGACTACTGGTCAAACTCAAAGGTGGAAAAGATTATTGATTTACTTAGGGATTATCAAGACTTATTCCCTTGAGGGTATCATGAACTTAAAGGTGTGCATGAATCACTTGAGAAAATGAATATAAAGCTTAAGGAAGGTGCACACCCCATGATAAAGGGACCTTACAGAATGAATCCTAATTTGTGTGAAAAGTTAAAAGAAGAAATTGATAAAATGTTGAAATTTGGAATTATCAAGCCCCTTGATGAGTCAAAATGGGTTAGTCCAATGGTATTCAGTATCAAGAAGGATGGAAAAATTAGAATATGTGTGGAATACAGGGAGATGAATGCTGCATGTGTAACAGATCTATTCCCTACACCATTTACTGAGGAAATACTAGGAGTTGTAGGGCATGAAATATACTCTTTCACAAATGGGTTTTCTGGTATCATTAGGTTAGGATTGCTCAGGAGGATCAAGAAAAGACTACACTTACCACTGAATGGGGAAGATTTTCCTATAATTTGATGCCTTTTGGATTGAAAAATGTGCCTACTATATTCTCACGTATAGTTGTTTAGGAATTCAAATATTTTATTCATAACTTTTTGTAGGTTTATCTAGATGATTGGACAATATATGGGCTTGTGAAAGATCATTGTGACAATCTGTGCTTAATGTTTGAATGATGTAGAAAAATTGAGTATCTCTTTAAACATCAAGAAGTGCATATTTTCTACACCTTTTGGAATATTTTTAGGGCATATAATTTGTAAGGAATGGTTGCTAGTTGATCTAGCTAAGGTTGCGGTCATTCTAGGCCTGGAAGTGCCTACCAGTCAAAGTGAGGTGCACAGATTTTTGGGTCATATAGGTTACTATCTAAAGTTCATCAAAGGGTATGCCAAAATTGCTACACCCTTGGAAGAATTACTAAAAGGGAAAGGTACATTTTATTGGGGAGATCTGTAGCAATGCACATTTGAGATATTAAAAGAGAAACTTACTATTGCACCCATTCTATGTTTTCCCTCATGGGATAAACCATTTTATGTGCATGTGGATGCTTCTGGCATGGCCATTGGTGTTGTGTTAGCTCAACCTAGTGAAGGTGTTATAGATCATCCAATTTGTTTTGCTAGTAGGAAGCTGACTCTTGCTGAAAGTAATTATACAACTACAGAGCGCGAAGCTTTGTTCATGATCTATGCATTACACAAGTTTTGATAGTACTTGTTAGCAAAACCCTTTTTGTTTTATATATATCACATGGAATTAAAGTATTTGGTGAAAAAAATGGTCTTGCAAGGGCGCATATGCACATGGGTACTCCTATTTCAAGAGTTTGACTTCACAGTTGTGGTGAAGCCAGGGAAAAGTAATTCTGGACTAGACCACTTATCTAGAATTCACTTAGGAGAAGAAGCAAAAACGATTGAAGAAACCATGCTATATGCACAGTTATATAGGTTACAATGCGTACCCATGGAATTCGAAGACATTGTTGTCTTTCTACGAACTAGTATGGCACCAAAAGGAATGAAGGCATTAGAAAAGAAACAACTTGCTATACGCGGGACACTATTTATTTTAATCAGTGGTGACCTCTACAAGTTAGGCAGAGATGAAGTATTATGTAATTGTGTATTAGAGCATGATTGTAAGGATATTATGGAAGAATCCCATGGTGGTATTATAGGAGGCCATTATATAAGTGATGTGGCTACCCAAAAGATGCTACTTGTTGGATTATGGTGGGAGACATTGTATAAAGATTGTAAAGAATATTTTAAGGCATGTGATCATTGTTAGTGCCTAGGAAAACCAGGGAAAAGAGATGAGATGCCTTTAAGACCGGTTACTAGTGCTGAACCATTTAAGAAATGAGACATTGACTTTATAGGACCTATTTCACCAGCCACGCGTAGGACTGGGTCACGCTATATCGTTACTTACATAGATTATCTAACACGGTGGGCAGAAGGCACACCTATGAAGGACTATACATCAGCTACAATAGCTAGGTTTCTATGGGAGAATATTCTTACAAGATATGGATGTCCTTTAAGCTTGACAAGTGATAGGGGTACACACTTTTTGAATGAGACAATCAGGATCTTATTAGATGAGTTTATGGTTACACACCATAAAACTACACCCTATCATCCTCAGGAAAATGGAACTACTGAGGCTTTCAACAAGATTTTGAGCCAAAATTTGACAAATATTTGAGATGTTGGGAGAAAGGATTGGGATGATAAAGAGTTAGTTGTTCTTTGGGCATATAGAACAACTTATAAGAGATTGAACAAAGCCACACCGTTTCAGTTGGTGTTTGGTGTAGAAGTCATTCTCCCTATAGAATTATGTTACCTTCTTTGTGCATTGTGTGTGATGGAGGTCTAGCTGATGTGTAGGATTTAGAAGAGCGTGTTGAGAAGATGATTCAGCTCGATGAGCAACGAGCCATAACATGATGAAGTTAGAAGTAAGAAAAGGCCAAGTAGAAAGCATGGCATGACAGAACCATAAGGGATAATAAGTTTAAGATTGGAAAAATGGTACTTATTTATGACTTTAAGTTCTTGCACCATCTAGGAAAGCTGAAAGTACATTGGTTGGGGCTGTATGTCATCACTCATATACTTGAAACAAGTGCTTTCTAGTTAGAAGCACTTGATGGAACACGGCTACCTGGTTACTTCAACAGGATTAGGCTGAAGCCCTATTATAAATAAGTATTCTTGGTGTTTGTAATAAGGCATTATTGACATTTAGATTAGGTTTTGTATTATGTATTCTCTTAATTAATTTCCTTCATTTTTGCTATGCTTTATTAATTTAGTTGTTGTTCTTGTGTAATAAGCACATTTGTGCACATAAAGCTAATTAATATGTGAAGAATGTTTATGCGCAGAGGACTGCACATACATTTAGTGTGGGGTGGTTGTAGTTATCCAAGTAAAAGACTGTGGGAATTGAAAGGTGAAAGGAATAAGCTGCTATGGGTGTGCTTTAAGTCAAAAGAATATTGCTTCTCGAAAGTGACCAAGGATGGAGATGAATGAATGGATAATATAACGTGAGGTAAGCAGAGGCCTTGATAACTACTAGGGAAAGGTACATTGACGAGGTACTTGGGCATAAGGGTGCACGCTGAAGAGAAGTATGTGACCAGAGGGTAGGAAGGCACACTGGAAGGTTATAACTGGGGTGTGAAGATGTACCATGTGGAACAAATGAATTTGGTCAATGAATGAGGGGATATTTGGTAGGTGAAGGAATAATAAATGCATCAAAATTTGAAAAATCTATATAAGGATGGGGTGCAAATTCATTTTTATAGTTGTGATTAAGAGTATTTGAAAGAATCCAAGTGCGAAGAGTCAAGTGATCGTTTTAAGGTGTGAGAGGTGTGTAACCAGTCGTGACAAAGAGATCTATGCACATAAGAAGCTTGTGTCCCTAATGGTGAAAGGTTTGAGAAAAGTGAGGTGATGGAGATGAGTTAGGGGCATGTAATTTCACCTAGGGAATGTAGAATCGAACTAGGGTTTGCTTTGCACATTGAAGAATTTGAAAGGCAAGGATCTATAAAGGATTACAAGGTAAATGGAACCTAAGAAGGAAGTTGTAGCAGGAGTAAAAGGAAAGAAGAAGGTGATCATTGAGGAGGAAAAAATGGCTCCAGAAAGAAAATTTTAGGAGATGTAATATCCAAAGGGGGTTATTGTCAGCCAGGAGTGGGATTCTCACATAAGGAAAAGCAAAGTGAGTGAGTACAATCACCGTACCATTAAGAATAAGAAGGAGCTTGACACATTGTTGAACATGAGGAAAAATAAATGCATGATTGTAGATATGCTAGTGTATGATGATGTTGATGAGAAGCTCTTGCAGAGGATAGGGGTTTACCAATTTTATGAGCTCCCTTGTTTCAGGAAGTATGAACCATTATACTAGTGGCTTATGAGCAAAGTACATGAGGAGTTTTTCTGCTTTATAGGGCATAGAGTCATAATTTCATCTACGTTCATCTCTAAAGTGATAGGGTTGAAAGACACAAGAGATGATATGATAGATAAAACCAAAATATTGGAGACTAGGAATGAATTCAGATATATAAAGGGTCTGTACGGTATGGACGTCAAAAAACTAAAGAAGTATCATGTTGTACAAGTGGACACACATCTCATTATAAAGATCAATAACCAGGAAAGGTGGTCACAAGTGAACACCACGTGGTTGTACTTTACCAATAAGATGTCTAAAGGAGTAGCCCACAACATTTCATAGTATATCACAGAGACAATCATTGAAGAAGCATGCATAGGAGGAAAGATCATCTTTGGAGCTGTTCTATTATCACTAGTGTTCATGGAGATCGAAGTGCCCGATGGACCAAAGGAGAAGTTATGGGAGTATCTGATGGAACACACATTACCTATAGAATGCTTCAAGAAGTACATATGTGAGGGATCCATGACAGAGTAGGTTAAGAAATGGGCCAAGAAGTGGTATGATAGGCTACATGCAAATTTTGAGGAAGAATGACGCATCCCCAAGGACTTTCCTTCAGTGGTTAGAAAGGCAGTTCAATTTGTTGTATACCTACATTTCTGTATAGTGTGGTTTGTAATGAAATATGGGGCATGGAGTCCTTGGTGAAAGTTTCCACATGCATTCACATCAAGATACTTCCAGGAATCAGTACACAGGTTTACAGATGTGTGGCGACTGATGTTCAATGCAGATAAGGTAGATTGCAACTACCACACACTAAGGAAAAGATATGTGTATCCAGGGTGGGATGTATATGTTGAAAGACTCATTTATGATGTTTTAAGCATTAAACCAATAATTTTGGTAGTGGGAGATATTGGAGTAGCACTGGTGTATCTACAACTGAATCCAAATATGGAGAATAACAAGTATGTGGAAGGTGAGTTCACACTTCCAGCACCACCAAAGGGAAAGCATATAATGGAGAAAATCCCAACGCCTAATCCCATAGAGACAATTAAAGTGGAGGATGAGGAGGAGAAGCATGAAGATAGTGGTGGTTTGGAGCATATAGGTAGGAGACATCCTACAAATAAGGGTGAAGCTGAGCACGACTCTACACCACCTTAGCCACAAGAGGGGGATGATGAGAACTTGAATGTAGTCCAAGGGGAGCACAAATTTAAGAGGGTGTTTAGGAGAAGAAGGATCCAAGGTTCTACTCCAACCATGGTGCATAGATCACCCAGACTCTCTCCACAGAAGGAGGTAACTGTGCAAAGAAGGAGGAAACTGAAGTTAAATGAGGAGGCGGAAGAGTAAGAGGAAAGCGTGCCTAATTCTCCTAACTTCCAGAGAACATAGAAGAATGGGGTTAGGAATCAAAGGAAAGAGGAAAGGATGAGAAGGGACTAGAGGAGGAAACTACAGAGAATGTTTAGGACATGGAGACATAAGTCCCAAATTTGGAAGCTAAGGTCCCTAAGCAGCAGCAGTTTAGAAGAACAAGTGGAGAGCACATTCCACCAGCCATGGGATATGAAGAGGATGCAGGTAAAATTATCCACACCCACTTCTAGAGCACAATAGCACAGAAGGATTTATTTTGCTGGGAGCTAATGGATGAGGATATGGCTACTGTGTGCACTTAGAAGAAACTATCATGGTTAATGCACACCCATATGGATGAGCTTGACTTTGATATATGTGAAGATTCATGTGTTTCAAGATGGCTGAAGAAGGCACCACAATCTAGACATATGACGGTAAATCCTACTGTCATGTTGGATGAGCAGGTCAACAACACATTAGTAAAGGTTTCTGCTGAAGTTGATAGAAGAAACATGGATAAAGCTGCAACAATCAGAAAACTGTGCGAGGAGCTAAAGACAAAGGATGATGAGATAGTGCACATAACATAAAAGAGGGACTTGGTGTAAAAGGAGAATGAAGTATTTATCAGCTTCATAGAGGATATTGGGGATAATGTCATAAGAACTAGGCCACACTTGGAGACTGAGGTACCACAGATGTTTCCCTCAGTGATACATTATGTAGGAAATTTGGTGGACTTGGTACTTAAAGATGAACCTCTATGCATGCCAGTGCTAAGGAATTTCAAACAAGAGGCAAGGCAAGAGAAAGTGTCAGTGATGCAAAATATAACATCATATGAAGGGTTACTGCAAGTGCTACAATAAGTATTGAAGAAAGTAGACCAGATTTAAACATTTGCATAGCTCCAGAGGTGCTTATCAACATGAAGACCCTGGAAGAAAGCAATGAGGTCCAGAGAGCAATGAAGGACGAAACGTTGGGCCACACAGAAAGATTTTCAATGGTTAAGTAGAAGCGCAAGGCCCTGGTAGCAGCACAAGAGCCACATAAGGCTCGGCTGGAAGATCTTGGGAAGCTCATTGCACAAAAGATGGATCTTCTAGAAGGAAGAATGACATCAGTGTCCAATGTTGTGTTGGTTCTACAGAATGAAAAAGGAAAGATTATGAGGGATGAGTTGGAATCCATTGTTGTGGACATTCTAGAGAAATCAGAAGAAGCACTCACTGAATGGAAGGCCTTGGAGGCCAAAATAAAGGAGTATCCAGAGTTGATACTTCAAACTGATGCAGAGGAGGCTACCTCATAGCCTCATAAAAATTATTTATTTATATACATTCTTTCATTCTTATTCTTTCCATTATTCTATTCTTTACTACAATTTTTGAAGATACCCATTGTTGAGGTGACAATGTGATTAGTGTGTGATAATGTTGATAAGAGAACACTTGACAGAACTCACACAAGAAGTCTGCTCAGGAAAGTAGGCCAGGTTTAAGGGTGTGAATGGATAAGAAGAGCACACATAGGGAGGGAAACTTCAGCATTCAGGACTTAGCCTACTTTGAGCATGAAGACCTATTTTTAGAAGAAGGTGTGTGTAACACACCAACTATGCAGGGACATGTGCGCCACACATTATCTATCTTTGGAGGATCATATCGAATCATTTTGCATGGAGACAAGATAAGAATAGGATTATCACCTCAGTTAACTATAAGAGGTCAATAGATATCACACTTGTATGTGTGGCTATGCCTGTAAATGGTGCATATGATGTTATATTTCTGGAATAGATAAGCAGTGAAGGTAAAGTCCCCACCCTATATGTATATGAAGTGAAACACATAGTAGAATGTATATAGAGAGTGTAGAAGAGAGATGGATGTATGGAGATATAGAGAGATATACGATAGAATTACTTTATCAGATCCATACGCACATCGGTATATATTTCCATTATTGTGAGGAGCTTCTGTGTTTATTAATAGATGGAAAATATTGTCTGAACCTAAGTGTCATTCCTGTGTGTAATTTATTAGTGCATGTTCTTGATTCACTCATGATTATTGTTTAAGTTGTTCTTTCATAAATCTAAATATGGTATGCATTGTAGAATGATGAATTAACTATGGATCTATATGTTTCTTCCTCCATCAAGCTAACATCCTACTACATCAACCCTAAAGAGGGACCTAGTACCTTTGCGTGCTTTAACTGAGCACTCAATCTAGGCTGAGTGATGTGCCAGTGCATCTAGGGTGTTATCTGGTAAATTCTAGGTTGCATCACATCTTCCAAGATTTAGATGAATTCTCTCCACAAGACTCAAGCTTTGAGATAACATAATTTATCATATCAAATCTAGCACTCATTTTGTGATACCACATGAGATATAAATTATTTGGGATAAAATTAATTACATAATTTCTCACTAAGGAGTGAGAATCAAAACAACTCATCTTAGACACCAATAGGAACACATTATCCCAATAAGAATTTTATTTAATCTATTCTTTCATCATTTTCAGCTTAGAAATAGTAGCAAGGGAAATTTGAATAAAGAGAGAACCCCAGGTAATAGTACCTTTCCCTTTTTTAGAAGCTTATCCACCCATTTTTCATTAGATCTCTCTTACATGGTGTACCCTTGAGCTCTTTTGATCACTTTTGGATCACAATTTCTGATGTGAGAGATATATTCTATTAGAGGAAGGGGTGCTACATTGGGTTCTAGGAATGATTATACATAGGCAGTGAGGGTTCTCACATGCTCTTTCATTTTCTCTATAGTCTTCTTATTTTCTTCATTTCTTATAAGAAATTGGGCTTAAAACTCTTTGAATAGGTGCACATCTCCCTCGTGAGTGGTCTATCCCAATAAAACCCTATCCAACTCATAATCATCATGTGTCATTTATCCCATGGGATTAAAACTTTTGGACGTGAAAATTCAACATACTAAGATCAAGAGGCTTTAATGAAGAAATGAGTAATTGTTTGTGCCTTTTTGGTATGCTTGGTTTTGATGTACTAGGATATGGTCTCAAAGTTATGTGGCATGGCTTGTTGCACCGTTCTTGACTCTCCTCTAAGTAACTCCCGTACCCATGGGAAGGTATTAAGTGGCGCGGAAATAAATCCAAGCATAGGGGAAATCTTAGGAACTTGATAAGGAACTAGGGAATTCCCAAGATAAGACGATTAAGTTACCAAGGAAGAAAAAATTGGATTGTAGGGATGCTTGAGAGATTGTGATGGATCAATTTTCCTTAATTCAAGTGGTTCCACGAGATCTTCTCTATTTTTTTCCTTCTTATGAAGCCTCCCACAGGGAGAAAATTTAGTGCGTTAAATTTCCATAAGATTCCTCTTGGAAGATTCCTCTGAATGAGCAGAACCTGTGGCTCTTTTAGGTGCCTTGAGAGACAAAGTGAGAGATACTTGCCTTGATAGAGAAAATAGACCACTAGATTCAATGAACTAATCCCTCCTATATTTGAACCAATTTTTTTACCTCTGAATTACTACCATGGTTCTTTCCTTAATGTCACCAAGAATCTAGAATGTTCTATGGGATGGGGTGAAGAGGAGAAGATTACACTACTTGATATCTAGATCAAATAGGTCTGATCCATCATCCTTCATTCCTTCCAAAAACTAGTCAAACTTGAAATCCCTTATCTAATACATTGTCATTCTCATGTAGTATCATTTCCCAAACTTGAAGTCATAAGTGAAATCAGTCCAATAGTTATTAGTTTTGGAATATAATGAAAACTTGACAGGAGGAAAGTCTTAGATTTATTCCTAATGTCAAAGTAAGACTGAGACACATAGGAATACAAATTAAAAGCTGCAAAGGAAGACTCAATGTTTACTGTCATATTAAACATGTGTGATAAATTACAGAGATTGAATAATAATTGTTATGGTGTTTGTGGTTTTTATCCATTCAGGTGATGGGGTTTTGAGTTTATTTTGAGCTTGTTTGGTGACTTAGATCATGGCCGACCTACATGGGTCCAATGATCATAATTTTTTGACCCTAAGTATTGGTGTTATGTTTTTAACTGTTTTAAGTGTCTTCAAGATAATTAATATGACCAACTGGATCATGTTAAAATGATATTTTGCTGTTGGGAAGCATATAAAACTTTAAGTTGGGGTTCATTTTTGAACTAGCCATGAGAGAGGGACACATAATATGACCCAAGTATGAAGTGTGCGAATAGGTATTAAGGAATAATTTTATATTGTGGTGAATTTTTAGGATAGGATGATGAATTTTAGAGAGCTTGTGTGCACATTAGGTTTGAGATCAAATCAAGTCAATTTTGTCCATGTTTTAAAAACTTATTGGAGGTGAGGAAACTACAAATGTGTATTAATGGATGTTTAGAGCTGAATGTTAATGATCACCGTTAGATTATTTGTAGCATCATATTTATTGGAGATCAAAATTTCACCCTGTCCGTAAATTAAACATGATTGTAGGGCTTTAAGGAAACATGGAACTGTCTCTCAAGATGTATGAGACCTGCAAAATTGAGATAGACCCTCTAGGAGAAGGTTGGATTCCTCTACCTATTCCTAATTGATAAAACTAATCCTAATGCAATGGAAATGAATATACCTATGTACACCTATCCTAACAATTTCAAGGAGGTAGGGAGAGAGAAAGTGCATAAAAGATAAATCCTACACTAAGAGGGGCGATAACACCAAAAAAAAGGGACAAGATACTTTGTTGAGGGAGGAAAAAGAGGTAAAATATGGATGGGAGAGGTTAGAATAACAATGACATAGACCCAAGCTCCATTCACCATCTGCACTCCATGAAACACAACATCTTACACGTGCAAGTGAGAAAGCATACACAAAATATAACAAAAAAATATAGAGGCAAGGGAAAAAAATAAAAATGAGTAAGGGTTAAATAAAAACCACCAAAAAATATTTTTATTGCTTCAAAACATGCACAAAATATTTTCATTGATGCACATAGGCATAAATACGCTTTCCAGGTCCATTAGAAGGCTTATAGCTCATCAGAGTTAAGGAATTTTTTTGCAAGAGTTTCTCTAGCTCCTAGAATGTCTCTAGGAAAATGAGGGGGTCGATTACATGACATAGGAAATTGTCTCACCTACCCTCATTAAATAGGTATGGGCTGCCATAAAAATAACTTGCCAAGGGTAGCTTTTTTTAGAAAAGACATGGGCACCATATTGCATTAATGTTGGTTGTTGAGCTGTCATTCACCTGCCTACCTTCGCCTAGCGTGTGATTCGTGAGCCTTCCAATCCCCTGGGTTGGTCAGAAATCAAAATGTATTGAGACATTTCCTTGTGTACCATCCAACCTAGTTTGAATGAACATCTATTATATGTCTATAGACCACCAAGCCATCCAACATCTTGTCTGTACAACTACCAGGTCATCCAACCTGGGATGTCGTACAATGTCTAACCTAGGTTGGACATCGTACGACGTTTAACCTGGGTTGGATTTTGTATGAAATTTAACCTGGGTTGGACATCGTCTAACCCCATGGATGGGGTTAGATGAACATCCAACCCTTGGGCCATCCAACCCAGCCGTCCAACCCCCTGGTCATCCAACCCAGCCGTCCAACCTCCCAGGGCCATTTTTCGAAGACGATATCTCGAGCTCCCAGATGAGTTTTGGGGTGAAATATTATGCGATTTCCCTTTAAAATAACCAAATGAATTTATTTGTGATGGTATAAAGACTCAATTTTCACTTTAACACCTCAAATGTCCCTTTCTCTAGGTTTTTGGTTGTGCGTGAGAAGAATGAGTTACCTCAGAAAGTGTATGATGTTTCAAGATGTGTCATCTTTTCCACCATATAGGGCATGAAAAAGGACTTCCATAGGAACTTATTTAGACTTATAACTCCTTGTGTGGCTCCCAGAATATTTTTTTGAAGCTCAGGTCCTCTTTGACATTGCATAATCCTTTAGGCCCGAAATCCTACTTCTGATGAATCGAATCCAAAACCTCTGAAAATTACCTGAATATTCCAAAATCAGCTCCTTATTGTTCCTAACACTTGAATAATCCTATATCATTCCATATTTCTCCTTGAATAATTTTCCAGTGTTCAAACCCATCCTCCCAAGTTGTCTATTTTACTCGAGGGTAAAAATAGATAATAATTATTGCTTATGATTTGTCCCTAGTCAATCATTAAATTCCCTTCTGTGACCATTAGAAGGAACTGGGCTGTCCAATCATGGAAATAATTTTTGGTTTCTTCTCCCATCACTCTATTTATTAGAATAATTTCATCTGAATATGCTTCATGAAATTCACTTTAGGACAAGTTATTATAATTATGAGAAGGCTTCGTTTCATGCTTAAGCCATGAACCAACTACCAAACCCTGCAAGTATGAGTATGTTATTGTTAATTCCTAGGAGGAAAACTCCCAAGTGATGACTATCATGTTATTATATGTAGGAATTTGTAGGCATTAAGAAATGATTTTTGGAATGAGGACAACAAGAATAGAATTATCATCTATTAGGATTGTCTTTGAGTCTAGATTTTATTATTTTGCACAAGCTAGGATAGCTCAATGATTTAAACAAATAGAGGATGACCACCTGATCTAAATATCCCACTAAAGAATAAATTTTATTCAATAGGTTCACAAGGCTCACCTAACATTCTTTCTTTCATATCTTCCAGGTCCATATGTGTTACATCATTGTCACCCACATTGGGATATTCAACGTTCAGGGAGGAAATTGGCTCTAGGCCTAAATATTTGACCTTAATGATGCTGGGAAGCAGTGAAAAAAGTGGAGTATTAATTGATATTAATGATTCAAACCTAATCTTGACACTTTATATTTTTGGTAGTTCCTATTTTGGATGGCTATTTTTTAGTAATTTTCCAAAATTGTCACTTTTTGGTGTTTTTTAACTTGTAAGGGATGATGATGACACTCATTTTTTTTATGTTTATTAAAAATACTATTTTTATAATGAAAGGACTTGTCACAACTTTTTTTTTTTTGATAATAAGTACCTCTAGGTGTTATAATGGAAGGAAACCAGTCTCAAAGTTTTAGGTTTTCACAAGGATGCTCTCCTCTAGTTTTGAGAGTTTTTCAATTGCTAGAACTCCATAGATCTGAAAAATAAAGTTTGGGATCTAGAAATTTATTTTGGATGTTAAAAATAATGTATACCACCATTTTATGCAAGGTTAGAATCATCTAAAAGGAATTTTTGAGAAGGATATGCTATTAAAATTTCATGGAAATACAATGAGGGTTTGAAAGATATGAACAACATTCCATTTTTGGCATATGATGTATATGTAGTCACTACATCACACACTTACTCTATACATCTAGCATCTAAACATGTAATTGATATGCATGATTCCTAAGTAAGACAATTACTCATTAACAAACCTTTACTTTACTTTGACATTACTTTTAGCCTTTTCATCTTTATTGCTTGTTGTTTCTATTTTTTAACTTAAAACTTTGCATACCAACTGTCATCCTAGCCTACTCTAATTTTACTATTTATCCTTTTGGGCACCCTATATAGAACCACCCATTAGGGGAAGGATCACTTGGGTGCTTCTTTCCCTCTGGCCGCTTATTTTCTTTTTCTCTATTTTTTAAATTTTTGAATGTTACTTCTTTCTTGTCTTATGATACCACCCTAGGTCAGATTTTATCTTGTTAATGACAAACCTTGAGTGAAATAATCATATATATACATGAATTATTTAACCTAATTTAGGGGGGGGAAGAATATCAAGAGGAACTTACTACTACTAAGGGAAAAATATTTCCAAACTACTACATCATCAAAGGACTACATTATTCATTGCATTAGAAGAGATATTCTGAATTCCATACCACACATTTTACATTGGGAAAAAAGTATTTGTAGCCCGTTATTCTTTGTGCCACTGGAAATAGGGAAATTTAGATCAGGGAAATGATTTAAATCACACACCACAAGAAATAAATGGAGTTTGAACTAATATCTAGTGCAACACTTGATAATAAAATCATAATAGGGTGAGCATCAGGGTTTGTACGAATATTTCATATGCATATTTTTATTCATCTAATATGTGCTTAAGTATTTTGCATGTAGCTAGGGTTTATTTTGCAAGTACATGTGTGACTGAGCATAATTATAGAAAACCTGGCATAACCTAAAATAAAAAAGGAGTGACACATAAAGAACTAGGACTGAAGCTATTTCAGACATGTCGACACCTAGAACAGACACTAGTTCCTAGGTGACCCTGGTCCATTCTAGGAAATTCTTTCCCTATGATCATCACTTTCCGAAGCTCAAAAACTCTAGAATATGCCCTTCTAGATTAGTTTCAAGTCTAAAATTAGTTCATATCTATGGATGCAAGCTAAGTCATTCTTTATTTCCTATTTATCTTTCTTGCTTGTATTTCTATAGCTAGATCTTTCTTGAAAACTATTATATTTATCTAATCAACATTTCCCTTATCTTAGATTTAATTTTATTAAATCATGTGGTGAACCTGTTCCTTACATGCCTATTTTCGAATCTTTCATGGCTTACCATACCTTTGATTCCCATGATTATCCATTCCATATCCAGGTTCAACTTTGTAATCTCTTTATTAATCATGTCCTAGTTGATCCTGGACCTAGTCTTAATATATGCACTCTTTCCTTTCTCCTTCAAATATGACTTTATGCTACTCATCTCAATCCATCTAATCTTTATATCATTGGATTTGATGATATGCCTAATCAATAATTGGGCACAATATCTCTTCCCCCTATTGTGGAATCTTGCATTCTTGATGTTATGTCACATTATGCCTCATGATGTCCCTTAGACTATCCTTTTAGGACATCCTTGGTTACATACTATGCACACAATTTTTTCTACCCATGCCCTTGCTACATCTTCTTTCATAGAAAATTCTATAATAGATTCCACACCTCATGTTGCTACTCCTTGTGATATTCCCCTCATACATGATGTTGATGACAATAACTACATTGGACATCCTTCTCCTCTTGGGATTCACCTTACTACTACTGATTTAAAAGATCAATTTTCTATTAGCACTCATGATACTCCTCCCATTATGTCTCACTCTCAATACACTTCTATTGATCATTTTCTCAGTGTTTCTAATGTTACATCTCTCTCTGTACCTTCCTCATCATAATTCACTTTACGAGATTCTACACATGATTCATTTACTATGAATACACCTCATATTCTACATCTATGGGGAAATCAATTCCCCTCTTTCCACATTTCTGTCTATGGTCATAGGGGATAATTCATACTACTTTATTTCTTCTGATTTGCCCAAATTACACCTATTTCTTCTGATGAGTCTTGTGTCTCTCCCTTCATTACTTGACATTGATAGTGACAAGACTCCTAACATTATATATGTTACACATATTTTAGCTCACATATTGATCCTTATGTTTGTACTTAATTTTTCCACTATTTCCAACAATCCCAATGTTACACCTATTATATTTTCTCCCAATGAGTACATTCTTATTGTATATACACTTCCAACTCATCCAGTTGGGATCTTGGACTCTATAGGTGTTATTTAAATTAATCCCCAGGATATTTTGGTGTTTTTGACAGGTCATGGTGTTGTCATTAGGAAATTTGAAAATTTTGGGAGTTATGGGTAAAACCTTCATGTTCTAGCACTCTTTCCCCTCTTATTAAGCCTTTTTTGAAGAAGGATTGGAAAGATTGGGTCAAATTGTGAAAACTATGCAAATTGTCCTTTAGAGGAACATGAGGAATTGTTTCTTCATTCCTCCTATTCCCCACATCTCTGGTAATGCCACCTTGCAAAGAAAAATTGGGTATATTGGGTTTTGTAGGCACAAACATAATGGTTCCTAAGTTCCCTTACTTCCTTGAAACCTCACCATCTCCGAACAAGGAACTAAGTCAAAAATTGATGGCACTGGTGGAACAATTCAAATGTTTTATTTTTATCTCACTTCCTTACCATCTCCACATAAAGGAAAAATAATTGAAATTAGATAATTCGGTTCTAATAGGAACTCGTTTTATTTTTCTTCTCTACCCGCTTTCCAACACTGATTCAAACAATAATACGATCAAGTTAGCCCCTCAAGGAGTCCAAAAAATAGTTCCCGAGTTCCCTTCATTCCTCATAACTCCATAATGGGTGACTAAGGAATACTAAAAACAAATTGATTATTCGGCCGATTGGAGGAATAGAGGAAGTCGAGGTTTGAGGGAATATAGAGAACTATTCCCTCATTCCACTTGTTCCCCAATTTGTTGACTGTTCCGACATAAAGCATAAAATAAAACAAAAACACCCAAATAAGATATTAGCTAATTTTTTAATCAGAATGCAAATTTAGAGAATGTAGAGGCTAAAATTGGAAGGCTCATGCAAGAAAGACTCTACTTTTATCATCCAGAGGCTAAAATTAACATTTTTTCATGAAATAAATCTTTCTGATCATTCACATGAGTCTAAAAACATCATAGAGCATGTAAGAGACACCAATAATTCTATTTTTTGAGCAAAGATAGTTTCTGGGCATGCAAAGTCATATTCCAAGCATGGGAAGAGCTATATAGGAGTAGAAGAGGCCAAATTCAAGCATGTTATCACATACTTTTATATTTTTGAGCTTCAAAATTACATGTCTATGGTTTATTTTCCTCTCATTCTCTCTCTCAATTCTCTATAAAACTCATTGTAAAAGGGATCTCAACACTTTGTGTTCATCATTATAAAGTAATTTATAGTTCTAAGTGGAAAAATAGGGATCATGAGTGATGTGTTGTACTAGTTTCACCTATCTTGGATCAATAAAGGATATGTTTTTACCTTCTTTACAACTTTTGTATTGTATAATATTGTGTATGTAAGCTAATTTTACCTCATGATACTAAGTTTTATCCCTAATTTTCTAGTTTAATTTTTTGTGCCTTTATGTAGTTATATGTTGATTTGTAGGTTAAAAATTGTGTTTGATCAAGTATTTGCATAGATTCATTTGTGGAAATGATCAAACTTCCCTTCCAGATCCATTTGTTTCTCTTCTTCATTTTTTCATAGCTTAAAACCCTTCTTTGAAACACTTTTACATTGACATATCCATTTGTAAGTTGTGTATGGTGTGTGTAGTTCCCATGGTCCATCTTTGTTTTCAAACAAGTCTGCGATCCTCAAAATTTTTGATGTATCACCATCTTTTCAATTTTTCCCTTAGTTCCTTCTCCCTTTTCCTTATTGATTCAGTAGAGTAGAGTAGTCTTAGGAGTAGAATCTAGTTTAGGTGTTACACTAGGGGAACTATCCCTCTATAGATTTCCAATATACATCTCACCCACAACCTAGGTGTGTTTCCATTTTTTAAGTTGAAAGGGGAGACTAGACCACTCCCCAAAGGGCCATTCCTCCAATGAACACCTGATGGGACCAAAAAAAGAATTTTTTAAATATTTGATGTTGTTCTTGGAAAGTATCAGTGTTTCAGACACATTCATCCAACATCTGGTGGCTCCATAAGTTCAAATCACATCCTGGTAGTAGATCAATGCATATTTCATGCCAAAAGTTACAACTAGATCATCTTCAAAAGGTATTCCATTTGATTTCATTGAGTTACCTTTGAATTCAACAAAGAGAAACAAGTTTTTGAGTTCCAAACCATATCATAAATCTCCCTCCATCCCACCAAATCAAAGTTCACTTCCCAAATTCCCCATATCTAATCTGAATCTCAATATGGACATCCCAAGAAACCTAGTTTTTATTACCTTAAATGATGGCATCCCACTACAACTTACATGACATGGTGACATCCATGTGTCTTCCCTTAAGAGAATTCCATTTTTCACCAGAGATAATCAAGTTACACCCATATAACACATTAAATATGTGGCCAATATATGCTCTATTTATCATGTTACTCAAGATAATGTTACAATCAGGTTATTAACAACCTCTTTCAAAGGCAAATCATTGCAATGGTACAGGGAATTGATACTAAATTCCATCAATACATGGGATGAACTAAGAAAACCTTTTTACAGGTAATTTGAAGACAAGTTAGATCATATTTCACTAGTGGAATAATTAACTACCATCAGGAGAGAACCATAAGAGTTCATGACTGATTTTAACTACAAATTTTAAAGGACTCATAATAGAATTCCATAATTAGTAAGGCCTACTCCTGAGTATTCTTTTTTGTATTATCAAAGGGCTTTGAATTTTGATATTTCAGTGATGATACAATCAATGGGTGGAAGGAAACTTCCTAATGCTTATGACATAACAATTAGAGCTGAAAATAATCTTATACAAGCTGGGAAGATTATACCAAGGCCCCCTATGCCTATCTTTACTATAAGTTTCAACCCTCTATGCCACTTCAAATACCTGTAATAATAACTATTCCAATACCAATGCCTATTACTCAACCTTTAAGTCAAACTAATGAAACTCTGAGCCAATCAAATGACTTATAAGAGGTGATGAGCATGATAAAATATATTGGGAATAAGATGAAATATTTTTGGAATGAGATAGTTTCCCTTAAAAGATAGAAAAATTAGATTTATCTATCCTATTATCCACCCAATCATCATAATAGGCCTCCATTCCAACCAAATTTGCAAGTCCAAAATTAGTTTATCTAATGCTAAACCTTTCCAACCATTCAATCCCAACACTACTAGTTCATCCAAAGTAATTGTACCTATCCAAAACAATTTGATACAAGACCATGAGTGGTGTTATCCTTGTAACTTAGCCCATAACTAGAAATATTTCCCAATAATCAAGCACTTATGATGTAAAATGATTCTATATCTCAAAACTCATCAGTTGAGACCCCAAAACAACATGAGATTTCTCAAGAGTTGGTGCACAATTATGCTACAATTCTAAATTGGCAAGAGGATGATTTTTGTGGAGTAAATCAACTGGATTTTTCCTCTACTTCTGTGGCAAAAAACACAAGATCAAATAAAAGAGAAATAAAAGTGGATCATCCAACTGGTAAGACTAATTCTCAGCATTCTCCAACATTACAAGGTGTTGTTTTAGTTCCTAATCAGCAAGGCACTCAAAAAAATCAATCTACAAGAGTTCAAAATTAGCAAGAGATTATAATTTTTGATGCCACCAATGAAATAAGGTACTAATATTAACAATGCACCAAGAACGTTTAGTACTTCATCTTTTAATATTATTGATCATATGAAGAAAACTAAGGTCAATATGAAAATGTGGGATTCTTTATCTCTTCCTCAACAAAAGGATATTTTGTAAGAATATTGGTCTAATCTTAGTCTCTATTGTAGTTAGCCATTCAAAAGAACCATCTAAAGTTGTGCTTACTAACACACATGATCCAAAATAATCCAAATAAATAAAAAGTATGAAACCACATCGTTTCTAAGTTTCCTTAATCATAGGCCAAAATATAGTCCATAATTTGATGATTGATTCAGAAGCTTCTAATTTAGTTATGCTTAAACAAATTTTTGACAAACTTGGTCTGAAATATGATCCTATTTCTAAAGGAGTAGTTTAGTCTAGATGGAACACCTTGATAAAACCCTTGGAGTCATTAGAGGATTTATCCTAACCTTACATACATGCCCCAATTTCTCCATCCCTCGAGATGTATTCATTATTGATATTTCCTTATTTTTCCTTGTGTCTTTCTAGATATTTCACTGCTAAAATTGGAGGCTACTTATCATCATAATGGTCTCACATGTTATTTAAAAAAAAGTATGGCACAAAATTTACAATAAGGTCTGAGCCCTTCTCAACAAGTCATATAGATCCTTATATTCCTAGTGCATAAATTCCAATTGTATGATCATAGATGAAGAAGATCAGCTAGTTGACCAAGAACTGAGCACACTTCTTGTGAGAATTCAGATTTATTACTTGATGAATGGGTTACTCAAAGTCATGTTTTTGATCCATATAGTCATATTGAAGAGGTAGGTCTTGGAACATATTATCTACATGAAGAAAATTCTATCATCCCTAACCTTGTTAGATCAAGATCAAGGATGAAAGGTTTATGGAAATTATACTTTGATGGATCAAGAAGTAGGTTGGGGAATCATGTGGATTTCTCTAAAAATAGAATTATTTTTTAGCTTTAGGTTTCCATTTTAGTTTCATTAACAATACAACTGAGCATGAAGCTCTTGTGCATGGTATTCAGTGGGAAAGGAAAAAGGGATACAATAATTGTAGGTGTATGGTGATAGTTAGCTAGTCGTCAAGAAAATAAGATGAAAAGATGCAACCAATATTTTTTTTGAGATCTTATAAAAATAGAGTGTGGGATATGATGGATGATTTTGATGCTTTAAATGTATAATATATTCCTACAGAAAATAATAAAGTTGTAGATAGGCCAGCTATAATTGGTGATCAAGTTAAAATTCTAAATCAGACTAGTAATGATAAAAATAAACATCATATCAAGATAGCGCTAAGGCCTTCTATTCCTAATAAGTATGGAAACTAAAAATTATTTGAATCAGATCAAAAAATAGTTAATGTTTTGCAAGAGGAGACTGAGTTTTTAATAAAAAATCAAGAAAAATTACAACAGTATGAAAACCATATTATTTAATTAAGATCTAATAAAATACCTCAGGGATTAGTCACTCTTGAGTCCATATTTAATATAGATGATTAGGTCAAAAGTGAGAAATATAAAATGTTGATCAAGAAATAATATTATGAGAAAATCAACATTGGTAATGACAAAACACTCAAGTTGGGTAAGGTATGCAATCAAGATGAAAAATTTAATTTTCTTTAAATTTTTCTTAATGATGTTTTTTCATGGATCTATGGCTATTTAAAGGTTTTCAATCCATATTTAACTCAACACATAATAGAATTGGATTTAAATGTAAAACCATCCAGTTAGAAAAAATAAAAGGCCCATCAATCCTAAGATTGAGCCTCTCATGAAACAAGAGTTGGATAAATTGATTAAAGAAAACATCATTTTCCCTGTGAAAAATTCATCATGGGTTACTAATTTGGCTGCCATGACAAAGAAGAATAGATAAATATACATGTGTGTGGATTTTAAAGATTTGAACATGGAATTTTTGAAAGACCATTATGCATTACCATCAATGGAGAAAATTTTACAAATGGTAAGTGGCTTAGAACATTTTCACTCTTGGATGGTTATTCTGGGTATAATCAAATTATGGTGCAGGAATTAGACCAATTCAAAACTACATTTACAAAAAAATGGGGCACATATAAATACAAATAAATTCCATTTAGATTTTGAAATGCGGGAGCCATGTTTCAACATGCAATGGACTTGGCATTTCAGGGATTGATTAATAATTGTGTTGTTTTCTATTTAGATGACATAACTATATTTTCCAAGCATGTTGTAGATCATCTAGTTCATCTCAAACATGTTTTTGCAAGGTGTAGACAACATGAAATATATATGAATCCAAAAAGTGCATTTTTTAGACAATAAAGGTAAATTTCTAGGTCATGTTATATCTAAAAAAAGGTCTTTCCATTGATCCAGAAAGGGAAAGTGCAATTTTTTCATTATTTTTATGAAATCATAAGAAGACATTAAAAATTTTTCTACGTAGAATAAATTTTATTAGAAGATTCATTCCATATTTTTAAAACTTGATGAAGCCATTAACTTCAATGCTAAGGAAAAACATGGTTTTCAGTTGGAAACCAGAGGGGAAGAATGCTTTTGAAGCAATCAAACATGTTATTTCACAAGCTCCAACACTTACTAATCCTAATTTTAGCTTTTGGAGAAATTGACACAATCTCAACCATGTTGGTACAAAAAAATGATGAAAATTTGGAGCATCCAATTGATTTTTTCAGTCAAGGATTAGAATATTATGAGGTAAGGTATATTTTTTTAAAACATAGGTCCTTTCAGTCATTATAAGTCTTAAAAAATTTAGACATTTGGTTTCTAATGACAAGGTTCATTTAATGGTTTCTCATCCAAGTGTTAAAGAGTTTCTTTTGAGCAAGGATTTAAATGATAAAATGGTAGGTTGGATTACAAAATTTATGGAATATGATGTTGAAATTAGGGTTAATAAATTGGTAAGAGGAAGAGGGTTGTGTGAACAACTAGCTTCAGATTTACATGATGATATAAATCAGGTTTTAGTGCTCCAAAATGGTCAAGGAACAACTGCTCCTTCATTACCTTAGAGTTGGACTCATGACATGATCCATTTTCTTCATACTGGAAAGTACCCACAAGGTTTGGATAAGACAAAAAGGAGTTATTTCAGATTACATGCCATTCATTATGTTATTTATGATAATATTTTTCTTAGAAATGATGTAAATGTGGTTCTTTTAAGATGTTTTGGTTCAAATAAGATTGAGCATGTTTTAGAAGAGTTTCATAGGTGATTATCCACTCGTAATTTTACACTAAAATTTATAGCCTTAAACATTATCAGATAATTCTATTATTGGCCATATTTATTTAGAGATGGTCATGCATGGGTAAGGAAGTGTTCAAAGTGTGTTATTTTTATAAGAAAAAAAAGTTGACATCTCTTCCTCTTCAACCTATTCAGGTAGATCAACCTTTCATGCAATGGGGTTTAGATTTTATTGGCATGATTAACCCACCTTCTAGTTTAGGTCACAAATGGATTCTCATAACTATGGCTTATTTCACAAGGTGGAAAAAATCAATAGTTTTGAAAGAAGAAAATGAAACTTCAATGTTAGAATTCTATGAAGGTCTTATTATAAGGTTTGGTGTTCCTCTCTATTGTTATATCATAAAATACATTAGATTTCCTTGGTATAAGAATCAACAGATGGGTAGTAAAGATTAGAATTGATCTGTAAACATCTTCCAATTATTGTCCTTAAGGGAATGGATTGGAAAAATCAACTAACAAAAATATGCTCAAAATTATCAAAAGAACTATGGAGGAGAATCAGAGATCATGGCAGACAAAACTGAAATCATCCTTATGGGATGATAGGATTACTCCTAAGAGGTCAATTGGAAACTCTCCTTTCATGTTTGTCTATGGTACAGAAGCAAGGTTTCCTATTTCTTATGAATTACCATATCAAGATGTCATAAAATAGATGGAAATGATGGAGGAGGATTTAATGCCAATCAAAATTACATAGTTAATGAAATTAGAAGAGGTTAGAAATAATGCAATGATCACCATAGAGTTTCATCAAGATCAAGTGAAGAGATACATTGACAAGAAATCAATTGCAAGAAAATCCAGGGAAGGATATATAGTGCTTAAGTGGGATGAAGACAAAACTAAACTTGGAAGATGGACTAAGTTTGACTCCTTATGGACTGGGCCATATCTGATTATAGGTTGTAAAAAACACAATGATTTTTATCTCTTTAATTTTAATGCCAATGGGATACCCATCCCAGTTAATGGGATATACCTCAAACTATGTTATTAAGGTCATGTCTCACCATTGTACATAGTTGATTATTTTTTATTTTCCTCTAATTGCTTCGTGCACATTATTGTCTTAGTTTCCTTTCTCTTTGTGCTTTGTTCACTTTGTTGATTTTTTTTTTTCTAATAAGTGCTCTAACATAGTTTTGTTTTTATTTTGAGAAGGTATTTTCAGTGTTCACATGGTTTCAAGAGGTTTCAACAGTTTGATATGAATCCGTTCCCAATAGATACTTCAAGACAACTGGAACTCACATGTAACATGTAGATATCCCTTAGAGGTCACCAAATTATTATCCAAATCACCCCCAAAATATTTTGGTGTTCTTGATAGGTCATGGTGTTATCATCAGGGAAATTTCAAATTTTGGGAGCTATTGGGAAAACCTTTATGTATTAGCACTCTTTCCCCTTTTACTAATCCTTTTGTGAAGAAGAGTTGATAATATTGGGTAAAATTGGGAAAAAATTTACAAATAATCCTTTATAGGAACTATTCCTCCATTCCTCTAGTTCCCCCCATGTCCACCAACACCATTTTGCAAAGAAAAATAAGGTATATTAGGTTTTTTGGGCAGAAATAGAATAGTTCATAAGTTCCCTTACTTCCCCGAAACCCCACCATCTTTGAACATGGGAGTAAGTAGGAATTTGACGACACTAGTGGAATAGTTCAAATGTTCTAGTTATTCCTTAGTTTCCCACCATCTACACATACAAGAAAAGTAGTTGATATTGGATAAGTTGGGTGTAATTTATGCTCATGAAACTATTCTTATGTTCCTTCACTTCTCCACTCACCTACCAACACCGATCTAAACAACAATACGATAAAATCATCCCCACAAGGAACCCACATAACAGTTCACAAGTTCCATTCATTCTCGACAACTCCACATCGTTCGATTAATGAATATGAGGAATAAATAGATTATTTTTATGATTAGAGGAATATAGGAACAAGATGGTTAAGTTGGGGTTTGAGGGAATAGAGGGAACTATTCCCTTGTTTCACTTATTTCCTAATTTATTAACAGGCTCAACACAAAGCATATAACAACAAAAAAACATACAAACAAGCTATTTTAAAATAATTTATTTGATTAGAATGCAAATTTGGAGCATGTCGATGGTAAAATTGGAAGGACCATGTAAGAAATACTCCATTTTTATCATCGAGATGCTAAAATTAGTAGTTTTTCATGCAAGAAATCTTTTTGATCATGCACATAAGTCTAAAAAACACCATAAACATACAATCGACGAAAAAAATCTATTTCTAGGCATGCAAAATAACATTCTAAACATGTGAAGAGATATTTTGGAGCAGAAGAGATCAAATTCATGCATGTTCTTGCATTATTCATCTATTTTTGTCTTTATCATTGCATGTATGGTCTATTTCCTTTTCTCTCTCTTAATTATATCTAAAACTCCACAAAATTCATTGTAAAAGACATCCCTACACTTTTGTTCATAATTCTAGAGTAGTTTAGTGTACTGAGTGGAAGAGTAGGGGCCATGAATGATTCTTTGTACTAGTTTCACCTCTTGGATCAATAAAGGAGCTATTTTTACCTTCTTGCAACTTGTTTATCATGTAAAATCATGTCTTTAAGCTTATTTTATCTCGTGATACTATTTTATCCCTAATTTTTAGTTTAATTTACATGAATTTATGTAGTTGTATGTTGATTTGCAGGTCATAGATTGTGTTTAACCAAGTTTTGTGCAGGATCTTGTTGTGGAGTTCACAAAGTCACCTTCCAATGCCATTTGTTTCCCTTCTTTATTTTTTCACAAACTTCAAACCCTTCTCTAAAATAATATTGCATTGACATATCCACTTGTAAGTTATGTATGGTATGTGTCATTCCTATGGTCCATCTATGTTTCTTAAACAAGTCTGAGATCCTCAAAATTTATGTTGTATCACCATATTTTTTAGTTTTTCCCCTTAATTCCTTATCTCTTTTCCTTATTGATTCAGTAGAGTAGAGTAGTTTTAGGAGTAGAAACTAGGTGTTATACTAAAGGAACCAACCCTCTCTAGAGACTCACTCCAACATATAGATCACCCACAACCTAAAAGTGTTTCCTTTTTGTCATTTGAAAGGGGAGAAATCACACCACTGATCAAAGGGTGAATTCCTCTATGATAACAATAGGGATTTCTCCTCACCATGTTGACATTATTCTATGGTAGATCTTGTATTTACCAATGTTCTACCTATTTTAGTTTCTCCACATGCATGACACAATCCTACTCCACATGTTATGATAAATGTACTTTCAAATGACACTAGGTCCTTGCCTCATGTTCACATATGTTCATCTTCTTTAGCAGATTATGGTATCTTTCCTACTACTCTCATTGCATAGATCATCTTGGCATACACATTTGGAGGAATCCTAATTCCCCACACTACCCAGTGACACACTCTTATTCCTAGTTCATACTTGACTGTTGAGGGAATCCTTACATGGACCTCACTTTTCACACACACACTAGGGGAATCATTTTTCCTCCCTTCTAGATATTCTATTTCAAATATTTTTAGTTAAAAATCCAAAAATATATTTACTTAGATCTTGATTGGATGTACTCTTGCTTATACTAATATATGTTGCACCTTTTCTTATCATGTTACTATGGTTCATATTATGATTTATTATTGTTCATAGTGTGCTCAAATGGTATCTTGAGGTGAATGTAGGTCACTTACAAGTTGTTACATAATGTATGATGCTTGATCATGTCAATTACCAATCCCATTGAGGCTCCCCGGGGCATCTATCTTTTCACACTTATTATCAGGTTAGAATATCATTGCAATATTTCACATTTTCATTCCTATATTAAAATATTACATTGTGGCATAATATCTACCTTTCCTAACATGCTAATGGGTGCTTCATATGTAACATTTTCCTTATAAGAATCCTTCTAATCATGGTTGTCTGATTTTTTTATGCCTTATTTTCTATTGTTTGCGGGTTATGCCCTATGTTTTCTTGTTACCTTATTTACACAATCCTTGATGGTTTTGAATGTCTTGTGACATCCTAAGTGGTTTCCCATGTATATAACCAATTACTCATTATGTATTTGTTTTTTGTTTTCCTATATGATTTTACTAGTTTATATTTCCATACATTGCTTGTTTGTCACTAAAACCTATATGCTAGCATGTTCCCATTGTTTTTGTACACCATGGTAACTACCATAAAAAATCCATATTCCCTTTGTAGGATTCCCATCTCAGATATGCATATTATTTTTATCCTTCCTCGTTTGGGCTTTGTTTGCATTTTTTTATCTCACACACCCAAATGAGTGGGGGGGAAAATTGGGTGAAATTTTTCACGCTCCTAGTAGTTATATAAAGCAGTTATAAAATCACATTCAACATGAATTTTTTTTACAGATTAGGGCCAAAAACAAACTTATCAACTTAACTCAACATGGAAAGAACCACTCTACACAAATAGAAATGGTGGGCACTTCTGTCTTGGGGAAAAATAGTTATAGATTAGTTTTCAACAATTACATAATTACTGTTTTTTGTAGTTTCATCAGTTACACAGTCAGTTTTAGATTACAATTAGTTACTAATAGGAACTAAATAAGGAATAACTACTTAATCAAGAACCAAAGAAGGAACTAAATAAGGAAGTGACACCTAGGACATATACATGACAACAATATGCCTGGAACAATGTGTCACTTGAGGCAAGTTACAAATTGGATTTGTGATCATCTGTAGTGGCACTTATCTATGGGAATTATTAATGGTTCGAGGGAAAATCATACGAGATCTCCAAATACACTTCCCCTTAGTAGCGACATGACATCTAAATATGAAGTTTAGCGCCAAGATGCTCAAATCCATAGTTTGATGATAATATACGCAAATCCTTCGTATTATCCCAACCATATCCTAAGTAACAAATCTACAAGTAGTAAAAAAATTATACCCCTTTCTCTTCCAACATTTTAGGTGTAATCTAACCCCTTGGTTTAGATTTTTCCAATATGCATTTCCAATTTTACATATTTTTCAAGTTAAAGTTTAATTGAATTTACCTAGAGCATTGAATACACTTGTTTTCTTTTGTAGGTCCTATCCTATTCCAACAAAGGCAAACCACACAAACAACCATGAAGAAAATATAATTCAAGCTTCAAAAAATATGATATTCCAAGGAACTACACGCACACATCATTATCACTTTATGCATGCAAAGGTCACCCATGTGATCCTTATCCTTACCTTTCCTTAGCATTCCATGGTACATGTAATGAATATTCCATTTAGCACACTACAATACACATTAAGCATGTTATTGGGCACAATCGTGTTTCAACTCCCCAAGGTAGCTTTTCTTTTCTACTTTATGCTACCAAATCCTTATTCATCAGCATAAAGTGGGGGAAAATGTAGTCACTAGATCACACAGTTACTATGCACATCTAACCTTTAAATATGCCATTTATTTGCATGATTCCTAAAAAATAAAATTACTCATTAACAACCCTTTACTTTACTTTGCTTTGAAATTTATTTTATCCTTTTCATCTTTATTACTTGTTATTTTTTGATTTGCAACTTAAAAATCTGCATACTAGCTGACATCCTATCCAACTCTAATTTCACTATTTATTCTTTTAGGAACCTTGTACATAACCACCCATTAAGGGTAGGAGCGCCCATGCGCTACTATCCCTTTGGGAGATTATGTCCTTTTTCTCTCTTTTGTAAAATTTTAAGATGCCACTTATTTCTTGTTTTATGTTATCACCCTCAGTTGGCTTTTATCTTGTTAATGACGAACCTTGAAAAAGGAATCACACACGCATGCATGCACACATGCACGCATGCACACACACATGAATTATTTAACATTAATGGGGGGAAATAATTTCAAGATGAAATTAATAATACAAGGAGTGAAATATTTCCAATATATTACATCATCAAAGGATTGCATTATTCATTGCATAGGGGGGTATATTCTGAATTCCATACAACACATTTTGCATTAATACAAAGTAGTTGTAGTCTGCTATTCTTTATGGCATTGGCACTAGGGTAAGCTAGGTTAAGGGACATAATTTCAATCACACACTATAATAACTATATGCAGTCTAAAATGTAGTTGAGTGTTTGATAAAAAATCACATTGGGGTGACTACTGCGGTCAGTTTGACTCTTTCATATGTATATTTTTATTCATCTATTATACAATTAAGCATTATGAAAGTAGCTAAGGTTTATTTTGTAGGTATAGGTGTGAATGAGATTTTTTTTAGAAAACCTAATGCCACCTACAATGAACAAGAAGCGACAATAAGTGACACATAAAGAACTAGGATTGAAGTTATTCCATAGATTCGTGTGACTAGAATAGACAATAACACTTGACAACCTCATTTTATTCCCAAAAATTCCATACTTGTGATCGACACTTGTCAAAAATTATAAATAGACGTTGAAAAATCTAGAATACACCCTTCTAGATTAGGTTCTAGTATAAAATCAGTTTATACCTATGGATGCAAGTTGAGTCATTCTTTACGCCTTATTTATCACTCTTGCTTGTATTTCTATAGCTAGATCTTGCTTAAAAATTACTATATTTATTTGATCAATAGTGCCCTTATCTTAGATATAATTTTATTAAATCAGTATCATACACATTTACAACATAATAACAATATGGGATAGAGCTTATGAGGGAAAAATTATATTTTGAAAACATCAAAAAGGCCAAGTGTCATATTTAACCATTTATCTCTCATTTTCAATTCAACTCACATTTTGACTCAACTAGGATTAAACAAGATTATGTGGAGTTGTAACCTAAAAATAGGGGACAATTGAAGAAAATAAACAACAGGTACACCAAAGTGCACTTTTTACCAGATGGAGACAAGAGTCAACATGAGGTTTCATATGAATGAGATAGAAGGGATGAAAACCAACACCTGAGAGCTCAGATAAGGTATTACATGTGTCCAGGGGATAAGAAAGTTAAATTGGGTGAATTTTTTTGTTCCCTCTATCCCCTTGGGTGATGGGACAAGGGGCATAGTATAACCACCATTGAAAAATCCACCATGGGTCCTATCTTCATGAGGAGGGGGGCCAAAATGTTCTAAAAACTTGTTTTCATGATTTCTAACAACATAATTTGTTACATTTAAGTGAAGAAACAAGAAAAAAAAGGAGAGTAAAATTTATTATAACTTCTACCCATTTTATTAATGGGAAAAATTTGCCATGGGTTTTATCTTCGTGAGGAGGGGGTCTGATTTCAAGTTATACTTACCTACCAACCCAAGTGACAAATTTTAAGTGACGAAAGAAACATATGCATAGGGGGAGCACACTTTTGTGTCCCCTTACAAGTTGGGACTAAGGAAAATGGATAGACGAGGTGAAAAATTGTGCTCAAAATTGTAAGTTATGTTGATGTCATCATTCCAACACAAAATTAGAACACAAATCTTGCCTTTTCTTCCCCAAGAGAAAAATTGGAGTTCATAGGTGAAACATTATATTATTTTCACCCAAAAAAACATGATGGGACCATTAAAACCATTTACAAGAGCCAATTCTACATTAAATTTGAATTTTATGTCTAGTCACTCTTTTGGCTCAAAGGAGGCACCCGCAATGACTTGGGTTATCATGGAAGATTTTGAAGTCCTGGAACAAGATTTATGTGTCTAACATGTGGATAATTATAATAGATTTAAATTTCCTATTTTTTAAGATTCCAAATCCTCCCAAAAATCTTAGAATCTTCAAGAAATGTCCACTTTCTCCGTTGGAGCTATTGTTCCTTGCACATGAATGACCCTATTTTGCTTGAATGACTTCCAACATCATATGAATCCAAATATATATATATATATATATATATATATATATATATATATATATATATATATATCTTTATCACTTATCTTAAAAACTCCCATATGGGTTAAGTCCTTGAAATAATCATCTAGAGGGTATTCTTTACTATAAAATGAATAAAAATATCCTTTTATGCCTCTAGGAATAACTACTCCACCTTGGATCTCAGTAACTTCATGAGCCAAATTAGCTATACCTCCCTATACATGAAACACAATTTAAAATAGTGTTAGCATGTTATTCCCAACCAAAATAAGGGTGACACAGTTAATAGGATATCCATAAGAAGGGTTTACAATGACCGGAAGAGGAAGTTTTCAAGTAGGGGCTTGGTTGCCATGACCAACATTTAATTTTTTCATGTTATAAAATCATCATGAAAACATTACAGATGTCCATACTTTGTAGGTTTAATTTTTACCCTTGGAATAGTTTCCCTATATTTGGTCTATTTTTCCCTCCTATATGGTTTGGTTGTGTGTGAGTGGTTGTATGATGTGGATCAATTAAGGTTTTAAACTTAGAAATCGTATCCCTTTTAAACCTTTTTAAACCCTCATGTAAGATTATACAAATGAAGAATTTTTTTCTCATGTATAAAATTCACCACCGTTTCACATCCTACAATAATGTTACCCTCAATTTTAGGTGGTGGAAAATAAAGAGAATAATTAGGATAAATGGTTGATAAAAACATATTTTTTTCAATATGCATGGTTATTGAGTTCTTGATTTATCATCAATTAGAAGGGAGTGATGAACACACACTTATACTGGGAGGGTGAATCAATATAAAACAATCTTTTTCTTATTTAAAAACTTAGTATCCACAATAACAACAATCACGCACGATCTAAAAATTATGAACACAAGATTTATGTGGAAACACTTTTGAGACAAAAACCAAAAAGAAAATACTACTTGAGATCTACTATCCAAATCCCCACAATTTGTAGGCACCATCCTACTGGAGACACCAATCCCCACAATTTATAGAGCACCAGCCTATTAGAGACACCAATACCTACAATTCTACAGGCACCAACCTACTAGAGACACTCGGTCCACACAATTTGTAGGCACCAACCTACTAGAGACACCAATCCCCACAATTCACAGACATGAACTAAGAGATACCACCAAATTAGGAACCAAGAGACACCAATCTATTCTCTTAGAAAGCACCAATCTCAAAATAATATTCTTCAATGAATGGTGGTAACTTAAACTCCTTCACAACAATATGGTTTATATTCCACCTTTAGATTTCAACCTTCTAAATGATCTTCAATCTTAAAGATCTTCCTTTTTATTCATTCCACACTTCACTCAGAAATTTTCTTTGAAAATGATCAACACTTCATTAACTACTCAAGAAATATGCATGAATGATTTTTAGTTCATTTCATCCTCTTACTACTCTTTAATTATTTTTATTTTATTCCACCCAGGGTTAGAAATTTGTTATTAATGATCTCTCATTCATTTACATGTAGAAATATGCATTTATCTATTTATTTTATGCTCCCTCATTCTTCAGCAGATCATCATTTCTCAAAACTTCCACACGTTAAATATTTCCAGCCATATGTCCTTTTATACCCTTTATATCTCTTGAAAGGGAGTGGTTTCTTCCCAAGGGTCAGCCCCAAAAACATTCTTTTGGATGTAAGATGCAAGTCATCCTTTTCAGACTGATATTTGAATTTTTGAGTTATACCTCAACTTCTATAGACTTTCTCTATTTTCACCTTATTTTGTAGGCCCTTCTTTTACTTCACCTTGTTCTAATTTCCTTGGCCTATGGCCCTTATTTGAATTTTTCCTTATTTAGTGGATTTCCTAGACCTCCATGAATTTACTTGATCATATCCTTTGTTATGCATATTTTTAGACTTATTATCATCCACTGAACACTATGGATCACTGCCTTTATTCCATGGCACACATCCTTTCTTCCATGGAATTATCACCTGTAAAAAATTATTGGACACTACAAAATGAATTCCTTTCTTACGTGACTTTTGAAAACTCATGAAACATTACAAAATGACTTCCTTTGTTGTGTGACCTGCAAAATTCAAACTGCACTAACTTTTTCTTGTTTGAAATCATTCTTTTGAAATTAATGACAATATTTCCAACACTTTGACATCATCATTCCTTTGGCATCAATGAAAATATTTCCAACAATCTCCCCCTTTATCATTGATAACAACCTTACTTAAAGGAAACTTTTGAATATGGAAAGAACATATGCTCCCCCTTGTTGTAATTCCCCCCTTTTCTATAACTCTCCCCCTTTGACATCAATGGAAAATGGAAAATCACAACTACCACACAAAAATTAAACAATTGATATTTCTCTAAGTTGTCTTCACTATTGTGCTAAAAGGATAATGTAGTGGTTAGATTTTCTTAATTTGATGCTTCTCTTTTAGTGATATAATGAGAGAGATATCACTCCCAATTTTTGTCTTAGATATTAAAAAGTTTATTTTGGAAGGGGATTTGTGAAAATATCCACAATTTGTTCTTCTGTGGTAATGTGTTCCAACTTAACATGTTGTTCTACCACTTATTATCCTAATAAATTATACTTGATGGGAATATGCTTTGTTCTAGAGTTCATGACAGGATTATTTTGAAAAATTTATTGCACTAGTGTTATCACAAATTATGGAAATTGGAAGATAAAATTATACCTTAATGTCTTTCAATGTATGCTTCATCCATATAACTTGTGTGCAACATGACATTGATGTAATGTATTATGCCTCTACCATGAATAAAGAAACAAAATCTTGCTTCTTGTCTTAACCAAGATACTAACCTGTTTCCTAAGAAAAAATGCTCCTCCACTTATGATTTTTCTATCATGAACACTTCATGCCTAGTCTACATCTATATATGCTTTTAGAGGGAATTCTTCACCTCTTGAATACCACAAACCATATTCCAAAGTTCCATTTAGATATCTAAATATTATTTTCACTACTTTCACATGAGTGTCTTTTGGTGTTTCTTGGAAACATGCTACCATACCTATTGCTTGCATAACTTTTGTCCTTGATGCTATCACATATAGTAGGTTTCCAATCGTTGACCTATAAAGTGTTTGATTTGCTTCAAGATATTCATCATCCTTACTTAAATTGCAGCTTGTGACCATGGGTTTGCTTATTGGTTTTCAATCTTCCATCCTAAAAAATTTCAGCATCTCCTTGATATACTTGGTTTTTGAGATAAATATGCATTTTTAAAATTGAGAAAGTTGCATGCCAAGAAAGAATGATAACTCACCAAGCATGGACATTTCAAATTCCTTTTACATTTCCATTGCAAAACTCATGACAAATTTTGTCACTATTGCCTCAAAAAATGATGTCATCTACATAAATCACAATAATTAATTAATTATTACCTTTATTCTTAACATAAATGTTATTTTCAACAAGTCCTCTTTTAAAACCTTGTTGTTTGTAGATACTTGTCAAGTCTTGAGTACCAGACTCTAGGGGCTTGTTTCATCCCATAAATAGATTTCTCTAGCTTACACACATAATCTTTGTCTTTTGATAATATAAAACCTTCCAAAAATTTAATGTATACCTCTTTTTCTAAATTTCCATTGAGAAAGGAAAACTTAACATCCATTTAATATACTTTAAATATTTTTGTAAGTAGGCATATGCCAAAAAAATTCTAATAGCTTTTAGTATTGCAAAATGAGTAAAATTTTCTTAAAAATCAATACCTTCAACTTGATAATACCCATTACAAACTAACTTTTCTTTATTTCTTACCACTTGGCCATCTTCATTCAGCTTATTCCTAAAAACCCAGTTGGTGCCATTCACATTTTTATCTTTTGGTCTTGAGACAAGTTACCAAGTCTCTTTCTTTTCAATTTGGTTTAGCTCTTCTTCCATATCCCCAATCCAATGTTGTCCTTTCATGCTTCTGTAAAATTGTTAGGTTTTATTTTAGATATCAGGGACAGGTTTGTGTGTTCTGATGCTTTTTCTGATCTTCTTCTACTCTATACTACAACATTTTTATCACCAAGAATTTTTCTTTCTGAATGGTTCTTCTAGATAGATCTTGATGGCACCTTTCGATCTTCCCATTCAATTATATCTTCTTCATCTTATCCTTTTTATTCTTTATAGCTTGCTTCCTTTGGGAAATTAGTTTCTTGTGCTCTTTATTTTTGATACTTTACTTCATCCACTTTTACATTCGCACTCTCAACAATTTTTTGCAATATTTTTTTCTAGCATCTATAGGATTTACTACTTGAGGAGTATCCAAGGAATATGCTTTCATCAGATATGGAGTCAAAATTTCCCAAGTCTTCATCATCTCTCTTTATATAACACTTATTCCTGAACAATTTGAAGTATTTAATTTTTTTTGGGGTACCATTCCATAGTTCATAAGGTGTTTTTCTGTTGTTTAATCTAATTTTCCCCATGTTTAGAATGTAGACTGTTGTATAAATTGATTCTATCCAAAACAGGTATGATAGCTTCGATTCATTCAACATTGTTATAACCATTTTCTATACGGATCGATTCTTCCTTTATATAAATCCATTCTTTTGTGGAGTCCTTAGAACTGAGAAATGTATCTTTATTCAATGATGCTCACAAAAATATTCAAATTCATTTGAGGTAAACTCACCTCTATGATTTGATCTCAAGAACTTGATTTTTAAATTAGTTTCATTTTCAACCAAGGCTTTAAAAGCTTTAAACTTCTCAAATGCGTCATATTTTTCTCTTATGAAAGTAACCCACCTCATTCTAGTGTAATCATCAATAAACAACATAAAATAGCTTTCATCTTACATGATTTATGATCTTGTAGGCCCAAACAAGTTTGTATGGATGAGTTACAATGGATTTGTTCATGAGTATTCCTTTTTCTTGAAGCTTACCCTTGTCTGCTTCCCATGCTGACACTTCTTACAAAGAGTGTTTGACAGTTTAGTAATCTTTGGAATATCTATTATAGCTTGTTTGCTGCTAATTTTTACTAGATTATCAAAGTTTATGTGCCCAATTTTTCTATGCCATAGACAACTCTCACCAACTTGTCCCATGTAGAAATTTTCTCCTTTGATCTCATTGAGTATGTATAAGTTATATGTTGTTCTATTTACATCCGCAATTAATCTTCTTGTATTAGCCTTCCTAATATCACAACCTTGAACATAAGATGTGAGAGTGTATCCTTGATCACACATTTGAATAACACTAAGAAGATTATGCTTTAAACGTTTAAGATACAAGACATTATCTATTTTTGTCTTTCCATTATCAATATTAAGAGTACCTCTTGTCCAGTATCCTTGTTGTAGCATTGTCTCCAAAATTTATGGTGCTTCCATTTATTTCCTTCAAAGAGATAAACTTGTTTTTATCCCTTTTCATGTGGCTTGAGAAACTACTATCAATGTGCCATCGATTTTATTCATTTAGAGCATGCATGGAAATTTGTACAAGCATACATTTCTCCTTCTTCTGATTATAGTGCTCTAGCTTCCTTTCCCAAATATTCATAGATTTTTCTTTTTGTTTAGCAGAGGCATCCAATTTCTTTTTTTATATAGGAAATTCTATAAAACCACTTCTACAAAAATGTGTTATATGACCATATTTTTTGCACTTATAACATAAAATATCATTCTCATTGTAATTTTATAAAGGGGAAAATTAATTGCATTTTCTATTTGAGAACCCATAATTAATTATGTTCTTATTCCAACCAAAATTTCTTGCACGAGTCCTACAATCTACTGATTTATGACCAACGTGATTACATGAAAAAAAATAACCAAAGGATTTTTGAAACCTAGTCATATGATGTTGCCTTGGGGGAAAATATCCTTTAACTTTATTCTTGTTAAATTTGGGTGGAATACTAGTATTCTATTAAACATGATTTTCCTTTTTTTGTTTCTTCCATTATTCATGGGACTTTTGAGAGCATCTGCATAGGTTTTTAGGTTTTCTTCATTTTCCTTATTTGGTGGCACTTTGGGATACTCTTTGATATTCATATGATCTTATTTATACCAAAGACCAATATTGATAAATGGAGATCTATGGTTATTGATAATATCATTTAAGATTTCAATACTCTTTTCATACCTAAGGCTTCTTTTCAACTTAGTAGTTGTTTTTTCTAGTTCCTTCTTTAAGGGAACAATTTTAGACTCTAGTATCTCACAATTTTCTTCCCTTTTTAAAAATTTAATTCCCACTTCTTCCTCTATTATTTTTTCCTCTTTATGTTGAATTTTTAAGTTAATGATTTTTTATTTTGAATCAAAATCCTCTTCTTCATACTTTTGAATATGTAACTTTTGATTTAGATTCCTTTTCTTAAGATACTTGATGTCATTTAGGACACAAATGAGTTCTTCTTCTATATCCACTTCCCCATCTGAATGATTCTCTTCTTCTCTTTTGTTTGAAATTTACAAGAAATCCCCATATGATTCTATTTCCATGAATATAATTTATTTTACATCATTTCTTGAGATACTTTCATTTTTCTCCTCAGATGAGCTAGTTTACTCTTTGGAATAGAGGTTTTTCTTATGCTTATGAAGGTTCTTATTTTTCTCAGGTTCTCCCTTCTTGTATATATTTTTATATTGATGGTGTTAGCTCCCTTTCTTCTTGTTATGATCTTCATCATAATCACTATTATCCTTTTCTACATATGGATACTTAGCAGAAAATTTCCTATTTTTTCACAGTTAAAAAATTTGAAGGGTAGCTTACCTTTGTATTTTTTAGATCATTTCTTTAGCTTCCTCAAAAAATGAGCTTCATCTTCATTTGATTCATTGCTGGAGCAATCACATGGTTTGAGCTTCTTAATCTTCATATTTTTTGAGGATTTGAAGGGTTCCTCCCACTTTGATGATTTCTCCTTTCCAACTCTCATTTTATATGCTATGAGGATCCCATGTAGGTCATCCATTTTTTAAGCATTCAAATCCTTAATTTATTCAATAGTATAAAATTTGAAGTCAAACCTAAAGGGGAGAGAACTTAACACCTTTTTCAAAATCATTACATCTTCAAATTTTTCTCCAAGACTTTTGATGGTGTTGACAATTTCATCCACATGAAGAAGGTAGGCTGCAATTTTTTCATCATCTTTCATTTTCAGACTCTCTAATTGACTTATATGAGTTTGAAGTTTAGCTTTATTCAAATTTTCATCTCTTTCATAAATGTTCTTGATTTTTTCCCAAATTTCTTTTACTGATTTACAAAGCATCACTTTGATGAAACTATGATTCTGACAAACCACATAATATTGCATTCATAGCTTTTGCATTATTTTCACTTACCTTCTTTCTATCCTGATCTATTAGTGGAGATGATGGAGTTACATAACTGGTCTCAATTGATTTACAGATATCAAATTCAATATCCATTAGATAAGTACACATATTTTTGATCCAAAAATCATAGTTAGTTCCATAAAAAAAAATCTCTATTTGAGGAGAAGCCTTCTTGACATGCCATGTGTGGTTCTAAGATCTACCTTCTAGTTGTTAGACTATTCTTGAAGGAAATTACTTTGATACCAATTGATGAACACACACTTATACTAGGGGTGAATCAATATAATACAATATTTTTCTTATTTAAAAAATTAGTATCCAAAATAACATCAATCACAAAAGATCCAAAAATTATGAACACAAGATCTATGTGGAAACCCTTTTAGGAGAAAAACCATGGAGAAAAGACTCCTTGGATCTACTATCCAAATCCACTCACAAAAATATTTCTTACAAACATTTATAGGCACTAACCTATTAAAGACACCAATCCCCATTATTAATAGGCACTAGCCTACTCAAGACACCAATCCCCACAATTCACAGGCACCAACCTACTCGAGACACCAATCCCCAAATTTTGTTGACACCAACCTACTGGAGACACCAATACCCACAATTCATAGACACAACCCTACTAGAGACACCAATCCCCAAAATTTATAGGAACCAAACTACTTGAGACACCAATCCCCAAAACTAAGCACATCCTTAGCAAGAGATACCAATCTATTCTCTTAGTAAACACCAACCTCCAAATTATCTTCTTTAATGAATGACAATAACTTAAAATCCTTCACAATGATCTACTATGTATTCCAAATTCATAATTAAGTCTTCTAAATGTTCTTAAATCTTAGAGATTTTCCTTTTAATTCATTCCACACTTCACTCAGAATTTTTCTTTGAACAATGATCAATAATTCATTACATACTCAAGAAATATGCATGAATGATAATTAGTTCATTTCACCCTCTCACTACTCTTTAATTATTTTTATTTCATTCCAATCATGGTTATAAATACACTCTTAATGACCTCTCATTCATTTACTTGTAGAAATATGCCTTTTTATCTTTATTTCACACTCCCTTTTCTTCAATAGTTCACCATTTCTCCACACTTCCACATGTTAAATATTTCCAACTATATGTCCTTTAACACCATTTTCATCTCTTAAAAGGGTGTGATTTCTTCCCACGAGTCGGCCCAAAAAACATTCTTTTGAATGTAAGGAACGAGTCGACCTTTTCAGACTGATATATGAATTTATTATTTTTACCTTGACTTTCAGAGATTTGTTTTGTTTTCACCTTGTTTTATGGCTTTCCATGACCTCCATGGACCTTCTTTGACTTCCACTTTATTCCATGGCTTTCCCTTCGTAGACCTCATTTGACTTCCACCTTGTTCCTTTACTAGACTTTCCTTGACCAAATCCATTGTTACGTGGATTTTTAGACTTTTTATCACCCAAGAAACACTATGGATCACTTCCTTTGTTCCACACCACACATTCTTTGTTCCATGACATTCTCACCTCCAAACAATTTTGGGACACTACAAAATGACTTCCTTTTTGTGTGGCTTTTGAAAACTCGTGAAACACTACAAAATGAATTCCTTTATTACGCGACTTGTAGAATTCAAACTGCACTAAATTTTTTTGTTTGAAATCAATGGCAATATTTATAACAAGGGGAAGTATCCAAAGTGAGTAGTAACTATAAGCTGTCAAATTATGTGCTATATTTAAATCAAATGTTCCACCGTTGACTAAATTTGACCAACTTTGACCTAATAATTTATACATATAGAGTGCCTTAAATATGAAAATACAAACAATGGATCCTACCTCAAATTTTATGAGGTTTCTAAAAGTGTAAATAAATCAGAAAAATTCTATTTTTTTTCTTTTATATATAGTATTTTTCAAAAATAATGAAATCACAATAACTAGAAAAAATTATATCAAAAGAGGTTCAAATTTGGACTAAATAATTTATTTCATGTCTAACACAAACCATAAAAAATTTCTAAAAAATTCACAAATTTGTGTGAGATATGGTGGGGAAAACATAGTTTCCAAAAGCCAATTCTTCGATACCACTTGTTAAGATATTTCTTTATCAAATTACTCAAATATAGTCCA
Source organism: Taxus chinensis (assembly GCA_019776745.2). Taxonomy (NCBI): domain Eukaryota; kingdom Viridiplantae; phylum Streptophyta; class Pinopsida; order Cupressales; family Taxaceae; genus Taxus; species Taxus chinensis. Next base: position 530,942,237 of record CM034151.1, on the reverse strand, counting down.
CTTTTAGGGGGATACCTAATATAGACGCATCATCAAAAGAACTCAATAATGGAAATTTTCATTTAAACATGGTCATATAGGGTCAATATAAACATGTTAGAGTGTTTTGAGGTCATGAGAGAGAGAGAGAGAGAGAGAGAGGTGGTCAAGTGTTATGAAATTCAAATTCACCCTTTTTCCTCCATTTTGGCAATTCAAAATTCTAAAGCATGTAAAAATGAGGTCATACTGATTTTGATAGTTTTTGAAGTGTGTATGAATGTTAGAACATGTTTTCATGTGTCTTAAGGCGAAGGATGAGTCTATATATGTTTTAAGAGGATGTAATATTCCAACTTTGGCCATAGATGAGGATAACGAGTCATGTAGTTAGTTAGTTAGGGAAAAAGTGTGAAGGTAAATGAGATAAAAAAGAAGAGTTCGAATGAATTAGGGAGTGATCCTCCAAGAAGGAATATGATAGGATTCCTTGAGGAGAGAGAGGCTTGAGGAATGAGAATGAAGAAGAGTAAGACAAAAATTTGTAAGAATCTAGTTATATCAATATAGAATGCTTTGTTTTTGTATTGATTTCTTGCTTTGATCATAGTGGTTTCTTATTTTTTTGTTCAAAGTATTGTGGTATACCTTTTATTTCATTTGAAAAGTGGTAATGACATCATTGATGAAGGTTTTGATTAAAGAGTGAGTTTAACTACTTGTTTCTTGGCTTGAAAATTAATATAGTGACTGTGTATGCAAGTTTTAATGATCTGTTTTGGGACAACAATGATAAATTTTGAATATATTTTGCAAATGACTCAAAATTTGGTTTGTAAGTGGAAATGGGAATTATACAAATGTTTTTTTAATATATTACATTAATTTTGATTATTTTTGGAGTTGTGAATTATTTCTTATCTAGATTGAGAATGCATGCAAATTGTTTGACGTAATGTCTTCCCGGGTAAAACAATCATAAATTTTAAATCATATAATTAAAATGTATGAAATTTGGAACATAATTTCCTTTTAGAGACTCATAAAATATATAATTTTTTTAGATAAATGGTAATAGTGCATAAAAATATATTCATGACAAAAAAAATTTGCAAACTGTTTGGTCTTAAGGGCACATAATTACAAGTTTGAGTAAGATATGTGAAAGAATACTATTATGATCTTTTGGAATCAATTTTATAGTTGTATTAACACTTATTTTAAGTAATTAAAAGGTTAAATGTATTGGTAAGTTTCATATAAGGCTAAAAGATCAGAATTTTCTATGTTGAAGTCAAGAAGCTAGTGAAGTGAAGGGAAGAACAAATTGGAGAAAAGGGTAAGATGGTGGTTTAATTGATTATGGATCATTATGAAGATGTACTTAGATATGAAATGAGATGTTTAAATAGGTAATAGTTATTAATAAAGGAATTAAGATGAACTTGGTCAAAAATTTCTTTCAAAAATAATCCATTTTAGGGTTTTGAAAGATCCTTGTCTGCAGAGTATGGTGTAAGCTTGTTGTTGATTCCTCCTAACTTCTTGAATGCATGAAAAATTATATTTTGATCTTCATCAATACCTCTGGAATTCATAATAAATGATTAAATATACTAAATTATATTATATGTGATGCCTTCGGGAGAATCACCCCCACCCATATTTATATACATAAATATGAAGGGTCACACCTTTTCAACTAATTACGACACACCCTTTTATCCTGATTAGGTTAGAATACATTATTAATTAAGAAATAATAAATGAAAGGTTAATGTTATGCACTCCACTACATACCCTTAATAATCGTATGAATATATAATGTTAAGGACATAACGTAAACAAGGCATATTAATTAATCCACAATTAATTAATTAACTAGTCTTTCTTCCCATCTATTTCCCTTAGATTATTAATGCTACTTAATTAATATTATTCACTATTAAATAATCATAATCCTACATATCCTTAATCTCACATTCACTAAGAATTTTAATTTTTCCAAAAGTAAATCTATAAAAGCAACACTTTAACCCCTTCCCAAACACACTTAATTATCATGCTATCATTCTATATCTAGAAAGTCAATGCATAATTGAGAACCCCTTTATTGAGGATAGAAGGATATATAAATATGGGTCACACCAATTTAAATGTTCCTCTTTCCTCATAAAATTTCTCCTCCTAAGAAAATAATCACTACTTCCTTTGTCTCAAACTTAGTTAAACCAAGGATATCCAAAAATTAGAGATAAATCCAAATGTATATGGGAGAGGTTTGATGTTATTTTATTTTAGGAAAAAAATATTATTAGAATTCACATTATAGTTTGTATTAGGTTTAACAATATAATGAGTTGTATTAAAGACCTCATAAATTGGTTTTTAGAGATATTGAGGCGGTCTTACCAACCTCCACCTTAAAATAGAATTTGTTAGACATGTGAGGAATTAAATTGTCCTATAAATTGTCCTAGAGGTGTTGTGATGTTGATTGATCATAATAATACAATAATTTGTGCCTCGATATTTTTTTTTGCAATGTAATCTATATCTTTGATCAAATTTGGTATCAAATTCTTGTTATGTACTACCCTACACGGGTATTTCTTTTGTTTTTATGTGAAAACCATGATATGTCTTTCCTAGGTCTTTGGAAATTGATTAGTCCTGTAAAGGAAATCACATCAACATAGGGATATGTGTGGAAGGTTCTCACACATGGAAATTTCTTTCATTTTTGAGTTATTTTCATTCAACCTGACTACGTGATTGGGGAAACTACTACAGATACAGTAAATATAGTCAGTATTCAAAAAAATTATTTGACTTCGGGACATGTGACCAACCAACCAATCGACCATCCCTGCCATGCTAACTAACACAAAACATGTAAGTATTTTTTATTATACATATTCTTATATGATTATAAATAGGTATGTTTAGTGTCAATTTTGACCCATGTATGCATGTTAGGATGTAACCAATTATAAGCATTTGCTTCTTTTAAAATTCAATTTAGTATTTGATGTTTAAATAAACATTAATTTAAGCCTTTTTATCTCTATGGTCATGTCAAGATAAGTGTTTCATCTTGTGTCAAACACATGTAAAATAAAATATATTAGTGATGTATAGGTGATTATTAGGTTTTGTATTTTATTTTGCATCTCTATTGTATGATCGTATTCTCAATGGAAAATGATGTCATGTGTTAGTATTTTGTCTAGATATAATATGGGCATTCCATTAGATAAATTCAATGGAATCAACTTTCATACATGGAAAGTAAAAATTCAGATATAACTGAAGAGTGACAACATTTGCGGAGTAGTATGTGGAAAGAATAGAAACACGTAGGTACTAGTAAATTTTTAGAATGGGAGAGTGAGGATGAAAAAACTAAACCCATTATTTGGTTTAGATTGTTCAATTCTACACGTCATGATGTAGATCTAGAAAACTCCTTTAAGGATATATGGGAAATATTGAACAAAACTTTTGGTGGTAAAGCTATAAAGACAAAAATTTCTTTAAAATTACAATTGTTCAAACTCAAAATGAATGATAGAACTATCATGTTAAGCCATATCAATGATTCGAGATCCCTCATGATACAATTGGTAAAATTTTAAGATTAAGTTGATAAAGAGGATGCAAACACTATTTTATTGATTATTATTCCTCCTAAATACAGTAATGTTGTTTTCACTCTTGGTCAAATTCCTTCCCAATCATTGGAAGACAAAATTTTAGCACTCCTGGCTGAAGAGAAAAGAACTACATAATAAATAATGAAGGAAACTTTGATGTATTCAAGGAGAAACCATAGAAAAACTAACAAGAACAAAGAGGAAATTGAATGCTTCTATTGTAAGAAAAAGGGACATACATCCTATCATTGAATTTTTTAGCTAAAAAAATTATCAAAGGTAAGCTCAAAATAAATGAGGCTAATATAGTCACTAATCATAAATCATAAAATGAGGATGAACCAATGAACAAATAAAATGGGTATAATTTTAAAGATTTTATGTATTGAGTAAGTAGCGACTGTTAGGAGGATGGAGAAAATGGAAGTAACAGGTTAAATAGAGATCTCTCGCTAATCATCAATGACGGGGCCACATACGAGTATTAATGCCATTTATTTGTAGTTTTTTTCTTTCTGTTGTGTGTGAAAATAAGAACAATTGATGCATTCCTATTCAATTATAATGTGTGAGAAATTCATGTAATTTCCCCTAATGTAAGATAGTGATGAGAACTAATGTAAGTAATATAGCATCAAGGTGACACATTATAGTATAGGATAATTCTTCCCCCATGTTCATATTAAGGTGGAAAGTTAGGAAAAAAATATTATTAATGTTCACATTATAGTTTATATTAGGTTGAATAATATAATGAGTTATATTACTCAACTCATTATTTGGTTATTAGAGATATTGAGGTGGTTGTACCAACCTCCACCATTAAAAAAAAATTGTTAGACATATGAGGGGTTGAATTATCCTAGAAAGTGTAATAGATGTTGTGATGTTGATTGATTGGATTAATATGATTGTTTGTGCCTCAATATTTGTTTTGCAATGTAATATAGATCTCTGATCACATTTTCTTAAATGATTTTTCTCTCTTTCTTTTCCCTTGTAATGTATCATCTTATTGTAATTAGATTTTAAATGTTTAATCAAGGATGAAGTTTATATGTGTAAGTTCATTTTATGTTTTAGATTAGGCCATTCTATTAAATCGTACATACACATTCAGTATGGGTTTTTCCCCTTTGGCTAATCAATTCCTTACACAATTTTCGATCAATATTGTGTACAAGGTATCCTATGCTCAAATGTCAAAGATGTGACACGGATTCGATGAGCCCATTAGTGACTATGTTTTGCAATACAATATTATACTTACTAAAATGAAAAATATCCTAGCTGATAATGATCTCCAATATATATTCTCTCAAATCTATCTTATTGCTTTATAAGAATCGACTATCTTTGATAAGTTTAAGTCATTTGATCAATTATTTCGCACATAGAAATATCATGAGGATAATATCCTTGCAATAAGTAAGATAAAATATGTTTCTATTTCTCCTAATACATATAATTATAAGTTTAAAGGAAAACATAATTTCAAAGGAAAACCCAATGATAAAAAAACTGATGCTAAATTTACTTTTAATGATGTATTTTAATCTACCAAGTTAAATTACAATGCATTCCTCAATGAAAATTCATATTCTTGCCTTCTTCACCCCAAATAGTACTTCAAAAGTTGCTAGACTATAACTTTGTATCTCTCCCTCTGGTTCTTAAGGTTCATAAAAACAAGCCTCATAGAAAATATTTTTACTCTAATGCCTATTTTGATTATTATAGATGTGTTAGCCATTTTACTAATTGATGTGTGAATCTTCATCATGTTATCCTAGATCTTATTGATGTAAATGATGTTGAATTTGACTTGCCTCATGAGAAATATAAGCCCATTAATGATAATGATAAGCTTAATATTTTTAATGACCTACTTCATAATCATAATACTACTAAATCTAATATTCAAGTGCACCATACTTATGAATATCATTCTCCTCCTCCTTCTTATTATCACTCAGTAGATTATCTGATTCTTACTATCACTCAGTAGATTATCTGATTCTTACTATCACTCCTATGTTTACTCCTATGCCTATTATTAGGTTTGATGAATCTAATGTTTCTCATTATCTAGTTTCAAATACACTTTATGTTTGATCTTTTGTTGGCACAAGTCCTATTCATAATGTTTTAAGTGACATTGGTGTTAGACAAAATATGTGTACATTAAAATTGATTTCCTCTCTTGGATATACTAAGAAAAACATGATATTTGATACTAAGACCTCACTTGGGCATATTGTTACAACTCGTCTGGTCAACTCTACTATTATCACCACTGGCTTATTCAACATGTGTATAGGTTGATTCACACTCTTAAGGCCACACCATATATTTCACACTAATATTCAAAGGTGATATATAAAAAATAAGTTCTTACAGTCAAATATATCCCATATGAGACCCCATTTCCTTATCCTTTTATTAAATTTTTTATAATTTCAACAACTAAGCCCATGAAAACTATACATTCTACCCCTAACAACACTATTCCTTGCAAACATCATCATATGGCTCCTATTTAACATCCTATGTCCCTGTTATCCAAAATTTCCCCTTTCAGGTATTTTGATATCTTAAATTGATTATTTAAACTTGGAAAAAGGTAAAACTAATTAAAATGGAGAAATTAAGTGTTTTAAGTCTTTCCCTCCTCTTTTGCATGACTCATTAGTTCCATATATAGTCAAAAAATCAATAAAAAATGGACTAAGGGGTCATTTTGAGTGTATTGCGGAAATGTGGATCGAAGGAGGAACTCAGGAACTAGTTCCCCGAGGTCAACAAGTTCTCCGCATTGCTCTAAAGTCCACAATATAAGAAATTGGGAAAGTTGTAGTGTACTACAAAATTTTAGGTGGCGGATAGAATTTAGGAACAAGTTCCCCACACTTGGGTTCAAACCATGGGCCGAGGGGGATAGAGGATTGTGGAGATGCGGGTGCAAGGAGGAACGAAAAAAGAGTTAGTTCCTCGCAAGGCTAGCTAGGCCACAATGCTAATGAAGGTGATGAGGTGGCAAGGAGTGTTGAGATGAGGAAATATAGTTCAAGGTTGAAAGTGTAGAAGGTTTGGGTGCGCGAACATAGGGTACGCAGGAGCGTGTAAAAGTATAGCAACACAGGGTGCACCCATACTTAGCCACTTTTGTAGATTAAGGCTATTTTGGGACATGGAGTGCATACAATGAAAAGATATGGAGACTTGAAGGCTACGCAAGGCTATTTTGGGCTAACAGGAGATCAAGCACCATGTAAAGTTTTGGAGCTAATAATAGGATTTGAACTAGGAGTTAACTATAGAAGATCTATTATTAGTACTTGTATGCTTTTTTATTTCTTATGTAAGGGCGCGTGGCTATTATTAACATGTAGCCTATTTGTGGAAGGTGCACAGGAAGTGAAGGGAAAGTCCCACCCCTATAAATATGCATTAATTTACACGGTTTAGATAGTTTGTGATTATTGTAGTGTCATGTTGTGAATCTGTTAGCACGTGTAACCATGGTGACATTATTATGATGTCTGAAGCTTTTTGTGTTTTACAAAATTTAATATAATTGATCTCATTGGCTAGATATTGGTGTTAGATGTAACTGAACATGGATCTTGTATGGTAAAACTTATTATAGTGATTGTTTAGTTATTCCTTCATATGGTTTAGATCTAGATCTGGTTTACGAAGTGTGGTTTAATTGATTATCTGTTATGGATCTAAAATATACTTGTAATCATGCTAACATCTTGAACAAGATTCTCTAAAGAGGGACCTGTTACCCTTGTGTGCTTCAGTTGAGTGCTCAATTCAAGATAAGTGATGTGTTAGCACACCTTCCGCTATTTGTAGTGAATTCTAGGCTACATAGAGGAGTATTATAGATTACAATGTATTGCGAGTGAGATGAAACTTGCGGGAAATGAGGGATGGGGTGGAACAACTCTATAGTTCTACCTGTGGTACGAATATCCACCAAACAAAAATCTAGATACCATTGTGGAAAAAGTGGGGATGAGAGGAAATGGGGGAAAATTCCATAGTTCTACGATTGCTTTGAATATCCACTTTATATGCATGACAAAGGAGAATTCATTAAAACCAGATTGTTCAGTCACATAGGGAACCAATTTCGACCCATTCTGTACCCTGGACTTAAAATTCCAATAATTTTTGACATGTTACTCCAATTTTGACAAAATTGGACTTTCTCGAAATCTCTCCACATCCTTTATATCACAAAATGTCTCTAGCATTAAAGATGTAGTTCCAAGTTGCTCAATAAGAATTTTTAATGAGGTATGGTACCTGTAGTATTTTTTTCACTCAAAACCCTAGATGCATTGGCACATCGCTTAGAAAAATATGAACACTCACTCAAAGCATGCAAAGGTACTAGGTCCCTATTTGTTACTGTCTTATCACGATGTTAGCATGCATATTCATAATAACCAGATCTCAAAGTGCATATCCCATTCTAAAAATTAGATCTATGAACTCAATTTGGAAACACACATAATAAGTAAACATACATATCACATAAGGATTAATACCAGATTCACCATATAATAACCATGAGAAGAAACGTCAATATTCAATATCCATCCACAATGATCCATTGTATTAAATCATGACAAACAATAGCTAAATACATACATAACACTGTCATAAGTCATGCATGATCATAAATCAACAACATAACTCTATTACATACAATCATACATTCACCCTCTAGAATCGTGAAAATCAATACATATATAGAGGGGGTGGGGAATTGCCCTTTTTTGAGCCCCTAAAATGACCAAGTACCAGAGGCATAAAGAGTTATGGTGAGAAAGAATAGGGCGTGAACGAATACGCATAAGTAACTTATGGGGATGCGTGAAGGATCGCACCCAGGTAGGATGGATTTGAGACTTAGTCATTTTTGGACTATGAGTAAAGTTACGTTATGGGAATGAATGGAAAAGTGACCAGATATAGTTATGGATAACGTTAAGCTATGGAGACTTGTAGGTCAGGAAAAACATATTCTAGGGCATCATTATAATTATCATAATAGGATAAGGAGCCTAGTTTATTAGGGATTAGCTATCACTTTCATGCTTAGGATAATTGATTAGGGAAACACATGATGATATTTGGCATGTTCTTTGGTAGTGGTTAGGTGTTCATGAAAGATTCCTTTAGGCCTTTTCTTGTAATGATGAGCGGTTATAGGAGATTTGTTACCTTTATTTCTTTTTATTTTTTTGCATGACATTCAGATAGAGAAGAGTGTGTATGTGTAGAGGATGGAGTGTGTGTGTGTGTGTGTGTGTGTGTGTGTGTGTGTGTGTGTGTGTGTGTGATACGTTGATACGTGATTGTGAGATCTGTAATGAAGCTATCATCGAGAGCATGTTGAGGCTCTGTTGTTGTATTATCTCCATCCATGGATCCTTAATGTATTATTGGCTACTGTAATGTGATGAATTAATATGATGGAGTGATTCTAAACATCTGTGTTATGCATATTGATATGTGTATCTTATTTTATGCTTATGGATCTAAATCCTTTTATTCTTGATAATACTCATGGTTTACATCGAATTCCTCCTTGTAGTTGTGATGTTTTTACCTATCTTATTATACATTGATGCTTAGATCTAGTTTCTTTGTTTTCTATCTTTGAATACATTCAGTCATATCTGAGATTTGTTCCTCTCATGGTGATAAATATTATTTAAAATCTCATATAAAGGAGGGTATCAACACCTATGCGCACCTTGGGTGAGCTCCCAGTCAGACTGGGTGATATGTTGGTGTTTCTTAGGGTTTGAAGAGAAGTTAGAGGAAAAAGGAGACTACATCTTGGTTCTATTGTCAGGACCTATTTTTGAATCTATTGTGAGAATGATGTGTAATGATGGAGAATGTGAATTTGGAAAGTGTCAAAGCATGGATTAAAATCATGGAGGATGAGTTCACTCAAAGATTTAACATTGGACCTGAGTTTGATGCACATAAATGAGTAAAAGAACACCTATATGAAACATTTTTTTTGTTGTTTCCCTATGGAGTTGTATGAATGGCTATCATCATATGCATCTAGGTCAAGTTGGTACTATAGAGCTCGTGTATGAACCCAAGATGAGTATCAGAGGCTACATGATGCTGATTTGACCTAGACCCGTCTTTTTTATCACTGGTGGAGTAGAGTGTTGACTAGTTATACCTTGGAATACATTATTTTTACATATTATTTCTTGAAGGTTAATGAGTTTGATTTCTTGAGGGGGTCTAGAGGATCATTCTTTCTTGTTATTCCACTTGCTATCAATATTCCAGTTATTACTTTGAGTTTGGAATTCTTTCCTATAGTTGGCTAAGCTCCTACTAGGTGCAGGAAATGGAAGCTAGTATGGTGAAAGATGGCGGACCCTGTAGCTGAAATAGAAAGAGAGGAAAGCCAGCTCAAGTAAAATGAGGCTCGAGAGAGGGAGTTAGCGATACAATGTGAGGTTGTTGGAGTGATGGATTTATGGAGGTAGATGTTGCGGGGAAGATTTGAGGTTCACGTAGAGGGCATGAAATATGAGCAGTCTGCGCTACCCCATCTCGGAAAGTGTAGGAGAGAAACCCCCTCGGCTTCTGGTGAGAGCTCAGAATTTGGATGAGGGAGATCTGTAGGTGTGTATTTATGCCCACTTGGTGACCAAACCTTGGTGCTTAGTTTTTCAAATCTGGAGATAAGTATTGTTAACCTGGTTGGTCTTGGTACTGGTGGTCGAACGACACCTAAGAGATATAATTTTTCATTTGATACATCTATGGCCACATAGTCATTACCTATGTTCAAAGGGATCCTTTTTGGTACAAAATTTTTGCAATGTGGGGGTACACAAAGCTTGAGCACAACATCTGGGAGTGGTTTAACTTTGCAGATTGTCGGTGCGTAATTTAACATGATGGTGGAATCACATGGTGCAACTGTATTAGGCCCCTTACTTGTGATAGGAAGAGGATATGGTGGATCCGCAGGAGTTGGCACTAGTGGATTTAGTGGTGTTGGAGGTGGTGGAAATATTGGAGGAGGCCAAGGTTCTAGATCTAGTGGTAAAGGGCCTTAACAATCTCAGTAGGTATTTTTTGAGATGTCTTGTATTTTCCCGATTACAAGGGTGTGGAAGACGATGTAGAGAATGTACACAAATGTGATTTTCTATGGTGTGTGAAGGGTATCACTACCCTAGAGTAGAAGGCAATTCATTTCGTAACCATGTTGCAAGGGCGCGTACATAAGTGGTATAGGAAGTATGATCCACACCATACAGTGGTGGATTACATTGCGCTGCATGATGTGTTTTTAGCAGAGATCTACATTCCTAAGTTTGATTATAATAACATCAGTGTATTGAAGGATATTTAGAAAGGAATGGTGGAGAGTGTGCGAGAGTATGACACACACTTCAAAACTCTTTTGTCTGTGTTATCTTATGATATTTACCCATCTCATCATTTTCAGTTGTTTTTCAGAGGGCTGATCACTCCGTTTAGGAGGGCAGTTTCAAATATAACATTCAAAGATCCACGCAAGGCCCTAAAGTTTTCCTTGTGTGTTGAGGCCGTGGGAAGCATTGATACCGGTGTTAATCCATTTCTTGAAGTCCAGATTGTTGCCATGGAAAAGTATATGGAGAAATGTTATCCCGTAAAATTGACAAGGTCAATTTTACCGATAACCATACCGAAAATTTTGTTTCGATCCCTCGTCAGGGATCCTTCGCGTTCGAAACATTGTAAACTCCCTCCCCTGGAAATCTAGTTTTTGAACTTAGTCTTTTTGAGCCTTTTTTGGCTGGGCGCATGGATTTTCCTTGTAACACATAATTTTGATGCGCCCCCTTAAAAGCCTTTGGCGCATGGTTTTCCATGTTAGCACGCTTCTCGGTGCGCCAAAGGGCGCACGTAATCTACATGCAACACCAATTTTTGGTGCGCCAAAGGGAGCACATAACTTCATGTCGACAACGAATTTGGTGCGCCAAAGGCGCGCTCATTCTTCTGTTGCCATTTCCTTCCATGCGCCAAAGGGCGCACGCTTTCCCTTGTCGACAGCAGTTTCCATGCGCCATTTCAAAAGGTTGGTGGCGCATTGATGACAGGTTTTTATATAAATATCAGTGCGCGCCCAATGTCATTTTCATTCTTTTGTCGAGCACGTGATACTTCTGGACTTGTCAGCCCCTGCTCTGTCACTTTCATCGTGTTGTGGACCCGCTCAAGGAATTTTTGCTATATCTAAGGTAAGAGGTTCTCCCTCTTTTCCATTTCTGTGCTTTCGTGTTCTCGCTTTCGTGTTCTTGGTCTGGGCGTTTCTTGGTTTTTCGTTTTGGTTTGCTGGCCTGTTTTACTGAGGTTTGTTTAGGCTGGTTTCCCCCTTGGTTTGCTGGCCTGTTTTCTTCTTTTCTTTTCTTTTCCTCCTCCTCCCTCTTTCCAGATCTGCTGGAAGGGGAGCTGTTTTAAAATGGCTTGGTCTATGGATCTTTTGATATGAAACCCTTTGTCCAAGCGGCCTTTGAAATGGAGAAAAGAATGAATATGTTTGAGAAAGTGTTCTCTGGCGCACTGGCGCTCCTTGTTACAAAAAGGACAGTTGCGCCCCTCGGCGCACTCACACACCATGCAACACTTTCAAAATCCGCGCCTAATGGCGCACCTTTCCATCCTGCTGCAGTTTGAAATCATGCGCCCCTAAGCGCACCCCTTTTGCATGCTCCAAGTGTAAAACCCGCGCCTCCTTAAAAAGCCTTCGGCGCACCCTTTGTCCATGCTGCATAATGTTTCCATGCGCCAAAGAGCGCACCCAGTTTCGATGCAACAAAAGCCTTTTTCGCGCAAGTATAAAGATTACATAGGCGCTGGCGCACCCTCCGATGCAGTAACATGATGTTGTGTAAACCCTCCATGCGCCGCGCTATATTCCTTTGGCGCATCATTTGTTCATGTTACACAATCTTTCCATGCGCCATAGAGCGCATCGAACCCCAATGTAACACGCATTTCCTGTGCGCCCTGTTATAAAATGCAACCTGCTTCATCCATGCGCCATGCGCTTTTGGCGCCAATATAACCTCTGCAACATTCCTTTCTTGCGCGCCTTATCTATTTGGCCTGCCAGTTGCATTTTTCCTGCGCCCTGAGCCTTTAAATCTCTAACTCCTTCTGCTAGCTTTCCAATGGAAGATCAAATGACTAATTCAACCTTTTTGGATTGGGTCTCTCTTCTTCTTCATGCAGATCAGCAACTGAGTTCGAAAGAACACATGTCTACGTCAAGCAAGAAACCCACCAAACCAAGAGGAAAGGCTAAGCTGACAGAAGAAGAAATGAAATACAAATATCAGAGGGTCAGGATGCCCGAATCACAGGCTGAGTGCAGTATGGATGTCAGGGACTCAGAGTTGGGACACATTGACATGGATGAGTTCTGGGTTAGAACTCAGAAGGTTACAAGAAGTCCATGGATGGACAAGCTAATAGGCAGTGCCCTGCACTTTGCCGGAGGAATCCCTGTCAGCGCTGTGAACAATGAGTTCATGATGGTAGTTGCGCAATCTTTCAACAAGGACACAAGATGTGTCGAGAACAGCAAGGGCGAGGTAGTCATAAACCTCACTGCCCGTCATTTTGAGTTGATGCTTGGCATCCCTCACCACCGGAACTACGTGGCTGTTAGCCAACAGGAATGCATCAAGGCCTGGGAAGACAACGAAGGCCAGTGCATGCAGTTAATGAATGAGGTCTACCTAAAGAATAAGAAGGTAGTGACCCGGTGGCCTCAGACTATCCACCGAAGTGATTTCTCAGAGGAACTCAGTGATACTATCACTTTCCTAAGCAGAGTCTTCGGGCTTTCAGATGCCCACTATTTCCATAAGTGGATGCTGCGGTACCTGGAGACAATGAATAAGAATTTGCCCGATCAGCGCTTTTGCTGGGGTGAAATAATAAGCAACACCATCTCTGAGCAGCTACAACAGCTTGCCACAACTGGAGTATTTCATATGAACTCCTATGTAGTCTACGCTGCAGCATCGGCAAGGGATTACCCAGGGCTCAACCGAAGTGGAGTATGGCCTCAGGCCAAGATATTTGATTACTATCCAGAGCTGAGGCTAGAGAATAGTATCCCTCAATTTGCTAAAATCAATGATGTTTTCTTCTATCACATCATGTGCATGTTGCGGCCAAATTTGACTCATAGCCGGACAACCAAAAACATAGTGGCAGTCACAGAGAAATGGGGGGCCCTGTTCACCCAATTTCCCACGTTCACCTATCTAAGGGCTGCCAACTTTTTGGGAGAGCCAACCAGGCTACCAAGGTATGCTGGGCCAAAGCTGATTCTACTAGAATTATCAAGACAGCTGGTCACATACCATGAGAAGTGCCTCAAAAGAAAGAAGGGCGGAACTCCTTTCCCCCTCACAGTGGGCCGGTACACATGCTCCTCCTATCACAAGGCGAAGGAAATGTTCGCAGAGCTGGAGTTGCTGAATTTGAAACATGACTTCCCAGCCAGGCCTACCTTCGATCCTAGGGGCTGTCTACCAAGGGCTAAGCTTGATCCAATTCATGTCCCTCAAATTGAGGATATCTACATTGACGTTCTCCATGAGGTAGAACTCAGAAGAAAGGATCACTCTCGCTTGGCATTAACGGAAATCATCCAATACGGAGTGGCCATTGTCCCAAAAGGCTTCCAAACCACGGAAGACGAAGTAGACAAAGTGTATAATGACACAGAAGGGGATGATTGGCCCTTCCCGGACATTGACAGAAGCAAGGCTCCTCAAACAATTGAGGAAAGGGTCAAGGAGACTATGCGGAGAACAGAGCATTGGTGCCGCATGAACGGACTAATCTACCTCGGGGTAGATTTCACGACTTCCCCTTTGGGCAACGCACCTCCAAGGTCAAAGAAGCTGCTGAAAGGCAAAGGTGTCGAAGGTGAACCTAGCACCATTCAGGAGGAAGCCCCTGAAAGTCCTCTTCCTTCAGAGCCTGAACAAGTAATAACTCTGGATTCGCCAGAGAAAGAATTGACAGAGGATAGTCCTATACGCCCATCCACCCAGGATGTCGGCATCGCTACAACTTCAGAGGTCCCTTCTATCCCTTCTTCTTCTCTTCCTTCCCCTCCTCGAGTGACTCAAGCAACCACTCCTTTGGTTGTGTCCTCTGCCCCTTCTTCTACTCTTTCCCCCGCCTCTTCATCTATCTTCTCCTCCCTCGCTGATTTGTCTTCTTCCATTTCTTCCCTCATCTCCGAGCTCCCTTCCCTTCCTATGTCTTCTGCGGTTGCGGTTTCCCTTTCTCCCGTGGGCACTTCCTCGGCTATTCTTTCGATGCCGCCGCCGCGTGTCTCCACGTTTTTCCCCTCTTCTACCGTTGCTGCCTCCCCCTCTGTCTCTGGTCCTTCTTCTATAGGACCAGCTTGGATCTCTCAGCAGCTGAGCCAACAAAAGAGGAAAGTCCCCATCGCTCCGATGGACTTTTCGGTCATTCCGGCTAAAGGAGTAAAGAAGCACAAGCCGGTTACACGCTTCTCAAAGAGCGCTGCAGGTGAGAGAGTCATGGAAATAGCTTACCCCGACCCTCTCAAAGAGAAAGAAGATCTATCTCCGACAGATTTCACCGTGACCCAAGTCACAATGGGGACATCCTCAGAAAGTCTCCAGGGGAAGCTCTTTCCGCAGTTGATGCACTCTGCGAAAAGCTTCAAGAAACAAAGGAAGAAAAGAGGCTACTGAAAGAGCAGAATAATACCTGCTTCAAGCCTTACAAAAGATGGGAAGTGCACCTCCCACAACTGCCGCCGAGACTCCTGAGCTGCTCAGTCAGGAGAAGATTAATGAGTATTCAAAAATCGGCGAGCAAGGTATGGCTGTTTCTGCTTGGAGGAGCCAGATCCTCAAAGATAGTGAAAAAGTAATCGCCGAATATATCAGTTTATACCTGAACATCGAGAAGGCGAATAAGGAACTCCAAGCATTAGCAGGCCCAATATCAGAAGAGTTAGAGCATGCTAGACTCCAGCACGAGACCTTCCAACAAATGTTCGACTGTTCAGTCGAAGATCTGGTCAAGTTCGGAGTCTTCGGCCATCCAAGGGCCCTCAACAAAACTATGTCCACTTTGGACTATCGGATAGATCAGCTAGAATTCGTTTTGGAAAAGATAGACAAGGTGAAGGAAGAGGCCCTAGATGCAATGCATCAAATGGAGAAAATTGTTCTATCTATGACTCCAGGGTTGCTCACTCCTTCCCTCACCTTGAGATCAGCTGATGATACTATCCGGGTTTTCAAGGAGATAGCTTCTGAAGGGATAGGGCCAGAAGTCACGTTCGACATCGAATCCATCAACAACCTACTGGCCTGTAGGGACTTCATCGGGTCCCTAATCGAGGCGGGTAAAGATTATTCCAAACTCCCGGAAAAGCTCATAGATGAGCGGGAAACTTGTGAAGCAATCAGTGAACGGCACAAGGATCCGTCACAGGATCAATTTGGGCCGATGATCAGCAAGTTCTTGGAATACCGCGCTCAGTTCCACATATCATCACCTGAGCAGCACCAGAAACAGGCAACCCCTTTTCGGCCGCAGGATGATGATGATGAGTAGCTTCTTCTTCTTCTTCTTCTTCTTCTTCTCTTCTTCTCTCTCTGACTTTCTTTCCATAATATCTGAAGTAAGTTGGCACAAATGATGACATCATCCATGTTGCATCATGGGATGATGTCATCCATCTAAGTTGTCAAAGTCAACATGACTTTTAGATATTTTGTAAATATCTTTGTAAATAAGTGGTTGGCTCCTTTTTTGCCTTCTCTCTCTCCCTCATCTTCTATAAATATTGGAATACTTGTTGTATTCAAGGGTGAACATTTTTTAGATAGAAGTAGAAGTGAAGAGAGAGATTTTAAGCTTTCTTGTAACAGAAGAAAACAGTAATACAATTATTCAGACTTTGTGCTCAATAGCTGTGTTATACATTAGATCTTTCTTACGTTAGATCTGTATGTGTTTAATCTGTTGGATTCATATCTACTTTTCCGTCATTTGTTTATCAGTATTGCTTTGTTTATTTATGCAAGTAGGTTTGGCTCTGTTTACTACCAAACTAAAAACATAAATCTTCTGACCTTTCTGCTTTGGAATTCATTTCTTTTCTCCCTTCGGATCTGTTCTTTCTCTTCTCTCTCTTTCATTCCTTTCTTTTCGCAGCCTGGAATACTCTACCGGGATGAGATCCCAACCCCGAAGGCAGAATCTGTGAGACTTGCATAGGTTCCTGCTAGTAGAAATAGCAATAAACCAGTTTCGCTTTGCTGTCTCAAAGAGGGGCTAAGCCCTGCAACACTGTTGGCTCGTCTATCCATAGATCTGTCCACGCGACAGATTTTCGGACCAACAAGAAACTATATGTGAAATTGGCTCATGAGACTCACAATGGACTATGGTGCATGGACCATGAAATAGAGGGATATACAAAGGACAGTTTCCCACAAATATCAGTGCATTCCATGTCAGTGGACTGGGATTTACCATGGAGATCATGATGCAAGTAGGTGTCTGCTATTACAATGCATGATCCGAAAGAATGTATCTTGATATTGTAAGATTTACACCTCTACTACTCATGACACAAAGGATTGTAGGTTGATAGACAAGATCTATGATGTCATTGATACTATTTTGTGCTAGACTAGAATTTCCAGTAGTTCTAAGGATGATGGTCATCATTAAGAAGGGAACACGAATGGAAGAAGCCATAGAAGAGGCTTTTAAGGTGGATTCTAGGGCCATGGCGACTGCGGAGGGGGGAGAAGTGAATTTCCCCATGGAGCTTGTTATAACTATGGGTCTACAGAACATTACAGGTGGGAGTGTCTTGATTTTCTATAGTGCTCTTGGTGTGGGAAGAAGCACAAGTAAGAAGAGTGCCCAAAGTTATATGAACATATGAGCTAGAAGTAGTGGAAAAATACGGGAATTGGGATGGTGAGAGTAAAGCGTGTTGATCAATAATGGATATCACAGGTGGAACATGAATCTAAATTGGAACCTATGCTAGTGATGACACGGTCCGAGGTTGTGCACACTTGGGAGTTTCTAAAGTAGAGACCGCTTGTTACAAGGGAAGAGGTGATACATGGGAAGTATCTAGACTCAGCTCATCAGAAAGAATTCTATCAAGAGACCATGGAGGTAATTAGGAGTCTTCTAGAGGAGATTCAATATTTGAAGGAGAAATCATGAAAGTTAGAGTAGAAAAAAAGTGTTAAAGTCCCTCACATGGATATAGATGAAGTTAGGGAAGTATGTAAGATGTTGCACCAATAGAATATAATCCCTCTATTAGGAGAGTGGATGAGAGGAAAAATACCAAGTGACGGAGGAGGGCACAAGATTCAGGTTTTGCATGTTAATCTTCCTCCTCACAACATTGACTATGATAAGGAGATTACATTGAATGTAGTTGTTGATGGATGAATCCTAAGTAATATTATGATTGACACAGGCACATAAGTTAATGTTCTCATCTTGGACGCATGGAATCAAATGGGAAGACCTCCATTATAGTCATCTTCAAATGTGTTGTATATGGATAACAAGACAAAGGATATGCCCATTGGTGTCTTAAAGGATGCTTCTATAACTATCCAAGGGGGAAAATCAACTAGAGACTTCAAATTATTGATGCTTATTAAGGCATAAAACTTTCCAATGTTACTTGGGTAACCCTTGTGCTATAAGAACAATGCTGACTTACGGTTCAATAAGGGATATATAAGTTTTGATAACAAGGAGGAATGTGTTATCATTCCTTTGGTAGATGGAAAGTCAACACCCTATACTGAGCCCTTGGGAGAAGAATACCTAGACCAGATCTATGTGCATACTATTAGAGACCCTGAGGTTGTGCATCCAACAAAAGAAGGTGTTATTCAGTGGGAAGATGCTCAATCTATAAGTGATATGACTAGTGTGGCATGTGACAATTGGGTGCATGGGACAAATGATTTAGTCGGAAGGTAGTTAAGAGGCTCTGTGACGACAGTAAAAAAGGTGCACTCATTTAGGTGCCTAGGATGAAGAAAGTTTCCAAGTTACACTGGTGAAGGAAACCCTGATGTTTTCTTGCGAGCAATGGAGACCCAGTGGAGATGTGAGAACGAAAGAAGAAGTATATTTATCTATACATTGCACAGTACCGGAAGACGTTGGTTGGCAACCCATCAGGATAACCTTCTAGAGTGGCGCGAGGTGAGAATCATGTTCTCTGTTAGGTTTCTTTGAAGAAATGCACCTACTACTATAAAATACTATCATGGTAAGGAACCCACCTTGTTTCACATCCAAGCATGTGAGAAGGCCTAGATGGAAGGCACATAATCCTTACCTCCATCACTATGGGTGAATAATCTTACTCCACCTTACAAGGTTACACACGCATGGTAAGTTCATTCAGAGCTAAGCCTTCAGACCGGAAACTGGCCAGAATTAACGATCGATCTTATTCAAACTTTTGAGTATCAGAGTACTAATTCATCAGTGAATGAGGCACTGCAGGTTGTTAAATGCCTAACTATGTGAGATAGTGTCATGGTGGAGGAAAAAGTACTGGAGTTATTGGGTAAACCTAATTTGGAGGCGCATTTCAATGATGACTAATCAGAGGAAGTAAAAATTGAGTGTTCTTGCATGGAGAAGGAGAAAGGAAAGGTAGTCTACATTATATATGGTGAGAGGTGGAGAACCTGGATGTTAACTATATTGTGGGTACTCGTGAGGTTATGGATAGTGCTGATGAGGAAGCACACACTTACCATGAACCCCTGAAAATTAAGAAGGTTAACATTAGCTCAGAGGTAGAACCCAAGGAAGCTACTATTGGGGATTACTGGTCGGAAAGGGGGTTTCAAAGATTACTGATCTATTGCAAAAATTCCAAGATTTATTCCCATGTGGGTATCATAAACTCAAGGGAGTTCACCACTCCTTAGGAGAGATGTAGATCAAACTGAAGGATGGTGCATGTCTAATTTTGAAGATACCTTATCACATGAATCTGAATCTGTCTATCAAGGTCAAGGAGGAGATTAAAAATATGATTGCATCAAGAATCATTGAGGATGTTGAGGAATCAGAGTGGATAAGTCCAATGTTCATCATCATTAATAAGGATGGAGGGATAAGGATTTTCATTGACTATAGGGATTTGAATGTGGTGTGTGTCATTAATCCTATCCCAACCCCATTCATTGAGGAGATCCTAGAAGGAGTAGCTGGGTGCAAGATCTATTCATTTACAAATGGATTTTTGGAGTATCATCAGGTTATAATTGTAACGGAAGGAAAAGAGAAGACAAATTTCACCACTGAATGGGGAATTTTTTCCTATACAGTAATGAATTTTGGACTGAGGAACGTGCCTGTTGTTTTCATGAATTTTGGTTCAAGTGTTTTAGGACTTCATCCATAAGTTTATTTAAGTTTACCTAGATTATTCGATGGTTTACGAACTGGTAAAGGACCATTGTGACAATCTGAGGTTGATGTTTGAGAGATGTCGGCAGTTGAGTATATCTCTCAACATTAAGAAATGTGTTTTTTCTACCCCATTTAGCACCCTGTTGGGACATATCATATTGTTGGGTTTTTAAAATGATACTTTTAACAAACCATAGTCAGGGAACAACAAGTCCCTCCTCTTTAATGGGAGAGGTTCCCTTATTGAAAGCAAGCAACAAAACTTATATACAAATGTACAACTTTCAAAGTGTGGATTATTGATACTTTGAATTTTTTTATGCCCAAAGATCATCAATACAAAAGAATGGAAGAATTAAGAAGATGGGGAAGGAAGAACATAACAAAACCTTCAGGAAATATAGATGGTAGAGTATCACCTTATACAAATTGAACCAGGGATTTGCATAATAGAATCATTCACTTTCATAATCAATATAATTCCACAGATGTAAAGTTCCAGAAATCATATAAACAAGAACACAAAGTTTCCTATCATAAAAGATGGTAGATTCCCAAGTTTCAAACAAGGAAAGAATAAAAGTAGAGGAAGAAAGGGGAAAAATTATGTATTGATTACTTTGAATCTATTACCTTTACACAATACCAAGATCCAACCCTAATATAGGCGTGGAGAATCCATTAAATAGTTTCTAAGAATGGTTACATTTAGTTACAAAAATGATGGAAACTGATTCAAGAAATTGATGTCTGAGTCTCTCTAATGCCTTGGTCATTTCCATGCCTGACAGCAAAACCAAATGCATTGAATCACAGTCGTTCATCCTACCTTCGCAAAATTTGAATTCAAGCCATCCACGTGGGAGAGATTAAAAATGAAGCGGGCCTGAGGATGCCTTTTGTATTTTTTTCCCTTTGGAAAATTTTGGCCCACTCACCCACTTTTGATACGGCCTTAACACATGGTCTTACTTGAGTGGGGACAGAGTCGTGGCTCACTTTTATAATTTTACCTCTTTTTAATGTGGGCTCAAAGACTCAAATTGCTCCGTTGTCCCACCTCCCCACTTTGACTCTTGATGCGGGCTCAATATTTTACTTTTTACCTTGGCAAGGGTGGGGCTGTGGGTCACTTTTTAACTTTAAGATCCTTTATGGAAACAAATCTCAACTTCTCAAATCTCCTTGACGGCCCACTTTCACACTTTGAATTTCGATGCAAGCTTAATATTTGACTTTATCCCTTATGGAAACAAAGCCAAAATTCTCAAATCACTCTGATGGCCCACTTTCCTGCCTTGACTTTTCAACGACATCAAAACACAAAAAGGGCCCGCCTCTCCGCTAACACTTGAAAAATGACCAGGTGTCCTTTACTGGCCAGTTCAGTATTTTTTCATTTTTTGACTAAGTACCTTTTGTTTGGTGAGGCCGTATATCTGACCTTGGACACGTGGAGGCTCAACACACATTTGGGACCTTCCTCCAGATTTTTTCTTTGAAATTGTGTCAAGATGACACATGGAGGCTTCCACAAGCCCTTCTATACTTAGCTAATTCAACGATCGACTCTACCCTTTCTTTGACTCTGACCACATGGTGAGCCCACACACACTTGGGAACCCACTCTTAATTCTTCCTTTGAAGTTACATCATAGAGACACATGGAGAGCTCCCTTGGTTCTTTTATACTTAGCTGATTTGGGCCTACTTCCCACTT
Organism: Taxus chinensis; assembly: GCA_019776745.2. Lineage (NCBI taxonomy): Eukaryota > Viridiplantae > Streptophyta > Pinopsida > Cupressales > Taxaceae > Taxus > Taxus chinensis. The sequence continues at coordinate 530,920,325 of CM034151.1, read as the reverse complement.
GACTTATGTTGAACCCTAGACACATGGAGAGTTGGCACTCATTTGGATTTCCACTTTAGATTCACTTCCTGAAAGGGCACCGAGATGACTCATGGCTCCTTCCACCGGTCCTGGAATTTTCAATGGCCAACTCTATCTCTCCTTTGACTCTAACCACATGGCGAGTTGGCACTCATTTGGAGATTGACCCTTTGGTTTCATTTATGAAATTGTGCCATTGAGACACATGGAGGCTTCCACCGACCCTCTTATACTTAGTCAATTTAAACAACCAGCTCTATCCCTTTGTCGGACCTGGGACACGCAGAGGGCTGACACAAGTTTGGGGAACCATCCTTGGCTTTGACCCTTGAAGGTGTGTCGATGAGGAACGTGGTGCCATTCCGCTGAAAATTTCATACTTAGCCAATTTGAGCTTGTTTTGTCTTCCTTTAAGGCCTGGGACATGTGGAAATCCTACACTTATTTGAGGATTGTCCCTTCAGCCCTACCCTTGGAGTTGCACCATTTGGATGCATGGAGGTTTCTGCTTCCACTTAAAACATGGCCATGTCACATCCAATCAAATATTTTCATGTACTACCCATGGATGTTGGGGCAAAAATTTATGGGGAAGATACCTCCGTCATTCCCAACTATGGGAAAAAATAAAAAAGGAGAAAAACTCCACCATTACGCTCGAATTTCAAATTGTTCTCCATGGAATGGAAAACTACAAACAATACTAGGTTCGACGCGATCCAATACTCCAAGGAACTGACTTAACATTTTCAAAACTTGACTTTAAAAGAGGGGAATGTTGAGGATGGCAACAGCTGGCTCTTTTTGGGGATGACTTGACAAAGGAAGGAGGAAAGATCAAGAACCGTAGAAAAAATCTAGGAAAGCAAACCATTGCTTTATCCATTGGGAAAATAGAGTTAAAGGTCTCAACACAAAAGAAAAAACACATGAAAAGAAAATAAACCAAAAAAGGAAAGAGAGACACAAAGGAACGACCAAAAACCAAAACATTGTACACAATATACAGAAGGACTGCCTAGTCACCTAGGACCTGAACAACTTCAAATACTACCCACTATAAAGAAGTGGGAGAGAACTATCCATATAATCCAAATAGAAATAATTTTCTCTAGCAAAGTTCCTGATTTTCAAAGGACCAAGCCAAAGGGAATCAAACTTACCATGGATTCCTCGAGGTTCATGCCTTTTATCCCATAGTAGAATAATGTCTCCTACTTGAAAATATCTGGGTCTAGATTTCTTTTCAAACAAAGCTTTCACCCTCAGTTGATGATCTGATATCCTATCAAAAACCTGCAAACTATCTTCATTCTGTTAGGATAAATTTTATTATCCTAAATATTAATTATGCATAGTTGAATTATTTAATTAATTTTGTTAATTAAATGGTTATATTGTTATATGGTTAATCAACCATATTTGTCTGTATGCATACTGTTATATTGTTTTAAACAATATATTTGTTTTTATGTAATTGTTGCTTCTTGGGTGATTTGGAAGCTTGTTTATTCTGGCATTTGGTTGCACCTGTGCAACTCATTTTCTCGGATGTATTTGGCTATGCAATATCTATAAATATTGCATCCTATTCACTGTAATTTTTTAGTTGATTGAGATTAATAAAATTACACAGGCTTCCGTCCCTGTTTCTCAATCTACATTTGGTACCAGAGCAAAATTCTGGCCCTGTGAAGGTGTGGAAGAGAGAGCAGCAGAGAGAGAGGAGATTGGAGATGTGTTTGCAGCATTTGAGAGCCTGTGCAGCCTCGTGCAAACTCCCAGCCCCGTCCCTGCCTCCCCCACATCCTCCTGTTCCTTCCAGGTGCTTGGAAGGCAAAAAAATTTTGGCACTGGTGCTGGTTGCACCAGGCAAAAATTGCTAGAGGTATTGGAAATAATACTATTTTTTTTTCCAATAAAGGTTTTTTCTCTACATTATTTGGTCTCTACTGTATTTGGAATTTGCGTGGCTTGTTTTGGAGGTCTGTATATGCACCTGCAGTGAACAAACAGCCTCCTTAGACTGGATTTGGAACTCTGATCAAATCTGGTAGTGCTAAAAGCTTGGTCCATTCGTGACCTGCACAAGAAGAAATCCAAACAGTGATCAAGAATCAAACAGAGCAAAGAATAATAAAAAAAAGGAGGAGGCGCCCACGTTGGACCTGCACAAAATATACAGTGGAAGAAGAGAAATAAGCGGCCAAAGAAGAGGAAAAGCGGCCTGCATAAAGAATGTGAGCAAAAACGAATTCATTTGTCAGTGGCCTGTCCTCCTACGCCTGCAATAAAGGAGATAAAAACATTTTTTTTCAGCATATGCACCCATGCGTGGCCTGCACAAGGAAAAACATTTTTTTTAAAGCAAAAACCCTACTTTTCTCCCTTGCCCTCGCCATTCTTTGTCTCCCACGGCCTGTACAAGCAATAAACATTAAAAAATACGGCCCAGGAAACAAAAAACGCGGCCAAGGCAATTAAAAACGCGGCCAAAGGGAAAAAACGCGGCCCAGGAAGAAAAAATAGCGCCCAAATACAAAAAACGCGGCCTGTACATGCAAATCAGTGCGTGGGAAGATAAAAAATGCGGCCTGAGCAAGGAAATGCGGCCTGAGCAAGGAAATAAAGCTTCAGATCCATTTTTTAGGCAAATAAAACCCTAAAAATGCCCCTTCACCAGCATGCGCCACGTGGAGGCTCACAAAGTCACATTTTTTTAAAGGTAAGTCAATTTTACTTATCATTAAATACAATTTGCTTCCTTTCATAGCCCAAGCACCCTAAGTGGGCAAGTTGGCTAGTACATGTGCCTTGGGAGTGAGAGGTTTGAGGGTCAAATCCCACCAAAAACACTCAAAAACTCTCCTTTTTCATCTGGCGGATTTTTTGGCAGAACTGCTAAATTTAGCAGACTTTTTTGAATTTAGTTACAACTAACTAAATTTAGCGGAGAAATCCCTAATTTAGGGTAAAAAAAAATTTCTCCCAACTAGTCTGTTTTTTCATTCCAGACATTTTTTACAAAAGGAGACCCATCTAAAAATTGCATTTCAGCTATTTTGTTGAAATTTTTAGCATTTTGGGTCGTACTGGGCTCAGGAGGTCACCAGGACCCCGAAACTGAAATTTTTTGCCTATCATTCAAATTGTACTGTATATTGGACTAATTTGCAGGTTGCCATAGTCAACTGCAAAACTTTTTAACTGCTCAGAAATTGGCAGAATTGTAATAAAAAACAGTAAAATTGGTTTTGTAACACTCACGAGATCCTAGATCTCATTCGCAGCGTTCGGTATATACAATGCCTCTGGGAAGCGCTTATGGGTAAAGCCGTCGTGACTACTACTACACTTAATGCCTAATATAGCTGCAACAATGTCATCTAGGCATCATCCCTATAAATTGACAAGGAGTAATAAGGTCACAGTGCACACACTATGAGCCATCCCATCCATCTGTGAATGATTGCATGACATAAATCCGATGCACTGAGAAATTATCCAAGTATATAGTGAAGTTACGCACGCGTATGAGGATATTTTTTTGAGTCAGTGTCAATAATCACACAGACCCCATCAGTACTTTCTTGGTACCACGTATTGAATTCTTTCATGTACGTTAACGCCTCTTTCACATACCGCCGGGTATATAGAAAGGGAAAGCTTCTTCCACGTACCGACGGGTATATCAGAAGGGCACATATATAGAAAGGTTTGGTATATCAGACTGATGGTATATAGATTGGGAGACCTAATACTTGGAGTGATAAGAGCCAAACCCTGTCAATGATCTCTACAAAATGGGCACCAATGCCCCTAAATTTTTTCTTCCGGATTCACAACTACTCAGAGGAAACAACTATGTTGCATGGAAGACAAAAATCAAGACACAACTTGAGTTTGAAGAGATCTGGCCTGTTGTGAATGGTACTTTGACCAGATCACCACTGATACAACACAACAGCAATAGTTTGATAAAGCCGATCAGAAGGCCAAAATCATCATCTTGTTTGGAGTGTCCAATGATGTGCAACCCCACATTCAAGATGCCAAAACAGCCAAAGAAGCATGGGATAAGTTAAGCACGATGTATGAGGCTAAAAGAAATAATGTCATTCTGAATTTGAAGAGTCAATTACACACATTGAAATTCAAGAAGAATGAGAAAATTGAAGCTTTCTTAAGAAGAGTTACAGAATTGAGGGCTTCTCTTCTAGCCCTAGGAGAAGTGGTCAAAGATGATGATCTCATTCCCATTGTTTTGAGAGCACTCCCTTCTTCATACCACATTTTTGTAACAACACTAAACTTTTCAGATATGACAGTTAGTTTTGAAAAATTGGTAAACCTACTACAAGAAGAGGAAGCAATGCACAATAAGGATGATGAAGAGGAGCAGGCACTATCTTCACATCAAAAATGGAAAATAAAAGGTAAAGGAAAACCTAATTCCTATCAAAAGTCCCAAAATCAAAATCAGTATCATGGGGTCAGATCAACAAAAGAAGTAATGTCCAATCTGTAAAAGAGGACATGACCTAAAATATTGTTGGTACAATACTTATAAGAAAGGTTCATCAAGCAACTCTGGACCTCAACAACAAAAATCTTAAAAGGGAAAATCTAACTACAATCAAGGGAAGAAAAAGGGGAACTGGAAAAGAAGACCCCATCAGCAAGGAAATATTGCTGAGCAATAAGAATAGTCAGAGAATGAAGACTTCTTGTTCACTTGCTTGATCAAGTGAACCATCCACGTCATCTAGTGATGTTTGGTATGTTGATTCGGGAGCCACTTGACACATGACTAGCCACATAGAATGGTTTATTTCAATGAGGGACACGCCATCAAAAAATCATGTTTCGTTGGGAGATGATTCTTCATATATAGTTCAGGGGATTGGAAACATTTCTCTACCCCTTGGTTCATGCAAATGCAGACTATCAAATGTCCTTATATGTCCCTGGGTTGACAAAGAATCTTGATTTCAGTCAGTCAACTCCTAGATCACAACCTAAAAATTGATTTTGATAGTCATTCCGGCAAGAAACCATGTTTGATTCGAGAAAAATCAATAGGCTCAAACATAGTTGCAAAAGCCTCCAATGTGGGACGCATGTTCCAACTTGATTTTGTTTATAGAGACGATCAAGAACTTGTGGCTAAGAACTCCACCTTAGGATAGTTGTGGCATCAGAGACCTGGTCATGTAAGTTTCAATTATCTCGAAACACTTCACCAGTGTAATATGGTACATGGGTTACCATCTCTTCAGAAGGATACAGACAAGTTTCCTCACTGCCTAGTAGGAAAACAACATAGAGCGTCATTCCAAAAGAGTACTTATTGAGCTCAGGGTAAGCTTGATCTGGTTCATACTGATCTTTGCGGTCCAATGCAACCAAGTCATTCTAGATTTCAGTACTTCATGCTCATGTGTTGACGACTATTCAAGGCAAAATGTGGATTTTTTGTCTTCACAAGAAAAGTGAAGCATTTTGAAACCTTCAAAAGGTTCAAAGTATCCATTGAGAATGAAATTATTCATCACATCAGAACTCTCCACTCAGATCGAGGGGGGGAATTCACTAGTAATGAGTTCAAAGACTACCTACAAACTCACGTGATTCATCGACAAATGCCTCCTCCACACACACCACAACAGAATGGTGTTGTTCAGAGAAGAAATCGTACTATCATGGAAATGGTGTGATGCATGATCAGTGATTCTGATACTTGCAAAGACATTTTGGGAAGAAGCAGCAAAAACAACAGTGTATTTGTTGAACAGAGTGCCCACAACTTCTCTTGATGGAGTGACACCACATGAATCATGGTTGAAGTGGAAACCATCTATTTCACACCTCAAATTATTTTGGTGAAAAGGAAGCATGCACATACCCAAGTAGAACATAAATAATTTGGAAATGAAGTCACAAAAAATCAACTTCATTGGCTACACTGAAGAGACTCTTGGGTACAGATTGATGGATCCTGAAGACCAGAAAAGTCTACACTAGCAGAGATGTTGATTTTTTCAAGAAGAAGGAAGCAGAGTATCCTCCTCTAAACTCACCTGATGTATATTTTTCACCAGTTGTAAAAATTAAAGTTAATGTTCCCACAGAATGATGAAAGTGATGATGGGGATGATGGTGTTGATCATGATAGAACCACAACCCATAGGAACAATTCAGCATATGCCCAAGTGGTGTACTAACACATTACAAGATGCAAGAATGGATGCTCCACTGGATACATCCACCCCTGGACCATGGACTCATAGTAAAGCAAGAGAAGAAGTTAACTTTGTTGTGATGAGTAGAGTAATTGAATCTTGATGAGCCCTCTATAGTCCAGGAAGCCCTACAGTCAAAATCTTGGAAAGATGCCATGGATTCTGAATATCAATCAGTGATGAAAAATAACACTTGGCAGCTTGTCGATCTTCCACCAGGGAAGAAACCCATTGGATGCAGATGGATATTTAAAAAAAAGTACAAAGAAGATGGGACATGGGACAAGTACAAAGAAAGACTTGTAGCAAAGGGGTATACACAAAAATAAGGCATTGACTATGAGGAGACATTTTCTCCCATAGCTAAGATCAAAATGATCAGGATGATCTTTGCTCTAGCTGCACAGTTTGGTTGGAAAGTCCATCAAATGGACGTAAAAAGTTCCTTCCTAAATGGAGATTTACAAGAAGTCTACATGACTCAACCTGAGGGATATGTTGTACCTGGTCAAGAAGAAAAGGTATGTAGACTCAGGAAATCTCTGTATGGCCTCAAACAGACACCCCGTACATGGTACATAAATATTGATGAGCATCTCATACAACATGGATTTTTTAGAAATCCATATGACCCCAATCTCTACCTCAAAAAGCAAGGGGGGGGAGATTGTGATTGTTGTTGTCTATGTCGATGATCTAGTCATCACTGGAAGTTCAGTGAGGATGATCAATGCAACGAAGAAAGATCTTAATCGATCATTCGACATGACTGATCTCGGGCTGATGCACTATTGTCTTGGATTAGAAGTATGGTAGAAAGAGAATCACATTTTTGTTTCTCAGATGAAATATACCAACACAACGCTCTAGAAATTTAGGATGATGGATTGCACACCGATTACTACACCTATAGAAATAGATTACACTTATCTCGTTCAAATCCATCTCCTGAGGTAAGTGCCACTCTCTATTGGTAGTCTCATTCACCTAACCTACACTAGACCAAATAGCATCTTTGTAGTGAGCTATTTATATAGGTTCATGCAGGAACCCAAAGTTTTGTCATTGGAAAGCAGAAAGGTGCATATTGAGATATCTCAATGGATCATTGGATCTTGGTCTAGAATACAAGAAGAATGAAAACTTCTTCTTGACTGGATATTCAGATTCAGATCATGCAGGAAATATTGATGATAGAAAATCCACTTCAAGATTTGTGTTCTTTATGGGATCTGGACCAATATCATGGGGAAGTAAGAAACAACACTTTGTTTCTCGCTCTTCCACAAAAGCCGAGTATCATTCTGCAGGAGAAGCTATCTGTGAAGCAATTTGGCTACGTTCCATACTAGAAGGACTTGGAATACCACAGGACAAATTGACCACCATGTATGTTGACAATGAAGGTGTTCTCAAAAAATGTTCACAATCCAGTTTTTCATGAGAGAACAAAGCACATTGAGGTACATGTTCATTTCATACATGAACATGTGTTGAAGCACAACATACAGCTTCAATTTTTTCCAACAGCTGAACAATGAGCAGATATCTTCACAAATTCACTTGCACATGACAAGTTCAAGTTATTCAGAGAGTTCCTCTCCTCATCTATTGAGGTAATGAAAAATTAAGGGAGGAATGTTAGGTTAATTTATTATTTACCTAATATTATTTATTATGCATTTTGATTTATTTAATTAATTTTTTATAATTAAATATTATAAGTTGTTATATGGTTTTATCAACCATATTTGTCTTATTATGCATCACGAGTTATAATTGTTAAACAATATATTTGTAACAATGTATTGTTGCTTCCCGGATGTATTATTGGAAGCTATTTTATTAGGCATTTGGTTGCACCCTGTTACAACTCATTTTTTGTTTGTATTTGGCTGTGCAATATCTATAAATATTGCAACCTCATTCTATTGTAATTTTTTAGTTGATTGAGATTAATAAAATTATCAGGCTTCTGTCCCTGTTTCTCTAATTGATCCACTACAATTTCAACTTCTGCAGATACATGATTCTTTTCTTCAAGGAACATTTGAAAAATTGCTCATATTTAATGGCCTTTATTAAGTGTAAGGATAGTAGCTCCACTGTTATTAGTAAACTAGATTCCATTCACCATATACCAACTTGTAAATGGAGACATTCCAATAGCTCTTTTTGGTGTAATTCTATCATCCTAGAGATCATCATATAAGTTATCTATGTGCCAATTCCTCTAAGAGTCATTGAAAAGCTTCCGAATGATGGTTAACATATTCTTATTTGTTGATTCTGCTTGTCCATTCCCTTGAGGGTAGTAGTCTGAAGAATGAGAAAGGGAAATTCCATAACCATAGTAGAAATCCATCATCTCAGAAGAAAAATTTGAAGCATTATTAGTCATAATCTTGTTTGGTACCCCAAACCTTATCAATATGTTCTCTTTAATGAAATTACACACTACTTCAGAAGTAGTGCTTTTGACTAGAATGGCCTCTACCCACTTATTGAAGTAGTCTATAGAAGTTAACACATGAGTAAGCCCAACACTGGAGGGTGGGTTGAGAGTTCCAATGAAATCCAATCCCCACTATTGAAAAGGATCATCAATCACAACTGGTTTTAGTGGTAAAGCAGCCTACTTAGGTCTCCCAACAAAATTCTGACAGGATTCACACTTGCCTACCCATTTTGATGCATCTCTTAACAATGTAGGCCAATAGTACCTAACACGAAGGATTTTATGGGCCGTGACAACAGAAGAGAAATGCTCTCCATAAGCTTGATCATGAAAATATGAGAACAACTTCTTTTGTTGCTCTTTTTCTACACACTTCAAGAATCTTCCATCTATACCTTGCTTGAACAAGGCATTCTCCCATAATACATACTGTGTAAACCTTAGCTTGATAGCCCTCTTTTCCTTGGCACTCAAGATGGGATGGACATTCTATAAGTAAGAAAATGTGCAATATCAGAATACCATTCATCTATTGATCTCAAGGAAAAGGACAACATGGAACATCAACTGCTTCTTGGACAACAATGCATCAACTCCTTCAACAATAAGCTCACACAAGCCTTTACCCTGGACTAGCTTAGTTGACATGATATCAAGGTCATATTCTTCAAAATTTTCTACCCAATTTCCTCTCTTAGTTCCAAACTCCTATTGTGTACGAATGGACTTGATGGTTATATCATGAACAAGCACAAAAGAGTGAGAATTAAGAATATTAAAAATGAAACTGCTTGCACAATTTGACCACTACAAAAGCATGTTTCTCCATCATAGTATATTTCAACTCGCAAGATTTTAGAACATAGCTCATGAAGGAAATTGGAAGTTCATGATCCTCAAAATTCTTCTGAGTTAGCATAGCAGCCAAGGCACTCATTGTAGCATAGCAATAGATGATAAAATCCTTGTTGAAATCAAGACATGCCAAGATGAGGGTTTTAGCAATGGATTTCTTGATACCTTCAAATGCTTCCTTACCCTCAGAATTCAAAAAAAAAATTTGCTTTCCTTTCATCATGTGATAAATGCTCATAGTCAACTCTGTAAAATCAGGAATGAATATCCTTAAGAAGTTTATCTTGCCAAAGAAAGAGTGAACACAATTTTTGCTTATGGGAAGAGGAATCTTCTGGATTGCTTTAACTATTTCTGGATCTATCTTCATTCCTTCTTTGGATAAAATATGCTCCAACAACTTGCCTTTAATGACAAAAAATACATACTTCTTTGGATTGAGAGAGACTCTATGTTCTTTGCACTTGTAGAGGACTACTTCAAGATGTTGAAAGTGATATGCCCTTGTTTTGGAGAAAATAGTCAAATCATCAAGGTAAACAACCACACACTTTCCCTTCAAACTACCAAAATCCAAGTCCATTTCTCTCTGAAAGGTGGCACCAGCATTGATTAATACCAAAAGACATTCTCTTGATAAGCAAAGGTGTTCCCTAAGGAGTAGTGAAAGTAGTTTTGTGTTGATCTGGGGTGACTGACTTCCACTTCAATCTGATTGTATCCAAAAAATCCATCCAGCATAGAAAACATCTCAGATCCTATGACAACTTACAAAACTTGATCCATCATGGGAAGAGGATAGTTTTCCTTCAGAGAGGACTGATTCAAATTCCTGAAATCTACACAGATGCGAATCTCATCATTCTTCTTCCTAATAGGAACAATGTTGGCAATCCACGTTGAATGATGTATAGGGAAGATGATTTTTTACTTTAGCAACTTCTGGATCTCTTGAAACATAGTGTCGGAAACCTTGATATTTTATTTCCTTTTTTTCTTCTTGAATGGTTTGATCCCAGGTTTCAGAGGGATAAAATGTTACATCTCCTTTAGCTGGAAATCCTTGAGATCATCATACGAATAGGTGAAAACATTGGCATAACTTTTTAGCAGATTTACTACCTTCTTCTTCTCCTCTTGAGTGCAACAGAACATTTTCCAATGTTCACCATCTTGGGTTCATCAAGACTTCCAATATTAATATTTTCACATTCAACAGACTGTCAAGCTCCTTGGGAGGCTTTAGACTTGATGTACCTATCATGCTTATCAAACAAGTTTTCCAAAATCACCAGCCCTTTAGGGATCTTGTTACCTTTCAATTTGATGTAGCAATTTTTATTTGTCTCTTCCTTGATATCACCTTCATTAGAGGATACACACTCTCTAGGAAAGGTCTCACTTCCTTCAAAATAAAACTGGTCAAAATTATCCCTAAGCTTCAAGAATGAGAGAAAGTGTTGATCAGCATTGAAAACTTGGCATTTATTTGCATTATCTGGTATGATGGGCCTATGAATCATTTCAACGGTAAATTTCTCCTGAGAGAAATCTAGATAAGGAATCAATAAAGATCCAGAGACAACTAGAGAATCATCTCTAGTGTTCCTTTCTCTTGGCACAACTTTAATGGAGAAAGCATCAAGAAACTTAATGGAATACTAGACAAGATTCCTATTATGCTTAAATCTCCTATTCTTTACTTGAAAAATATCTCTGACTTCCTTCAAAATCAGCTTTGCATCACCACGAACACAAAGATTCTTCACTCCCATTTATTTGTCCATGTTCAATCCTAGTATGAGTGCCTCATATTCAGCTGTATTGTTTGTATTTTCAAAACAAATTTTGAAAGAAAAAGGCATAATGTTCCCTTCTAGAGATTTCAACACCACTCCAACTCTAGAACTAGATGAAGAGAATCTTCCATCAAACTCCAGAGTCTAAATGCCATTATGGTCATGAATCACTTCTTTAGGAAGCCTTTCCTCATCTTGTGACATGATCATGTAGTTACCATGACCTGTATCCTCATGGAGTATCTGTGCTTTTGGATCATCAGTCTTTTGCACAATGTATTCAGTTTGTTTCTTAGGTAGCAGCTTCTTCATTTTTCCATTGACTAGGATCAAAGCATGAGACCAGTCCATTTGAATTTCACCTCCTACCTCCTTATAGAAATTTCTACTCAGTTTCATCCCATATGAGGGAGGAATAACAGCTACCAAAATGGTGGCTAAGATCCTCTTCTTTGGAAAAGTAGAAAAAGATACTTGTGCATCTTTAATTATGCCAACCAAAGGTAATTTCCTAATTTCCATGGAATAACAGGAACCAAAGGAATGTGTTAGAGTCAGACCCAAAGCATGGGCTACCTTTGCAGGCATTACATTGTTTGATGCTCCCGAGTCTATAACACAACTACTGAGTTTATGGTCGGCTATGAGAAGGGTCACATAAAATGGTTCAATTTTCTCATTAGGGGAAGTGACTGCAACCACAAGGATTGATTGAGGTAAGGAAGAGGGGGTGGGAAAAATACCTTCAGAAGTACTGGATGAGACTTTGGATTTGGAATTGACAAATTTACTATTTTAGCAAAATCTTTTAGATGAGTCTGGTAAAAATCTGCCTTCGAAAGATATAGAGGTAGATGGGGAATCATTGTTAGGAACTTGAGAGACTTTTTATCTATCATTTTTAGGATTTGAAGGAGAAAGAGTTTTGGAAACAAAAGTAGAAGAAGGAGGATTAACATTACTCACCTTTTTTGTGGAGGAAGTGGGAATAGGAGCTCCTCTCCTTGTAACAACTGGGATAGTTATAGGAAACTCCTTAGATTTCTTAGTAGGCTGCACCACTTTCTCTTTTCTGTTTGTTTTCTCCCAAGTCATGACAACATATGAATCACTATTCATAGTTGTCACTCTTTCATCATATTTGTCTTCATCATCCATACCTTCAATTGTGAGGAAATGAACTTGAGATCCACCAAGCTCCTCCAGTTCTTCATCAACCTCTTCTTTTAGTTCTTCATAGAGTTCATTACACTCCTCATCATCAAGCTCTTCAAATTAACAAGTTGCATTGACCATAACCTTAATGGGTGGGCCTTCAATAGATAATATGGTCTGAGAAGTAGGAAGACCTTTCTCGGGGTGAAAATTATTCCTTGGAACATCTTGGTAAGGATTATGCTGAGCGAATTGTTTCTTGAGAGAAATGAGATAATTTGCAAGCTTCTGTATTAATTGATTTTAATTGGCTCCAAGGGAAGAGGAAGAGGAAAAAGCTTTAGATTTGGAGGATTCTCTTTTCTGTTTACTAGATATGATTAAATCATCCTCAACATTGATAGCCAAACGTTGATTATCATCCAAAGTTACAAGGTTAGCTCTTCTTAATGCATAAATCACTTCAGGAAACTGGGCATTGAGGAAGAAGAACTTTTGGATTTGATCCAATGGATGAGTATCCTATGGAATTTTATTAATTAGCTTGTTGAATTTATCCACAAACTCCCTCATGGTCTCAAATCGTTCCTTCTTAATATGATAAATTTGTGCTAACAGAGCATGGACATCTTCAGTGGGTTTGAAACACTGCTCAAACTGAGTTGTCATGGTATTCCAATTAGTGATCGACCCAATAGGAAGATGATAGAACCAATCAAAAACATTGTCCTGTAATGTCTCCACAAAAATCCTGATAAATACATCTTCATGTTCAACCCCAAGAACCCCACATGTAATAATGAAGGCTGCAATGTGTTCATCTAGATGAACCTTCCCATCACCTCGGAACTTGGGAAAACTTTTCTTGTTACCAATAGGTAACTCATGTAATGGCTGATGAAGAGTAAGAGGCCCAACCTATTGTCCCCAAGGCAAAGGGGATTCCATCTTTGGAAAAATTTACTGAAGGGGAACTGAAACACCAAGTATTAAAATACAAAGATTAGGACTGAGATGTTTCTGAGGAACGCTATCCTTGGAATTTCTATATTTAATAGAAAGTATGCTTGTAGAATGAGTTCCTCTTTTCCTTCTTGTTGGAAGAGAGAAGTTTTGTTGCTCCAAAATTTGAAAATGGGAATCCTCAACCACAGGAGCTTTCTTCCCATGTGTATACCATAGATTCGCCAGAACAACAATGATCTTGAATTTGTTATTTTAGAAAGGGATCCGTTTGAAATGAAATCCCCAGCCGAGTTGCCAAAAACTATTGAATTTTTAAAATGATACTTTTAACAAACCATAGTCATGGAACACCAAGTCCCTCCTCTTTAATGGGAGAGGTTCCCTTATTGAAAGCAAGCAACAAAACTTATATACAAATGTACAACTTTAAAAGTGTGGATTCCTGATACTTTGAAATGTTTTATGCCTAAAGATCATCGATACAAAAGAATGGAAGAATTAAGGAGATGGGGAAGGAAGAACATACCAATACCTTTAGGAAATATAGATGGCAGAGTATCACCTTATACATATTAAACTAGGGAGTTACATAATAGAATCATTCACTGTCATAACCAATATAATTCCACAGACATAAAGTTCCAGAAATTATATAAACAAGAACACAAAGTTTCCTATCATAAAAGATGGTAGATTCCCAAGTTTCAAACAAGGAAAGAAGAAAAGTAGAGGAAGAAAGGGGAAAACTTATGTATTGATTAGTTTGAATATATTACCTTTACACAGTACCAGGATCCAACCCTAACAATGGCATGGAGAAGCCATTAAATAGTTTCCAAGAACGGTTACATTTGGTTACAAAAATGATGAAAACTGATTCAAGAAACTGATGTCTAAGTCTCTCTAATGACTTGGCCATTTCCATGCCTAGCGGAAAAACTAGATGCATTGAATCACAGTCATTCATACTGCCTTCACAAACTTTGAATTTGAGCCGTCCACATGGGAGAGATTAAAAATGAAGTGGGCCTGAGGATTCCTTTTGTATTTTTTGCCCTTTGGAGAAATGGCACTTTGGAAAATTTTGGCCCACTCACCCACTTTTGATATGGCCTTGACACATGGCCTTACTTGAGTGGGAACGGAGTTGCGGTTCGCTATTATAATTTTACCTCTTTTCAATGCAGGCTTAAAGACTCAAATTGCTCTGTCGGCCCACCTCTCCACTTTGACTCTTGATGTGGGCTCAATATTTGAATTTTTACCTTGGCATGGGCGGGGCTGTGGGTCACTTTTTAACTTTAAGCTCCTTTATGGAAACAAAGCTCAAATTCTCAAATCACCTTGATGACCCACTTTCGTACTTTGCCTTTCGATGCGGGCTTAATATTTGACTTTATCCCTTATGGAAACAAAGCCAAAATTCTCAAATAAATCTAACAGCCCACTTTCCCACCTTAAATTTTCAATGGCATCAAAACATAAAAAGGGCCCACCTCCCTGATAACACTTGAAACATGGCCACGTGTCCTTTGTAGGCAAGTTCAGTATTTTTGCATTTTTTGACTAAGTCCCTTTTGTTTAGCGGGGCCATATATATGACCTTGGACACGTGGAGGCTCAACGCACATTTGGGACCTGCCTCCAGATTTTTCCTTTGAAGTTGTATCAAGATGACACGTGGAGGCTTCCGTAAACCCTTCTATACTTAGCTGATTCAACAATCGGCTCTTCCCTTTCTTTGACTCTGACCATGTGGCAAGCTTGTGCACACTTAGGAACCCACTCTTGATTATTCCTTTCAAGTTGCATCATAAAGAAACATGGAGAGCTCTGCCAGTTCTTTTATACTTAGCCTATTTGGACTTGCTTCCCACTTGACTTATGTTGAACCCTAGACACGTGGAGATCTGACGCTCATTTGGATTTTCACTTTGGATTTGCTTCCTAAAAGGGTGTCGAGCTAACACATGGCTCCTTTTGTTGGTCCTAGAATTTTTAATGGCCAACTTTATCTCTCCTTTGACTTTGACCACGTGGCGATTTGGCACTCATTTAGAGATTGGCCCTTTGGTTTCATTTTTCAAAATTGTGCCATTGAGACATGTGGAGGCTTCCGTCGACCCTCTTGTACTTAGTCAATTTAAACAACTGACTTTGTCCCTTTTTCAGACCGAGGACACGCAGAGGGCCAGCGAAAGTTTGGGAAACTACCCTTAGCTTCGACCCTTTGAACTTGCATCAATGAGGCATGTGGCATTGTCTGCTGAAACTTTCATACTTAGCTGATTTGATATTTTTTGTCTTCATTTCGGGCCTGGGACACTTGGAAAGCCTGTGCTTATTTGAGGACTGTCCCTTGGGCCCTTCCCTTGGATTTGTGTCATTTGGACGTGTGGAGGCTTCTACTTCCACTTGAAACATGGCCACACCACATCCAATCAGATATGTCCACGTACTACCCGTGGATGCTGGGGAAAAAATTGATGGGAAAGATACGCTCGTCATTCCTAACTGTGGGAAAAAATAAAAAAGAAGGGGAAAAACTCCACCTTTACGCCCAAATTCAAATTTTTCTCCATGGAATGGAAAACTACAAACAATACCAAGCTTCATGCGATCCAATACTCCAAGGTACCAATTCAAAATTTTTAAAACTTGACTTCAAAAGAGGGGAATTTTGAGGGCAACAACACATATGTAAAGAAGGCTTGCTAGTGGATCCTACCAAAGTTGCAGTTATCATGGGATTCGTAGAGCCTACCAGCTAGAGTGTGATGCACAGATTCCTTGGACATATAGGGTATTACAGGAAGTTCATCAAGGGATATGCCAAGATTTCTATGCCATTGGAGGAGTTGCTAAAGCACAAGAACAAGTTCTATTGGGGAGAGGCGCAACAGACAACCTTTGACACACTGAAGAATAGACTCATTATTGCACCCATATTAAAATTTCCCTCTTCAGATAAGCCTTTTCACATGCATGTTGATGCATTCGGGATGGTGATTAGAGCAGTCCTAGCACAACCTGTGGAGGGAATTGTTGACCATCCCTTGTGTTTTGATAGTAGGAAGTTAACCCCAATAGAACAAAATTATACTACCAAGGACCATGAGGCATTTTTGATGATTTACATACTACAAAAATTTAGGTAGGATTTTCTAGTGATGACATTTATCTTTTATATGGAAAACATGGCATTAAAGTACTTGGTGAATAAGGCCATCTTGCAAGGGAACATATGTAGGTGGGTTCCTATTGTTTCAAGAGTTTTAGTTTATGATTGTTTTAAAAAAGGGTAAAAGTAATTTGGGGCCTCACCATTTATCAAGGATTGACTCAAGAGAGGATATGCAAAGAATTAAGGATATAATGTCAGATGCAAAATTTTTTAGATTGTAACATGCACCCTCTAATTTGGAAGATATCATTGTGTTCTTAAGAATAGGTATGGTGCCAGAAGGGATGAAGGCCTTGGAGTGTAAATATTTAGTTGTATGTGTCACACCTTAAATGTTAATTAATGGATACCTATACAAGTTAAGCTAGGATGAGGTCTTGTGATGGCATGTACTAGAGCATGAGCACACTGCAATCATGGAGGAAACACATGGTGGGATTGCGAGAGGAAATTATGTAGGAAATGCCACCGAGCAAAAAATATTATTGGCAAGAATTTGTTGGGAAACCCTTTACCAAGATTTTATTGAATATTTTAAGGCCTGTGATCATTTCCAATGCCTTAATAATCCAGGAAAAAATGAAAGAAATGCCATTAAGAATAATAGCTAGTGTTGAACGGAAATAGGAAATCAAATTTTTAGGC
Source organism: Taxus chinensis (assembly GCA_019776745.2). Lineage (NCBI taxonomy): Eukaryota > Viridiplantae > Streptophyta > Pinopsida > Cupressales > Taxaceae > Taxus > Taxus chinensis. Next base: position 530,903,000 of record CM034151.1, on the reverse strand, counting down.
CCTATTTCACCTACCACGTGAAGGAAGGGTTCATGCTATATCATTACTTGTACTGATTATATAACATGGTGGGAAGAGGAAGTGCCTATGAGGGATTTCATGGTGGCCAAAACAACCATATTTTTATGGGAAAACATCATTAGTAGATATGGGTGCCATTGAGTTTAATGAGTGATAAGGGTACACATTTCCTAATGTAACAATAAGGGTTATGTTGGTAGAATTCATGGTGGCCCATCATAAGACTACGCCTTACCACCCACAAGATAATGGGACAACAAAAACATTTAACAAAATTTTGAGTCATGTGTTTACCAATATTTCTGATGTTGGGAAACAGGACTGGGATGAAAAAGTCTCAACCATGTTATGGACATATAAAATAACCTATAAAAGATTGAATAGATCCACACCATTTCAATTAGTTTTTAGCACATAATTTGTTTTACTGGTAGAGTTCATGCTACCCTCTCTATGTTGGGATTATACCAATTATACAGGTAAACAAGCAAGCAATGAAAAATGTAGGAAATGTAAATTAGAAATAAAATGCAATAAAATAGAAACACAGATTTAACGTGGTTCAGCCAAAATGGGCTACGTCCACCAGAAACATCCAATCCTTTTATTTAGTCCAGAAAAACTCTCTTACAGTGCATCAACTACTATAGTGAGCCTCATCTATTATGACCCTTTAAAGATATTAGAGTTTTTATCATTTCGGGGAAACATAGAAAACCACCCATTAGATTTGTGACATAACAAGGAACGGTCCAGATTTCAAAATACATAAATACATATTAAATTTATCTTACAGGGGCACTTCCCTCGATCCCCCCACCGGGGCACATGGCCCTTGGACCCTGTAAAAGGGGGTGAATTCCCCCTTTCAACCCTCGTCGCTATCAGGCTCCACAACCAACAATCTCTCACTTGGAGAATGATTGTTGTATCTCCACCACTACAGTGCCTACTTGGAATTTTCTTCTTGGCTTGTTTCTTCCACTTCAAGATCAATCTTGAAGACCCACAAAAGTTGAATGCAAATCCAACTTCTCCTTTTTCATTGACTTAGTAAACATATCAACAAGATTATCATCTGTATGGATCTTCACTAACTCAAGTTGCCCATCCTCCAACAGTTGTCATATGAAGTGATATCTTAGTTGAATGTGTTTTGTTCTTGAATGGAAGGCTGAGTTCTTTGCCATGTGAATTACACTTTGAATATCACTCTATAACTTACAATCCCCTTGCTCCTTACCTAAATCCTCCATGAACCTTCTCATCCATAACATTTCCTTACTTGCCTCAGTCGCTGCAACATATTCTACCTCTGTAGTAGAAAGGGAAACTACCTTATGTAACTTTGAGATCTAACTCACTGCCACACCACCAACTGTAAACATGTATCCAATAGTGCTCTTCCTACTATCCACATCTCTTACCATATCTGAATCTAAAAATCCCTATAAATTATAATTTAACCCTCTAAAGCACAAGTGCCTACTAGTCGTCCCTCTCAAGTACCTGCGAATCCACTGGACTACCTTCCAGTGTGCTTTACCCAGATTTGCCATATACCTGCTAACAACTCCCACTACTTGGGAAATTTCTGGTCTGATACAAACCATGGCATACATAAGGTTCCCAACTGCTAAAGAATAAGGAACTTGTGCCATATAATATTTTTCCTCTTATGTTGTTAGGCATTGCTTTTTATTTAATCTAAAATTCCCAGCCAAAGGTGTACAAACTGGTTTTACATTCTACATATGAAACCTTTCTAACACCTTTTATACACAGTCCTCTTGAGACAACACCAATTTCTTATTTATTCTATCCCTCTTGATTTGCATACCAAGAATTTTCTTTGCTGCACCCAAATCCTTCATTTCAAATGTTTGTGCAAGATTTTCCTTAAGCTTTGCAATTTCCTACATATTAGACCCTGCTACAAGCATATCGTCTACATATAACAGAAGAATAATGTAGCTCCCACTATCCAACCATTTAAAGTATACACAATGATCTGATTGACATCTAGTAAAACCATGCTCATGCATAAAACTATCAAACTTTAGATACCATTTCTAAGGAGCTTGCTTGAGCTCGTATATGCTCTTCTTCAACCTGCAAACCAATTTCTCCTTACCCTTCACCTCATATCCAAGTGGTTGTTGCATATAAATCTCCTCCTCCAAGTCACCATGGAGAAATGTCGTCTTGACATCAAGTTTCTCTAAGTGTAAATCTTCAATAACAACTAAACGTAATATAGTACGAATGGAAGACATCTTTATAATAGGGGAGAAAATTTCATCAAAATCGATACCTTTCTTTTGTTCATACCCCTTCACTACAAGGGTTGCTTTGTACCTGTTGATGCAGAATCACAGCACCCCTGGATGTTGATCAGATTTCTAGTTTGATCACTCTAGCATCCAGTGTGATTGCACAACATTGAATCCTTTCTTTGAGTGTGGGACTCGTGAAAATGAGAAAGGAATCTCCAGAGAAGGCTGGTTCCTCTTCCTAAACTACCTGCCACAAGCTATTCCAATGCAGGAAAGCTCTCTCTCAACCTAATCTAACCATGCCAAGGAGAAAGAGAGAGAGAGAAAAGGGAAAATCTTTCAGAGCCTACACTAAAACGGTGATACACCAGAGAAGGAAAATGTTGAACATCTATCAAAACTGCCATGGAATAAGGAGAGGTGAGCGATGGAAAGGATGGATAGATGCATCACAGGCCCAAGGATAGATTTCACACAAAAAATGTCCCAAAACTCCATGAACACAGCTCCAAACCTACAATGAACATTCAAACGTGCACAAATACCTGCAATGAAGAGAGGCAAGAAAAAACAAGTGAAAAACGAGCAAGGATGGACAGATGCATCACGAAACACGTTTTTGTTGCTTTAGAAGTTTACACAGAACATCATTTAATGGTAAAAGGCAAAAATGCCATTACAGAGAAGGGGAGGAGGTTCGAACTCCATTTTCAACCCTAGAGAAGAAAAGAAGGGAGGGAAGAGCTGAAAAGATGAACCACAGACAACTTGAGGATTTGGGCTGCCAAATTTGGGATGACAAAAATCCCCTTGATGGTTAAACCTACAGAAGAGGCTAAGGTTGAACAAATGGTGGTTAAGACTGATTTTGTGGCAGTAGAAGAAGAGAAAAAAGAAGAAGTAGATCAGCAGTCAGTTTGCTCAGAAAGTAGTGTCCAGGTTGGCACTCTATTTGAAGGGAATGCTGATTCAATTCAAGTTGCACAATCAGCCATAAAGGAAGAAAGCTCAGAAGAAGATCTTGCAGTCCCAACTTGTCCTCTAGAGCAGCAGATTGAAGAGTTTGACTTGACAAACTTCATGTTGGAGGAAGAGTTCAATCAAGAGCAAGATTGTCTTCAAACATTGGAGGAAGGAGAAGCTGCTCCAAATCCAAAAGAAGAGGAGCACATTCTAGTTGTGGAGGAGAAAATTGCAGATCCAAGGGCTTTGAGCACAAAGCAGGCTACAGGAGAACCTTCAGTTCTTCTTTCTACTTCACCTCTCTCAAGTTCTAGTACTGAAGAGGAGTTTGATCTCTCAAACTCAATGTCGGAGGGTGAAAGAAACCATGGTGGCCAAGTTACAGATCAAGAAGACACCATGGAGGAAGTGGAGCATTTGCAGCAAGACAGCCATGAGGTAGTTTATCTGTCAGATTTGGAGGACTGTTTTGATGGAGAAGAGCCGGTTGAGTTTCCGCCTTTCTCTCTTTCATCATCCACATTCCAAACACTTGAATCTGCTGTCATGAAGGAGAACATTCATTTGCAGCAACCTGCATCTTATAGCAGCTCTTTGGAACCAAGATTGGAATATTTTAATCTTTCATGTCCTTCATTGGAGGAAGAGAAAGGGCACAAGGGTTCTACCATTGCTTCCACACCATCCATTCAAGGTCTACAAGAAGACTCCATTTTTAGAGTTGAAAATTAGAGTTATGGGCATATCAAACGGACCATACCTTGCCCAATCAGGTATTTGGCTTCATTGGAGCCAAAGGAGAAGTCACAACCAGTCATGTTTGCTTTCGTGCATGAGGGTGAGCTACAAAGTACCAAGGATCATCTGTCATACCTCTTCAATCCAAATGCAGAGCAACTAAAAGAGGTATTGGATTCACCTTCAGTTGATACCTTGATGATTTGGGTGGAAGACTAGCTTCTTGTTGATTTTCCACTCATCCTAATAGCCATGATCAGCTCCAAATCAATTGCATGGCTGCCACTTTTGAGAAAGGGAAGCTATTTCTCACAACCAATTGTAGGGTTTGTTTAGCTTGTCTTTGCTTCCAGTTAGAGTAGAGTAGGTAGGTTTTCTTTCAGCAGAAGAAGTGCTTGTGCACACTCTGCATGTTCCATTTGGAGCATGTATGATTTTTAGTTTTGTACATAGTTTTTGTGGTGCTGGTTTTGCTCTTGCACAGTTCGTTTTAGTGTAGGCTCTGTTTTTCCCTTTTTTCTCTCTCTGTCTCCTTGGCATGGTTAGATTAGGTTTAGATTAGCTTGCCTGCACCGGAATAGCTTGTGGCAGTTAGTTTAGGAAGAGGAACCAACCTTCTTTGGAGATTCCTTTCTCATTTTCATGAGTCCCACACTCAAAGAAAGGATTCAATGTTGTGCAATCACACTAGATGCTAGAGTGATCAAACTAGAAATCTGATCAACATCCAGGGGTGCTGTGATTCTGCATCAACAGTACCTTTTCCATCCACCTTCTTCTTCTTTCACATGGTAGACCCATTTGTTTTGTAGTACTCTCTTCCTAGCGGATAATTTGACTAAATCCCATGTCTGGTTCTTCTCTAGGGAGTCCATTTCCTCTTTCATTTCATGCTCCCACTCCTTAGTGGACTCCACCTACATTGCCTCATCAAAGCTCACTGGCTCACCACTATCTGTTAGTAACAAATAATACAAAGTAGGGTAAAATCTTTCTAGAGGTCTACTAATATGTTGTGAACTTCTTACCAAAGATGGGGGTGACTCGGGATCATTATTTTATTACTACTCATTTTCTTGAATTTCTGACAGAGGTGCCAATGCTGACGCTAGCTATCGTGCTCATCCTACAAAACTATCAACCTCGGTACCTGTAGGTGGATATTTTCCATCTAAGAGTTCATTTTTAGGAGCTATATCCTTAACCAAATCTTCTTTGGGCTTTTCGTCATCTTGTACCTGATCCCTGTACATTCTATTTTCATGCCAAACAACATCACAACTCCTAATTATCTTAGATTCATCTAGATCCCAAAACTAAAATCCATAATCACCATTAGAGATATAGCCTATGAATGTGTAACGTTTGGATTTTGAATCCAATTTCTTCTTGTTTTCTTTATTAACATGCACAAATTCCTCTGAACCAAATACTCTTAAAAATGAAAGGTCTACCTCTTTCCCGGTCTAGTATTCTTCGGGAATTCCTCCATTTAATGCACTCGAAGGCCCATGGTTGATTAAGTATGCAATAGTATCTACAGCCTCTGCCCAAAAATGAAGAGGCAGCCCCGCATGCAATCTCATTGACCATGCACACTCCATTATTGTTCTATTCATCCTCTCACTAGCACTATTTTGTTGCGGAGTCTTGGGAATTGTTTTCTCTCTATGAATCTTGTTCAAGGAACAATAATCATAAAATTTCTTACTACAATACTCACCGCCATTTTTAGATCTCAAAAATTTCAATTTAAAACCGCATTCATTCTCAACAAGTGCTTTTCATTTCTTAAATGTATCAAAGACACCAGACTTACGCTTAATGCAATATACCCATACCTTCCTTGTGGCATCATCTATGAATGTGACATAGTATAGAGAACCACCATGAGATGCAACATGGGACAACCCCCACATATCTATATGAACTAGCTTCAACTTTTTCTCTTTGTTGGTATTCCCTGCCTTGAGAAATCTAACTCTTTTCTGTTTCCCAAAAATGCAATGCTCACAAAAATCTAAGTCCAATTGCTTCAAACTTGAAAGCTTACCTTTTTCCTGTAGAATTTTCATGCCCTTCTCACTCATATGTCCTAATCTACTGTGCCACATGTTGGCATCCTCATTTGAAGTAGACAATATGGTAGAAGAATGAGATATACAAGTAGATAAATAAAGAGTGCCTACTTTCTTACCCCGTGCCACTACCAGGGCACCCTTGGAAACCTTCCAAGCATCTGAAGTGAATGTGACTGTGCAACCTTCACCACCCAACTATCCTGTAGAGATGATATTTCTCCTGAGACTAGGTACATGCCTCATGTCTCTCAATATCCATGTAGTTCCATTCTGTAATTTCAGGTGTACATTGCCCTTCCCGACAATGTTGCATGGATCATCATCACCTAAATAAACCTATCCAAAATTTCCCTAGACATACTCTTTAAAATAGCCCTTATCAAGGGTTGCATGGAAAGAGGCACCTGAATCTATTACCCAAGATTCTACTCTAGTATCAAGAGAAAGTATAAGAGCATCCTGAACAATATTACCTGTCAGATTTTCCTCTTTAATACCTTCAGGCCGGTTTTCGTTGTTTCCTTTGAACCAACAATCCTTTTTAGCATGTCCTCTCTTTCCACAATTCTAACAAGTAATGCCTCTAATCCTAGATTTGGATCTATCCATATTCGATTTAGATCTCCCACAAGACTTACTCTTTGATTTCTCCTTGCTCCTCTTTCTACTCTCCATATTCAATGCATTTCCAGAAGAAGAATTTTCCCCTGTACTTTTCCTATGCATTTCCTCATTTAAGATGACACTTACTACATCTTCAAATTTAAGAGAAGTAGATGATGTATTACTAACTGCCATTACTAAGTTGTCCCAACTTTCTGGCAAAGAACATAGCAATAATAATGCTCTAACCTCCTCATCAAATGGGATATTAACTGAATCTAATTGATTTACAATAGTGTGGAAATAATTAAGATGGTTAGATATAGAGCCACCTTCTTGCATTTATAGATTAAATAATCTTTTCATCAAATAAAATTTCTTGGATGCACTAGGTGTTTCATATAAATTAGCTAGAGTTTTCATCAAATCTACCGTACTCTTCACCTGTGAGATATTTGAAGCTATGGATGATGCCAAACTCAATCAAATCGCACTGAGATCCTTCATGTCCAAAACATTCCATTCATCACTAGACATGAATGGGGGCTTCGCTCCTACACCTCCCAATGGTAGGTATAGATCCTTTTGATACATGTAATCTTCCACTTGCATTTTCCATTGCCGGTAATTTCGGTCGTCGATCTTCTCAACTCTAAACTTACTCTCCTCTGCCATTGCTACTTCTCCCACTTAAACATAAATCCCTCTATGATTATACCAACAAATAAATCTCAAATGTTCTCTGATACTAGTTGTTAAGATTATACTAGTTGTACAGGTAAACAAACAAGCAATGAATAATGTAGGAAACGTAAATTAGAAATAAAATGCAATAAAACAGAGACACAAATTTAATGTGGTTCAACAAAAATGGGCTACGTCCACCAGAAACAGCCAATCCTTTTATTTAGTCCAACAAAATTTCTTACATTGCATCAACTACTACAGTGAGCCTCATCTATTATGACCCTTTAAATATATTAGAGTTTTTATCATTTAGGGGAAACATAGAAAACCACCCGTTAAATTTGTGACCTAACAAGGAACGGTCCATATTTCACAATGCATAAATACATATTAAATGTGGCTTACAGGGGCAGTGCCCTTGAGCCCCCCGTCAGGGCGCACAGCCCCTAGACCCCACAAAAGGGGGTGAAGCCCCCCTTTCAATCTCTGTCTCTATCACGCTCCATAACCAAAACTCTACATATTTCACGCGCAGGAGGATTGGATGATGAATAGGCATTACAAGAGCACATTGATATGTTAATGCAGCTGGATGAAATACGATCCCTTACTAGATGGAGCTAAAGGACTGAGAAGGCATGGCACAAGGGATGACACAATCATCACATTAAGAATAAGCAATTTGAGGTTGGGTTTATGTTTTTAATTTATGATTCTAATTTTTTGTGCCATCTTGGGAAACTCAAAGTCCATTGGTTGGGGCTGTATATTATATCCTTCATACTATATTCAAGCACATTATAGTTACAAGCGCTGGATGGGACATGGTTGCCAGGTTATTTCCATGGGATTAGGCTAAAGCCATACTATAAATAAGACTTCTGTGTGTTTGTAAAGAAGGTAGTATTTCCAATTAGATTAGGTTTTCCTTAGTGCATTTCCCTTTTGTGTGTTTCCTTTTATTGTCGTATTTCTTTGTTTTCTTTGTTTAGTGTTGTTTTGCAAGTTGGTGTGTGAGTAGTTAATTTATTTTTAAGTGATTCTATGCACAAACGACTGCACATACATTTAGTGTGGGGTGGATGGATTGACATATATGTTTGGATATGGTTGAAAATTTCTTTGAGAAGATGGACTATTGGGAGACTCATCCTGAACGATTAACGCAAAGGTAGAAGAATGAGTGGTATGGTGTATGAGGTGTTTAAATTCATGTGGTTATAAAGGTGTGTTGAGAAAATTTTAAATACCACTCAGAAGAGAAACAATGATCACACAATATAACAAGAGGAAGGAGACACCATGGGGGAACTACTTGGTGAACATCGCAGAGGTTATGTACTTCAACACGGTGACACGCATGAAGGAGATATGTAGTAGTGAAGTAGTATTAGAGCACCATGAGGTTATAACCGTGACATGTGAAGGGGGTCACGAAAGTTAATTTAAGTGAAATAAAATGCTTTATTAAAAAGAGATGTTAAGACATGTGGTCGGAGGAACTTTAAGGTGTTGAAAAAATATAAATAGAGGGTAAAGGTAGTCATTTCGACTACTTTTCCTTCACGAATTTTTTTGCTCCCAACTTGAAGTGCAACAAGGTTTTTGCAAAGAAGAGTGAGGTAATTTTCATGAACCAGTAAAATTGTGTGAGTTGTGGCGTGATCTTATAGTATAACAAGTAGGGAAGAAGACAACAAAGTAGGAGGGGGTTGCGTGAGAGATAAGTGTGGGGGTTGTCAAGTTAGGGAAGATGAAGAAAAATTTGGAAGCACCCAGGGCATGGAAGAATGACAGAAAAAGGAGATGAAAAACAAGAAATATCATATAGAGAGACCAGTGGTGGAAAAGGAAGAACCCATGGAAGTTTATTTGGAAATGTAGTATCCCCCAAGGGCTATTAAGGTAGAGAAGTGGAACTCAAAGTTGTATAAATGAAAAATTAGTGAATTCAAACACAAAACTACCGAATATGATGATTTAATGTTGGAGGATCTTTACAAGTAGCTATGAGGGTTGGACGAATAAGGAAACCCTAGGGTAGACAATTCAGTGAAGAGGGAGTTGCAGAAATCTGGGGTTTTGCAGCTTTGGGAGCTATCAATTTTTGCTAAACCTGCACCGATGTTTAGATGGTTGATGTCATGAGTGCATGAAGAATTTTTCTACTTTGTGGGGAGAAGGATGAGACTCATAGGAAATTTAATCCATAGGGTAATAGGCCTGCAAAACAAAGGTGAAGACATGGCCCTCAATTTAAGTGTCACTTTGAAGGTAGAAGAGATAACCAAGAAATAAAACTATGAGAAGGGGGGAAGGGCACAATTTATTGAAGATATACCTGACCCAACATTAAGATTCACTTCCCGAATCATTAGTTGTAAGTTGGGAACATCTGAGAGGTGGATGGACATAAATAAGATGTTCTTGTACATTACATATAGGGTGTCCAAGCAAGCACATTACAATTTTTCATAGTTTATCATGGATAGTATCATTGACGAGGCGTGAGTACAAAATGACCTAGGAGAAAAGATAACTTGGGGTTCTATTTTGTTAATACTTATATTCTGGGATCATGGGGTCCCAGATGGACTAGATGATAACATGTGGATTTACCCACTGGCACATTTGTCTCCTGTAGTACCATTCAAAAAATTCACTTATGACGAGAGTATATCTAATGTGTAGAAGGCGTGGATGAAGAAATAGTACAAGAGATTGCACATAACTTTTGAAAATGAATGGCACATCCCACACAAGCTTCTAAAGATCGTTGGGGACCAAGTTCAGTTTGCAGTCATATAACATTTTAGTTTGACATAGTTTGTGATGCCCAAAGGAGATAAAGGGTCATGGTGCAAACTCCCATTTTCATTCACCACTAAGTACCTAAAGTGTGCCATCAACTAGTTGAAGGATGCAAAGATGTTGACCTTTGACGCAGATGTTCAAACCTTGAGTGCGACCTACATATACAACTCGATACTAGCATATGTGGAGACCTTGGAGCCTGAATTCTTAGATCTGTACCTGCATATCAATGTTACCATCAAGGGATACAGCCATAGGGTGTTTATGTAGTTGCGTCCCAGGATGCAGGGAGGAGTTAAGATGGACTTTAGAAATTCCCCCTTCCCCAAGCCATGAGAAGCGTTGATCCCACATATGAAAGTGGTTCAAGAATACGAGGAGGTAGCAGTGGAATAAGAAGAGATTGAGGAGAAGTTGGAAAGCTCCTAGAAGTGGAAATACTATACGTGCTGAGGTAGCTATGGGGGGTAAGTTCTTCACAAATGGGTAGCGCTGGGGACTTTAAAGTAGGGTGCGAGGGAGGAGAATTACCTGAAGGAGAGGAGCTAGAATAGAAGAAACACAAGATGCACAAGGTTTCCAGTTTGGCAATGGAAATAGGCTCGAAGGAAGATAACATGACCTTAAAGGAAGAATCCAAGGCTGAGCTCAAAGCATGAGAGAAGAGAAAAGTTCAAGTAAACACCAAGGTGGAATTTGATGTGCGCGTTAAGGGTAAGGATCATTATGTGGAAAAAACTGAGAATATCCCAGCATGAGAGTTTTCTCCTACATATCCCACTAATTTTAAGGAAGAAAGAAAGTGAGACACCTTTGTCATAAAGGAGGATTAGGGGTTCACTATAGGATTGAAGAAACAAAGTTCAAAGCACAAGGTGAAAAGGAATTAATGGACACCTATTTCCCCCCATATGGAAATTGTGGATGACCCCATGAAGGTATTTCATGTGAGGTTTCAGGCCACCCTTCCCCCAGAAAAACTACATGCATTGCATATCTTGGATCAAGAAGGGGGCGTGCCCAAAATAAGGAAGATGATAAGTTAGAACTTGTACTTCCACAGAGAAGAGCCGGAATTTGAGGTCAACAATCACGTGATCAAGACCATTCACCTGAAGAAGAAGGGAGGAGAGACATACCATGTGGTGGATCCTAACCACCTCACAGATGAGAAAGCTTGCAATGCTCTACAAAATATGTCCTTGGAGGTGGTGTGACATAGCTTGGATGCAGGGCTCACCATTCTTATTCCACACTGGCACAATGTTAGCCACCCATGTTTAATGGTGGATGGGGAAGATGATCCTTGCATTAAGCATCTTTGTTACCTCTTCCTTGATGGTATCAGAAATATTTGGGTTGTACAGATTTTTTTTCTGCCTGAAGGGCTTAACACCTTGCTTCAAAGGAATTAAATGATGCATTTCCTTTGGCTGGAAGGATTTGAGTTCATCATAAGAGTAGGCCAAGACATTTGAGTATTTCTTTAGTAATGCAACAAACCTTATTTTTTCTTCAGGCAAGAAACATTTTCCAATATTGACCATCCTTGGCTCCTCCAAGGTACCAAGGTTTTCTTTATCAAAATTAGCTAGGCACCAAGAAGATTGCCTGTCTTTCTCTTGAATGAATATGTCATGTTTGTCAAAGAGTTCTTCTAAAGAGACTAGGCCTTTGGGAATTTTCATCCCTTTCAATTTTATTACTCCCTCATCATTAATCCCTTCAATTCCTTCTTTCTCTTCTTTGGGGACTGTTTCTCGATGTGGATTTTTACCTCCTTTGAAGAAGAGATTATTGAAATTATCCCTTTTCTCTAAAAAGTATAGAATTTGGTTATCATCATTGAAGACTTGCCAATGATTCGCATTGTCTTGTACACTAGGCCTGAATACCATTTCAATGGTCACTTTGTCTTTACCAAAAGAAGGATGAGGTGTCATTAGGGAAGTTAACACTACAAGAGAATCATCCTTTTCATTCAGTTCCCTTGGAATAGATTTAATGGAAAATGCATCAAAAGATTCAATGCAGTCCCACACTCTGTTTCTGTAATGCCGGAGTCTTAGAATCTTCACCTGATATTGTTGGCGGACCTACTTTACTCTAACCTCTGCGTCACCTTGGCCTTTCAGTTTCTTAATTCCCATGTCCTCTGTTGCACTCATACCTATGAGTAGTGCTTCATACTCTATAGTGTTATTTGTATTATCAAATTGTAGCTTGTAGGAAAATGGGTACAACTCATTGGAAGGAGAGTAAAATACTACACCAGCTTCTAAGCCCGCACTGGAATGACTACCATCAAATTCCATTGTCCAAATTTGATCTTCCTCTTCCTCCATGAGAAGTGGTAAGTTCTCCTCTTTTTTTGATGTGAGGAAGTAGTTTCCTAGCCCACAGTTTTTATCTTGAAAGAGAATGTTTGCTTTCGGATCATCAGACTTTCATGTTGTGAACTTAATCTTTCTTACTGGTAGCAACTTATTCATCTCACCTTTTCCTGGGATAGTTGCAGATGACCAATCCATTTTTATCTCTCCACCTAGGTCTCTGTAGAAACTCCTACTCAATAGCATACCAAAGGATGTTGGGATGTCTGCTACCAGTATGGTTAAGAGCACCGTCTTGTCTGGAAAATCAGCTAGTGCTACCTGTGCATATTTGATTCTTCCTACCAATGGCACTTGTTTGGATTCCATTGAGTATCAGGTTCCATTTACTCAAGTCAAGGTGAGGCCTAGAGCATTTTCAACTTTGGGTGGCATCACATTGTCTGAGGCTCCGAAATCTATGATACAATTATTTAGCTAGAAGCCTTTAATGAGGAGTGACAGGTAGAAAGGTTCAACTCTGTTGGTTTTAGAGGCACTGAGGGCTAGCATGTTTTGGGAAGGTGGTGTGGATGGTGTGGTAAGTAAGCCTTTAGAATTAAGACTCGAGGATACATGGTTACCACCACAAATTGCATTAATGAACTTTTCAAACTGGGCAAGGTGTGTTTGTAGGTATTCTATTTTTGAGAGCTGGACTTTGGTTTTGCTTACATGTTCCACAAAGTCAAATGAGGTTATGGTGAGTGAGGAAGAGGTTCTGGAAATGGAGGAATATTTACATGGTAGAGGTTTTGCTACTTTGGGTGTTGGATTCTCGCTTTCAGGTGTAGCAATTGGCTTGGAAGGGGGTGAGGTTGTAGCTTTTGATTGAACCTTAGATGTTTTTGTAGGAACATCATTTAAAGGAGAATTTTTCTTAGCAAATTTTGAGCTGGGAGAAGAATTAGATGACTTACTTGGCATAATAACATGATCCCTGACAACCAATGAGTCTGGTTTTTCTTTGGCCAAATCCATAGAAGGTGGTAATGGTGATCCTCTACTGATGATTTTATTTTGTGTGACCTCTAGAGGAGAATTTTATTTATTCTTCTTATCCTTTACCGCAACCGTTGAGGATGAAGTACCTTTACTGGATTTTGCAAGAGTGAAAACAACACATGAGAAACTTGGAGCTTCTTCATCATCCTCTTCTTCATCATCAACATACTCAATCAGGCCATTGTGCATATCAACTTCCTTGACCTCAAGATAGTTTTCATAGTCTTCCATATTTTCTTCTTAAGTTCATCAATTTTTTCTTCCTCTTCCAGCTCTTTGGTGTCACAAATGGCATTGACTGGTGGTACTTTAAGAGCAAGCTGACGAGGAAGTGGAGAAATCCTTGGCCTATCTGGAGGGTTTGGTTTCCTTGAAGCATTCTGCATTGTGATCTGAGATAGCTATTTCTTCAAGGCAACCAAGTCATTTTCCATTTTTTGGAACATCAGATATGTGGTGATAGAGTTTGAACTCTGACCCTTTTTCTTTCCATTGGGGTGTTTCACCTTTCCAGAAAGTATTAGATCATCATCGGTTTATATTGCATGGTCTTGATCTTCCCTTAATGTTCTTAGTTGGGTTCTTATAAGGAATAAACTTAGTTTTGATGGCAAGGCACTGATGAAGAATCTCTTCAAATTATTTTCAGGAGGCACCACATCTTCAGGGATTATTCTTATCACTCTATTATATCTTGCTACAAAGTCTCTCATTGACTCAGAGGTTTATTTTTTCATTTGTAGCAATTGGACCAAGAGATCCTAGCATTATTCTGTGGTCTTAAACCTATGTTTGAATGCACTTCTTATATCTTCCCAACAGGTGACAGACCTCGGGGGTAGCATGTAGAATCATTCAACAACTTTCTCTTGAAGTAACTCCACAAAGAGTTAGACTAGCAAATCTTCATCCTCAACACCCAACACACTACAAGTAGTGATAGATGTTGCTACATGCTCTTCATGGAGTTGAGAACCATCCCCTCTGAATTTTGGGAAGTTTTTTCTCAAGCCTCTCGATAGCTCATCGAGTGGTTGAGAAAGAGCCAGTGGACTGGTGTTTCCTCCCCATAGTACATTAGTCCTACGGGCCTCATGATCACGTTCATGCTCATGATCCCTCATTCTATTTCTATTTTTAGCTTCTAACCTTGCTAAGGTTGCACCTTTTGTAGCTGCTCTTTCATCTGCCTCGGCTTGAAGTCTCTCGATTTCTTCTAGTTGAGCTCTTATTTCTTCGTCGGCTCTCGCCTCTCTTTCTCTAGCTTCTTCTTCGGTCTCCATGTCAGTGAATTCTATAAGGTTCTCATTGATGTATGGAAATTAACCATCCAAAGGATTAGTAACACTCAGGTTCCCAATGTGGCTAGTTTCTTGAAAAGGAGGCCTCTGGATTCTGAGTAGCTCTTATCTCCTTTGAAGTTCCTAAAAAATGGGATTAGCTTGTCCTCCATGTCTCGGTTGCCGGGTGTATCTTCTATCCACCAGCTTGAAAATATATGCTCTTATTTACAGTGCTGGAATTTGTATTTGCCTCTCTAATTCAATAGCACATTCTTCTTCAAGGTTCAAAATTCTTGTGGCAATGAAGTAGTGATTGGCACTTTGTCTATTATGCCAAATAGCTTCCCTCAAATTTGAAGCAACGTCTTATTGGATGTGGAAGAGTAATTCGGGTCTTTCAATAGGAGAGTTTCCTGGAATAGCCATGATTTGAATCCATGTGGCTCATATAGCCATTCAAATTCCAAAAGAAAATATCTTTATTGAATTTTGAATTTTCTGACCTTGCGATTGCATTCAGGTGTCGATGCTACTAAATCTGCCCCATGGTGGGTGCCAAAAACTATTAGCAAGGAAATTTGTTGGGTGGACAAACTTGTGGATTCCTTGCCAATGTTCTGGGAATCTAAGTCCCTCTACTTAACTGGTGTAGCTTCCGTATATGCATGCATGATAAAATGTGGATTTTTGTGGTGGTATTTCAACCGAGGATCCAATAGGGGTACTCCACTAACCCTGTGGAAAATGCTTGCAGTTATCTGCAATGGGGGAATTTTCTTTGAAGGTGGGAAAGGGAGTGAGAAAATATGTATAAGAACTAATGTTGTAGGTAGAAAATCATATTCTTGCATGCACTAGTTAGAAACTTCATCACATGCACTAAATTTAGAGGAAACAACCCTACAAATGGCAACAAGACTGAATAGAATTTGATGAACACCAAGTATCATGAAATCCCTCAGTCAAAGAAAGCTAAAAAATCCTTCTTCCTTTATTGATGCTTAAACTGAAGTTGTACATAGTGGAGAAATGGAGGAAATTGAGAAAGGGAGGGAAATGGAAGAAAAATGGCTATCTCCTTTGTTCTCTCAAAGTACAATATACTCTTGAGTTTACAAGATCAATGACCAATCTCATACAATGGCATGAAGATGCCATTAAATATCTTATAAGAAATGGTTACAACTTCTTCTTTGTTAGCAAGAAATGGTTTAGAATCTTTTCAGTCATTCGTGTCTATTTAGATTCTTGATTCGCGAAGAAATGCCAATGGTAGAAAAACCAAACTTTTCATAATGCAGTCGTTACACTTGTTTTGTAACTTTGAATTTGAACCGTTCATCTTGCCTTTGAAACTTTAAACCAGATCCATCCACATGGGAGAAATTTACTGAAGTGGTTGTGGAGGATTCCTTTTGCATTTTGTGAATTTATAGAGATTTGGTGTTTTTTACATTTTTGGTCCGCCCTTCCACTTTTGATATAATCCTGACACGTGGCTTCACTTGAGTGGAGACAGAGTCGCGGGTCACTTTTATAATTTTACCTTTTTTCAATGCGGGCTCAAAAACAAAAATTTCTCCGCCTCCCCGCGTTGACCTTTGATGCAGGCTTAATATTTGACTTTTTCCTGGGCATGGGCAAGGTTGCGGGTCACTTTTTAACTTTAAGCCCTTTTTACAAAAAGGATCAAAACCTCAAAGTCCTCCGCCGACCCGCTTCCCCGCTTTGAATTTCCAATGGTGGGCTTAAGATTTGACTTTTTCCTTTGTGTTTGGCAGGGGCTCAGCATCTGTGCACATCTTGGGTGAGCTCCCAATCAAACTAGGTGATATGTCGACGTGCTTAGGGTTTGAAGAGAAGTTAGAGGAAAAAGGAGACTACACCCTTCACGACCTATGTACTTTCATAATAGGATGATGCTAAAAATAGCCATGCACCGCTACAAGAATAACTAAGGAAGCATGAAAGCTCCACATAATAATAGATCATCTATAGTTAACTCTAGATATGATACTATTATTATCTCCCATGCTTCAGTTTGAACTATAAGTTCCTTCTTCCAAAAATATACTCTTTTAGACTATGAATTCAGCTTTCATTTCGCACACTCCATGTTTATATTTAGCCCAACACCCAAGAAGTGAATAAGTCCCCTGCCTTCCTTCATTGATCCTTTCTCGCCATTTGTTTTGTCTCCCACGCATAAACTCTATCATCCAACGCACTCATCTTGTTCACTCCTCTATGTGTTTCCTCTACAGCCCTTCCCACGCGCACACATTTCCAACACTTAGTCATTTTATGGTACCTAATATTACCCCAAACTAGGTATGTAATTTTTCCTTGGCAACACTCTTCTTGATCATGCAAATAATGATAAAGAATCCTTCGATAGTCAAAGAATGAAAGAATCTAAGTTTTATTGGGAAAAAAGGAGGGGGAATTTACTATTCACCAATGCTTCCAATGTTTTCCATCCCTCTAATTCCTTTCTTGCTTGAATAAAGGCATCACCCATAATGGTAGGAACCTCGGAAACACTCAAGTCCCTACCACTTGCTTTCAATGTTTCGACCAGAGTCTCTAGTTGTTTCCCTATATCAACTAACACATCCATCATGCGTGTAACTTGGGGGTAGATTTATTTTAACTTATTCTTAATTGAGGCTCTTAACAAATCAATTTCTTCCCTCTTTTTCTCAACCTCGGCTAATATTATTTCCCATTCCGCTCTGTTTCCTTTTTTATTGGCTTGGAATTATTTTAGATCTACTTCATCCTTTACAACAAGTAGTCCCATTACATGATCCCGATCTTCGCAATTTTCATAAAAAACTTTTTCCATATAAGAAGATGCCTCTACTACTTCAATTAACTCATGGTATTTTGTTATGGAAATTTTAATTTTTTATTTTTCTTGTTGTTTCTGCCACGCCAATACTTCTTCTACAAATTCTAATACAAGAGGTGTCTGTTGAGAGGTAATTATGTGCATTAAATTATCTAGACAATGAAAAGTAGTTTTGTACTTACTTTCATCAAGAGGGGCCAGATCCAGGTGCGCTAGTAAGATTACATCAGCTATGCATTCTTCCTTCTTATATGTTGTGCGTGTCACAGATTTTTCTTCTCTCAACTCCTATTTTAACTGCGCAATAAATTTATCTTTCTCTTTTATCTCCTTGTCTCTTTCTATTATTTCTTTATTCTTTTCATCCATCTCCCTTTGCATAAATCACATTTTTCTATTCTTATAAAAAATTCTGGCACCAACCTCCATCAATAACTTATTTAGTGAATTGCACACTTGTTCGTGTGATAACTTCTAGGAATCCACTATCGGATATGTATCACTAGAGGTTGTCACTTCTTTGGTATCTATTAATGAGTGAGTGTTTACCTTGAACTTTGGCTTGTCGATATGTGACTCAAATGCCCAGGATAACATCTTCCTTGTGTGCGGTTGAGCCTCATCCAAACTAAAAAATTACTAGTAGAATAATTGATCCGAAGGTATCATACTATGATACCTAGTGTAAAAAAATTTACTTGGGTCTTCAACATATTACATTATTAGACCCTATGGAGTATACCTTGGCCTCTTATTATTTCCATGAACACCCTTTGAGAAACCTACCGTAAGAGATGTCCCCACGCTTAATGACTTAGTTTTTACTTCACTCCTTTATCCTTCGCCTCACACCATCTCATGCTCCACTAGATGTTTGATAATTTATACAACTTACTTCTCTAGCTTGTGATCTAGCTCCAAATTGGGGGTGCACTTGGCCCCATGCCCCATATTTGGTTCCATCTATTCTTCTTTATTTTATATGATGGGTGCCCTGATACCTATTTCATCCACATCCATAATATGGGTTTCCTCATAGTGCTCACTCTAACCTTTTGCATCTGATTAATCGATGGTGTACACATGTGGGCTCACCTTTCCTACCAACTCTTCCTCACTTTTAGCCTCTTATTCTTCTTTGTGGCTCTTTATCTCCTTAGAATTTGAGCTTGGTAACATCATCTATTTCTTTCTCACCAGTGACCTTCCTCTAGTAGGCTTCCTTCTTTTATATGTTATTTTTCCTAACTCCTTAAGCACTAATGTCTTCCCTACATGCACGTTAGAACTAGGAGTCTTATCTTTACTTCCTCCTTCACTTCCAATGACAGTGGGAGTTTCTTCACGCACTTGTTTCTTCTGTTTAACCTTCTTCCACATAGAGAGATCCTCAAGGATAGTCACATCGTCTACTACAAACAATCCATCTACAACTCATGACCTTAGATAAATATATATTTTTGCGTCTGCTACCAAAGCTATCGATAATGTAACGGGTTTGTACAAATGAATGTTATCTGATACATACTTCTCTTCATAGGATCTCTTCTTGGGGTAGAAAAGCATATGAAGCATCTTATGGTGCTCCTCATATTATTTTCTTATATCAATCCTTAACTTGTGTGCTTCCTTAAACCTGTTCACAACACTCTAAAATTATTGCGTTGTAAATGTTACCAAAATATTGTGTAACATTATTAAATAAATTGTAATATTATTAATAATCAGTTTATAGAACACATATTAATAATATAGTTGTAATAGTTAGGTGAGTGTGAGATATTAATATCATATTTTTATGTACGTGAGTTAATCTCACCATTAGACTAGGGATATGAGATGATAGAGAGATGTGTGGGATAGGTGAGAGATTCTAGCAGTGGTTGAGAGATATAGGGGATTGGTGATTGATGTTGACTCCTTGTATTAAGGATAACATCCTCCTCTATAATGTAAAATCCATATATGTAAATGTATCCGGAATGAATTAATATGAAGATCATTATTCCGTGAATAATAATATTGATTTTCCCTGTGTAAAATTGATCAAAAAATATTATTTGGTATCAGAGAGAGATGGAATTGTGAGAATTTGTGAGGGGTGGCGAGTGTTTTCCATTGCCTCGTCTGATGAGAATAATTTAGATATTTTTTTGGTGCGGTCATATTTGTATAGTTTGCGACCTGCATGTATCTCTCTCTTAACACGACGACCCTGTTTTTTATTGATTGCATTGCTCTATACTTTGGATCGAAGTTTATAGGAGGTGGGACGGTTACAATTGTTTATGTCCATACAATTTCAGTCTACATATCATACAGATCCAAATATGTTGCCTCAATTTACCCAAGACTAAATGTACCTGCTACGTTTGAGGTAGTTACTGTGATTAAGCTTTAAGCACTTCTCCAGGTGGTCAACTGGCCATTTTAGCACTTATACAAATCTATCTACCAAGTCTGCGTTGGTATTTATGATCAGATATGTTGTTAGATCCAACGCTAAAAGTTGTTAATTTCATGTGGTGGTAGACTATGATTTTGGCTAAGTTTTACTTTGCTCAGCTTACTTCTTAGCATGTAGAATCCAGCTTGGTTATCATATTGAATGCACCTGCTGCATCTTCAACGTGTCTACTCACATGTTTCTGTAACAAAAAACCCGTCTAAAGAATGTCTCTCATCAGCTACGTTTTGAAGATTTGCATACAGATTGCATCAAATCATTGAATACTCTCTCGCAGATCCTCACACGTGCATTTTGTGTCAGAATTCTCAACGAGTTGTGCAACGTGATGCTATCATTCTTCTTGTGCATTAACAATGTGTTAAGAATTCAAACCTTGCATTAAAAGCCACGTCATTACATTATCCTACACATGATCGATCTGCGCATTGATCCACAGTAATAAAGCTTTCTACGTTTCGGTAAAGACCACTTCTTCTCTTCACGTGTTTATGCTCCACTCAGGCGGTTTGTGTTGTTTCTAGAAATGTTTTTTTAGTTTGTGTCCCATCATTAATAAAACCATGCATGAGTGTTGTTTTTAAGGTTTATTTGTGATTTTTGTCAAGTCAATTCATACCGTGTATTGGTGGTCTAGATACTTTTGTCTCATAAATATGTTTAAAGTTTCTCTCCATTATTATAAAGAGTAATCTCCAATTATTATTATTTTTAATAAGAGTCTTGTGCCACATTATAATATTATCAAGTACATTTAGTCATAAGTCATTAAGTGTGAAGTGGTTTCGGTTTAAATAGGAGTTTCATTTAAAAAAATTTAAGTTCGTGTTCTATAGTTTTTTTAAGCCAATGAATAGTCATCTTGTCATCATCAAATTTGGGTCTAGTCAAAAATGTTATTGTAAGTATCATTTTGTTAAAATTCATTGTTCAAAGTGATTATTATTTTCTATGTCAATGTTTTGTCATCAAAGTCTGTTAGTGTCAAATTTTGTGAGTCGTAAAAAGTTGTGAAAATAAAAAAAATTGTCTCACGGACGCATTTTTGGTGTTACTCGACGTCCATTTTTTTGGAGAATAAGATGAATAATATTACATTTCTAATGATAATTTTTCTTCCCCTTGACCCCGCTGGGGGCTGCTGCCCTAAAACCCCCGCTTTGGAATTTCAGAACCTAAATGAATATTTGTGGGGAAGATGCATCGACAAAAGGTGGTGCAAATTTGAGCTTCAACGTCCAATTTGCTAAGTAAGCAGTGTGATTTATGGAGGATGGAGGCAACAGAGGCTGTAGGTCAATTAGTGACCTCTCGTCAATCACCAATGACGGGGCCACATGAAGTTGTGGTCGTAGTGTGTGTATGTGTGTTTTCTTTTATTTCAGATTTGCAGTACGATTTTAGAGTTCCTGTTTGAATAAGTGGAATGTTCACATTGAGGGGGGAATTGGAACATGGTATCAATGTTCAATTTTCCCTCTATTCAGTTTGTATTCAGTAAGCAGTGGTTCCTACACATTCCCTTAAGGAAAAACATAGTGGACAAATGAAAGCACAAAGGAAAAGTAGCAACATGATATTTAGGTTGTTGGTTGTCTTGTAAAACTATCCTTTGTTTTAGGTTGTTAGTTGTCCTATAAAACCATCCTTTGTTTCAGGTTGTTGGTTGTCCTGTAAAACCATCCATGTTGAGGTTGTTGGTTGTCCTACAAAACCATCCAAATCATGAGCACGCATGGGCGGCAAGCTGCATAAGGAAGTGTGATTATTTTTTCTACCTTGTCAACATTAGGGGAGTGTAAATTGGGAATTAATAATGTTAACAATAGGGGAGTGAATGTTACCAAAATATTATGTAACATTATTAAATAAATTATAATATTATTAATAACGAGTTTATAGAACTCATATTAATAATATAGTTGTAATAGTTAGGTGAGTGTGAGATATTAATATCATATTTGTATGTACATGAGTTAATCTCACCATTAGAATAGGGATATGACATGATAGAGAGATATGTGGGATAGGTGAGAGATTCTAGCAGTGGTTGAGAGATATAGGGGATTGGTGATTGATATTGACTCCTTGTATTAAGGATAACATCCTCCTATATAATGTAAACTCCATCTATGTAAATGTATCCGGAATGAATTAATATGAAGATCATTATTCCTTGAATAATAATATTGAGTTTCCATGTGTAAAACTGACCCAAAATTATTAGTAAAAGTAAATGGAAGTTTGCACCTTGGGATCTTAGTACCATTGTTCAATTTGAACCGCCCAATATAGAACTGTTGATAGAATACGAACTTAACAATCCCATTTACAAGAGTAGGCAACTCGCTTGGAATTCTCTATTCTATGCCAAATTCATCGCACATCCGTTTATACCATTTATCTACGTGCACCTTGTAGGCTGGTGTTACCAAATCATAGGTATATTTCATAAATTGTTTTGCAAGAGAGGGGTCTTCTTCAGGATACTCCCATATCTTATCCTTCGGCCCATTGGCTACCCCAGTCTTAGAGAACACTATCACTAATAGAAAATTTCCAAATATGATTTTATCTCCATCACGCGTAGCTTCAATTATCTCCTATGTATGATTGAAGCGATGTTATATATTGTTCCTTCCACAATCTTCTTGCATATATGTAGCCAATGTTTATTTACTTAATTCCACCTTTCTTGTCCATTCAAATTTATGAGTAAGTGTGTGACCATCCTCATGATAGGATCATTTAATTTGGTTATATCCATTGCATGCCCTCCCTTTTATACTCAAACTCCATAGCATTATTCTTTACCTAAGAATCACACGCTAGGTATTCATTAAATGTGACTGTACGATGGAAAAGTGACAAGCGAGCATGGGAATCTACAAGTAACTCTTCCTCGCACCCGACCTCCCGAGGTCATGCCGAGACAGCCGGTGGGGATGGACTATACATGGGGTATGGGTAAACTAGTTAGGCAATCTTATATCTTCGACACACATTAATGGAATCTGTGAATCTAAGGCAAATAAGGCCCTCCTAACCTGAACTGGTGTGATAGATCAGTTGGTGAGGATGACTGCTCAAAGGCTCCAATCAATATCAAGCTTTGGCATGATTCGATCCATAGGTTGTGGGATACGAGGAAAATGACATGGGATTGTTTCGTGTATATCTCCAAATAGGGTCATAGGATGGACGATGGATATGGTGGATTATACGGGTGATTCTCCGACCTAGTCTAGAAATCCTTAGCTTTGTTAGCTACTATATCCAATAAGGATAACTGTGTGATGATAATAGGTGGAAGTGGAGTGGATCTGAATACTAATGTACGTAAACCAACGTCAAAGCTGGATTGACCTGTGGACTCGTTGGGTTGTGGGATTTGTGAATCACAACTGTAGATTCGTGGTTGTTGTGGACTTGCTATGGTCATGTGCAGAATCAGTCTCTAATCCCTAGTATCCGATAGTTGTATGCCTTTTCAGCCTCTATGTTCAGGATTAATAGTTGTGTAATCTTTTCAGAGTATCTTACAGGTGTTCTTGCAAATTGAATTCTTAAGTTAGTGTCTATATTAGTGAGAATATCTCCTGTGTCTGGCTATGGGACCAAAGGATCACAACCGAATGTTTGCTCTCTTTCAAGCCCTTCTACAATCATGCAGATGTTTATCTAGGGTAACCTATAGTTTGGTTGGTTTGACCAGAATATGTGTGCTTGGTCATCTTCTATGTTTAACCCTCTTAATTGTGAGCTGATCTGTTGTAAGTCTGTTGTTGTTCGAAAGACTTAGATTCTAAGATTCTACTCTATATCGGTTATTACTACGACAAGATTGGGTTGAGGCACGATAGGCTCGAATACGTATTCTCTGGGCTCCCTAGGTCCCATGATTATCATGCAAAAGGAAATGATATAAAGCTAATTAATGACAGAATAAATTGACTACGCAAGATATATATGTGTATATTCCTAAATCTGATATTTTGATAAACTACTGAACATAATTTTAAAAGAGCAATTATCTAATATATCTAGAAATTTACAACGAAACTAATAACGAAATTAAAACAAACAAAGCAGACGAGTATAGCTACTTGTCTATGCAGTTGTGAATCTATTCTAAGTAACCAGATAACTGATTTAATCTATTTGAAAGACTCTCGATCCTACCTCAGAAGTGAGGAGTGAATCATAGTTTCTCAGAAACTATTAATCCCCACAGCTTCCATGGCAATATCAAAAGTAAAATTAACTAAAATGAAATGATTGGCTACTCTACTTGATAAGCTTTAACTAGAACTTTGAAAGCTTGAACCTGGATTTTGTAGAATAGTGGTGAATTTGATGGTGTGTGGCCTTGTCCCCTCAGTGTGATTTCCTCATTCTTTCATGCTCACGTGGATCTAGAAAAGCGTGTAATACTAGCATCATCAGAAGTAGATATGAGACAATGGTAACTTAGGATGTAGACTGAATACAATGTGAGTAGGAGAGGGATAACACAAGAGAACAGAGCTTGGCTTATGCAATTCCTAGTAGGATTTATTGCGATTCATGCAACATAAAACGTACAGAACCTGAAACTATCCTATTTGATGAGCAGAACCTGCAACTTTAATGGCTTCCTACTGAAAATCAAACTATCCTACTTCAATTGATTGGATGAAATAATAATAGCACTTGCATAAGAAGAATATGTGGCTTTCTAACAGCTAAACAATACTAACCTGCATATAACAAATGAAACTATGAATCCTAAGAAAAATTGAAAGGCTAAGCTATTGAAATGAGAAGTTCAGAGGAAAATTTGAGGGGCCATTTGCTTGAGCACAAGCCAGCTATTTATAGAATCCCATTCACCCAAAGGTGAAAACCAAATTGATCTCTTAAACCATAAACAATGCCAAAACACTATTCCAGGGAACCAGAATCATAAATACAAGCAAAGGCAGTGAAAAAAGCTGGTAAACGTTGAAAATTTACACGAGACGCATTAAAAAGAGCATTATGGAAAACGCGTGAAGGACCACCACCCTAAGCAGGGCACGGTTACAGGACCACTGCCTTGCCTGGGCGGTGGTCACGAGACCGCCGCCCAGGCAGGGTGGCGTTTTCATCATTGAAGACCGAAAAGCAAAGAAAAGAGGGGGGAAGGAAAAAGAAAAGCATGTAGGGGCTAAGCGAGGCATGCAGATGTTAACACATACTTGGAGAGCTTTTCCGGATCCTGAACACCTTGTGAGGAGACCTGTATCATCATTGGGGCACGTGTAACATTGTTCACGTGGTGCAGTACCCTATAATTTTGGGTACATACATATTGCCCCCTCGGAGAAGCGTTTTAGCCATGAAGAGGCGTAAAAATGGTGGGTCCTAGTATGGCGGTCCTGAAATGGGAAATTAGAAGTTATACGTGATATGTCCGTGTGTCAAAATGACACCATCCAAAATTCCTGCCACCTGCAAAATAAAAGGAGAATTCAAGTGCAGATAGACAAAATAGATCGAAAAATAAACACTAAAATATTATGAAATGAGGACGTACCATTTGTGTGGGGATAAGAACTTACCTCCGTCGGCGCTCTAAACCTGTGAAAAGGGGCATTCAAAACAAGTCAGGTTGCTATATATGTAAAAGTGGGCCCATTTTCCTATTCATTTACGCATGTTGATTTGGTTGATTTTGAGCTCTGGGACCCACGGTGACGGTTTCTCACGAGAGTATAGTCAAAACATTCAGGACGAGATTGTGATAATGCCTCCACAAGCGGAATACCGACCCACAAGATCACAGGTTAGTTTTTCTTGATTTACCATTTTTTCCCCCATCTGACATGTGGCTAGGATGGTGACTTCCCTCTATACCAAGCTGACAGGGTACAAGACAACAGAGCTCCTGATGAGGAGTCACTCTCATGGCGAGGCCGCAACTACTCCTCGGAACCGTGAGCCCTCTGTGCACTCAGAGTGCCAGCGTAGCTAGGGTCCTAGACATGGGCGTGCACCCTCAGAGGGATCTCATAGGGGTTGAGAGGCCGTTTGGCTCTCTTAGACCATTTTGTATGATGTATTTGTATTTTTCAGGATCTTTGAGCGTTTTGACCATGCTTAGCGCATGATGGCATTGTACAGGAAATTTGACTATATATATATTTTTGGATTAGACTTTTGGCATTAATGTTCTTGTGATTCGCTTTCGTATGTAAATTACAATGTTGTTTTTATATGCCTTTTAGAATGTATGCAATGGAGAACAAATGATACAAATGTTTTCTTTCTTTTTGTATTTCGTGATATTGATGTATGATAATGTAGACACAATGTGATTTTGAACTTTAGTTTCTATAAGAAGTTTTTAGTAGTTCATTTTTGTTTTTGACAAAATGTGATGATAAACTGGTATGATGAGCAAATGAACTTGCCCCATTCCTATCTCCACGCAACTAGTAAGATGTGAGGGCTCATCACCGAGAGCTAGAAAGGGCACAAGTTGTGAAATTTGTTGAATGGTAGTGATGAGAGATAGACAAAGATTTGGTGGAACCAAATTAGGATGCTACAAACCTACTCTACTCAAGTGACTCCATAGTTTAGAATGCTACTTGCCTTGTGGTTTATCTAGACTTAGATCCATAGATGGCCACATGGTTGACAAAATCTGGTTTTTAGGGTTTTTAACTCTCTTGGAATTTTGTACATCTGATTCATTTGTTTTTTACTCAAGATTTCAAAGGTTCATTTGAATTGTTTGCTGACTACCTTCAACGTTTATTGTTAAGAGGACCCCCCATACGCTGCCCCATGCTACTATTCAGAAGTGTGGGCTTATCACCATGGACAAGGTACAGGTGAGTAAGGGCATTCCCATCCTTTCCCAACCCTACATCACTAGTAAGAGACACAAGCTCATCACCGAAGGTTGGTAGGGCAAGGAAATGTGTAAAAATAAAATGAGTGGTCCTGTCCACATCTAGGTGATCCCATCTAAAGGGATTCCATATTCCATTCTCTCAGACATAGCTTACACTATTTAGATCCAACCTATTTCAGTCATCTTCCCACCTAAAATCATCCTAGATCTCCCGATACAAGATAAGTCACTCTCATCTCCCATCTTGCACACTTACTTATACTTCACATGCTAGATATTGCTTATTATTGTTATATTCATTTGATATCAATCCTTTTATAAATATTTAAATTTATTTAAATCATTTGGTGAACCCAAACAGTGATCATGTGTCAGATCCCTTTCATTTCTTCTTCCACTCTTGATGTTGTGGTTAATTCTTCCTCTTTCATTCATACCTATGTCTATTCCCAATAAGCCATCTAGGCTGAATATATTCTTGTCATTACTCATCATCCTCCTCACTTCATGATTGCCTCTACAGACCCTACCATGAATTTTGTCACCACTCGTCATAATAATTGACCTTTACAAATTCCTACTTCTCTTCCTCTTTGTCTTAGTGCACGACTTCCTTAGCCTGTTGCTTCATCCAAAGACTATAATATCATTGAGTAATTAAATAATACCCTAGCTAATATCTTTCTATTTGATTTCTTATGTAAACCCCTTAATTGTCTTCATACTCTAGAAACCACGTTAAGAGTTATTCAAATACAAAGTGATGACCCCCTTGTTGCCTTTTCCAATATCATGGAATATTTTAAGCACATTAGTAATTATATTACATTTTCTGATGAGGAAATTTCACACAAGTCATTTGTTTTTTCTCATCCTCTCCTTATCATGGCTTGGATTCAAGGTTTCCAAATTAAGTGTGTACTCATTAATAACAAGACTACATTGAATATTTTTCCTTTATCACTACTAACTCAACTCAGTATTCCTCACAATTTTATTGAACAACCTACTCTTATTATTTGTGGTTGTGACACTACCATATGTGCATGTATAGGCATTATCAAATTGTAGTTGCAAGTGGTACCTCACAAGATGCC
Organism: Taxus chinensis; assembly: GCA_019776745.2. NCBI lineage: Eukaryota > Viridiplantae > Streptophyta > Pinopsida > Cupressales > Taxaceae > Taxus > Taxus chinensis. The sequence goes on along the minus strand of CM034151.1, from coordinate 530,874,856 downwards.
CCATTGTAATTTAATCTCATTTCTATGTCATAGATTGCCCATTGTAATTTAATCTCCTCCTTGGTCAAATTTGGATCAATGACATGCGAGCTATCCCTTCTAGAGTCCATTATTGTGTTAAGTTTATCTTTGATGGATATGAACATATTGTCACTGTTGATCTTAAACCATTCAAATATTGTTGCATGGACTCTTCCACCTCCATGGTTATTCCCCCATCTCAACCAATACCCTCACATTATCTTAATACATATGATATTGGGGATCCCAGCAATTCCAATCCTATGTCACCACTTCCCATCACTTCCTCCATTTAGACTCACACTATTGGTCTCATCTCTCTTGTTATATCCTCTCGTGCACCCTTTGCATCTATTGCCAAACCCCTAGAAAATCATGAACAATACTTCTAGGTTGAGATTGATTATTTTGATGATGTTTTTGTTGATAATATTGAGCTTATTGATGACACTCTTCATGCTTTGGACTTTGATGAATCCTTATTTCATAGCCAATTTGTTGTTACAGGTTCTAATGAATACCAAGTTAAATTCCCAACTCCACCAGCTATTACTAATTATTTGATTCCTTATCATAATATCATGCACACCCTTGAACCCATTCCAACTCCTATTTGCAGTTCTCTTAGCCAGCCTCCTCTTTTGATTTATTTGTTTATACACTATACATTAATCAGGAATATTGGCAGCATGTACCTTGTGATCCTCATTGCTCTAAAATATTATGTACCCATGAGGTTATAACCTACTTAGGCATCACTCCTACCAATATCATACCTTTTCTTGCACCACATAATGAATATCAAGACTATATCTATTTCCTAGAAACTTATGGTACCAGGGTCTTTTACATGTAGGTTTGGGTCGCACTTGATCCTCATCATTTTCCGCTTACACTTGGGAAATCTTGGTTGGATTACATTAGTGGTATTATTGATATGCATAATACTATTCTACCTTATCACATGACCTCCAATACCATCACTATCTGTAATGATTCATTCCTTGATTACACTCCTAATTTTTCACGATGGAATACACATAAGCACTTCAATACACCTTTTTATAATGAAGAATATTTCATGGGCTTGTATGATTTACAACTCGCGAGTTTCTTAAAAAATAGGGAAAAATCCTTTGTATATTATGCCACTAATCTGAATCCTGTTTAGTATAATTCATATTTAGATGACTCTATCAATAATAGTACTTAGATCATCATGAAATTCACATTTAGGGGCATATTACTTCTACCCCTCTCTACCTAATGACGCACTCTTGTTCTAGGTTAAAACACAACTGTTGAGGGCACATTTACTTATATGGACCTCACTTTGCACACATACATTGAGGGGGGGCCTTTTTTCCCTCCCCTAGATATTATATTTCATGTTCACATATTGACAAAAATTTAAAAATACTAGCTTAGATCTTGATTGGATATATCCTTGTAGACACTAAATCACACACTTTGGGTATCTATCTAGTCCTGATCACATACTACTATTCATATGATTTGTAAGTAAGAAAATTACTAATTGATCCATGTATTGGGTCATCTTCTCTTGATTTCTATTGCTTCTGTTGATCTTACACTTTTTCTAGCTTAGTCTGTCTTTTCATACTTTATCATTTCTCATCCTGGACACCAGCACTTAGCCATGATGTCAGCACCAGGTGCCCCTATCCCCTCTAGGCGCCCTTGACCTCTTTGTACTTTATTCACATCTTTTGGGTCCTTTCTAGTCATTTGGGCATCTTATCTTTTTGGTAGTCAGCCTTTTCAGGGTTAATTATGAAATTCAAGCAAGGGAATCATATAAATATAAAGTTATGTGATCATAATAAAGGACCAAGCACTAAGCATTAGCTATCACCACCCAAGGTTTCATTCAAAGGCCATTATCAAGAGCATTCAAGCATCCATCTAGCATCAACAAACAAAGGGCAAGGGACTGATACTTCTACATACACGCATAGGAGGGGAAGTTCATTATTTCATGCAAACATCTATTTACATTTCTTACATCTAGTTATTTTATCGCTATCAAGTGCTACACGTATAAGATCCACCTAGGGTACAATCTCTTCACACACACATAGAACTACACTAGTTTTGAGATGTAGAACAACACTCATTCGTAAGTTCACTACGTGACAGCCGAGGATAGTCTGACCCCTCATTTGCATTATTTTATTTTTGGGATTTGATGCACTTTTGGCTTTTTTCGGGTCATTTCTTCATTGCAGTTTACAGGCGACATATGCAAACTTGATGCAACATACTAGCGACATGTAGCAAAGGACAACTGATGTACTATTTTTAGTAGGAACTTGAAAAGGTCATAACTTGTGCTTTGGGTGTCCGTTTGTGTCTGTTTTTTTTAAACCACCTATTTTGATGAGACGAACACATCGGTCAACTAGCCCTGCTAGTTGGAGCATTTTTTAGCACATTTTTAGGCCTGAAATCTGCCATCTAAAGGCTGAAAATTAGGATCTAAGTTGTAATTCAGTTTTTTCCCATTTTAGGGCATTAGTAAATTTTAGTCTCTTGAATGCATAGTAGGTTAGAAAATTGGCAATTCCTCTAATTTAGGCATGTAGAAGATGCATGGAAATTTCTGTTCCCATACAAATAAGCATGGGAACTTACTAAGAATAGTAGGTTCTAGTAAACTGCTAAAAATGATAAATTTTGCCACCTAGAATAGATTTAGTCAATATTAGTTAGATTTTTCTTGGAAACTCGAGTTGTGAGTTATTATCCTATTTATGAATTTTTGTAATTCATGATTCAATAACGAAGAATAGTATTTATTTTCTTTGAGTTCAATATATTTACATTGTATTGAGTTTGTGTTAAAGTTGGCTACATTAACAGCGAACATTTTACGACCATCCAACGTTGGCTTTCTAAAGTTCTGAGCAGTCACAGGTGCCCAAGAAGGTCGTTAGTGCCCCAAGTGTCCTCGACCCTACACGAGCACCCCGGTCCAACATATTCCAGCACTTCTACATTTTTTTGGGTTTTATTGCAATACTCTGTACTTTGGATTTTCCATTTCGTCGGTTTTGTGCACCTTTGGGATCATAGCGAAACAAATAAGTCATTTTATCTCCTCATTTGCACTTAGGTTTTTAAATCTTAATTGCTTATTTGTGTGGGTCTATTTTGTACTTAATTTCTTATTCATTTATTTCTATATTACAATTAGATTTAGGCATCTATAAATTCTATATTTTTTTAACCAATCCTTGATTACTCATTCTATTCTATATTGCACATTACTTGTCATGTTACTTGGATTCATAGTATGCTCTATCATTTTTCCATACACACATTCACATAGTAATATTTGAGGTGAATGAAAATCATTTATAGTTTTCTACATGATGTATGATGTTTGGAATTGTACAATACTAGACCCACTGAGGCTCTTGGGGGTATCTACCTTTTATATTTCTTTATACTCATGTTCTATCATTGCAATATCTATTACTTTCATTACTATTTCTAGTTGTATACATTCGGACATGCTATCAATATTTCCTAACATGTTAACGGGTTCTTCATGTGTAGCATTTGTATTAAATGCCTACATCTAATCATGATTCTCTAATTTTGTTATCTTGTATTCTTTGCTTGTATCTTGATTTTCATTGTTTGTGGGTTATGCCCTATACTTCATTATTTATTTTCTTGTATCACCTTGAAGGATTAAAGAATCTTACAACATCTTGAATGCTTTCCCATGTTTTCAACTAGTTACTTGTTTTGTATTTTGTGATGTTACTGTGTGTTATGACTTGTTTATATTGCATCATGTATACTTGTTGTTTACTGCAATTTTGGATATCATTTTCCCATTTGTTACATCCACCATGGTTGTTACCATGTGTATTCCCTATTCCCTTTCATAATTTCTATTTCAGATGTGCACATCAGTTTCAACTTTCCTTGTTTAGTCCATACTTGGCTTTGTTCATCGCATGCACCCCAAATGTGTGGGGAAAATAATTGGGTGACTATTTCACCCTCTTAGTAGTTCATAGACCAGAAACATAATGGTAAACAAAAAAATAAAGATAAAAAGAGCTAATACATAGGTTCAGAATTATATTTGGGCCTAAAATCAGTGCAAGACAGAAGAATTCAACATGGACAGGAGCAGTGGGTGTTAGTGTCCCACTTAGGCATTATTATACTAGGGGCAGACATAGCTACAAGATAGAATCAGCAGGTTCTCAATGAAAGACTATTCTAATTTCCAACAAAACATGCTCGTTTATAGGTTACTATCAAGAACAACATGAATAAAATCAGTGGTACATTACACACTTTGTGCAGTTGAACTAATTACTTTATTTTTCTCGATGACCAGTTTCTATTGGGATTTTGACCATCTACGGTGGAACTTATCTATGGGGAAGTGTTAAACGTTAGAGGGAAAAGATGACCACTCTCCCAATACTCTTCCCTTGGTGACAAGATGCTTAAATCTTTAGTTTAGCTATATGATGCTCAAATCCTTAGTATTATTCTAACCATCTCCAAGGAAGAAAACATAAAGGAAGATTTATATATCTTCTCTCATGGAACACAGGGATATTTTATCCTTGATTCACTTGTTTTTTAATGAGCACTTATATTTTGACATATACTAAGTTAAAGTTCAATTTAATTTGTCATGGGAATTGAATACATTTATTTTCATTTTTCAAGTCTGACCTTACTCTGATAAAAATGGAAACATATAAATGGAACAAGGAACAATCTCAAGCACAAGATTCTCCAAAAAATCCAATATTTAAGGAACATGTGTATACACCACTTCTACTGCACACGCAAGGTCACCCCTATGATCCTTATCCTCTCTTCTAGATTCCATGATACACACTTCACAATCTTCATTCGGCACAGTATTAAGCACATTCCTCATTCAACATGCAATAGGTTACAACTCCCTTTAGATATCCATGAGGTACGCTCTTCTTATCTACTTTTTGCTACTAAATATTCATTCACTAGCATAAAGTGGGGGAAAATGTAGTCATGAAATCATGCACTTTCTATTTACATCAGTCCTCTAAGCATGTCATTATCTACATGATTCCTAAGTGATAAAATTAGACGTTAACAACATGTGTTTTACTTTTAAATTACTTTATCCTCTTATACACTCTTCTTATTTAATTTTCCATAATGACCACTTTACTCTTAGACATTAGACAACATATGACCCAGCTCTGCATTTACCGTTATATCCTTTGGACATCCCAGATAGTATCGCCCATTAGGGATAGAAGCACCCAATTGTTAATGTCCCCTTTGGGGGCTTTTTTCCTTTTCCTGATTTTTAAATGTCACATCATTTTGTACCTTTTATAAAATATTTCTTATTACTTTAGGTCATATTTTCTTGTTGTTAATGATGAAATTCAAACAAGGGAATCATATATATACTTGACTTACTTATTTTCATTAGGGGCTAGGAAAGTAGGGCTAATACTTACTATCTACTACTTGGGAAAGGAGAAACATTCAAAGACTCCATTTGGGATGCATCATTCACTACATAGGAGGGGTTATTTCTAAATTCTATCTCACACATTCATCTTGGGGAAACGTAGTTGTAGCATGTTATCTTGGTGTGACTAGCATAAGGGTAACCTAGTTTCAAGGGACACAAATTCAATCTCACACACACACAATAGAACTACATCAATTCTGAAATGTAGTGTAGTGCTCATTTATAATCACATTGGGGTGACTACCGAGGTCAGTTTGACTCAAGCATATACATTATTTATTCTTTTATAATATTTTCTTGAGATTTGTGCATGTAGTTAGGGTTTGTTTTACAGGAACAAGTGCAACATAAGAACCTTATAGTAGATTTTCTAGGACAAACAATAAAAGGGAAAATAAATTGATAGAACCTGAAAAGAGTAGAAGCGGATCACTTTCGATGACATTAGCACCTAGTTCATACACCAATGCCTGAGTGGTCTTATCTAGCTTGGGTTATCTAGTCCCAAGAAATTATAGATTCTAGTCTCTCAGAAAGAGCTTACATAGTTCAGATCTAGCCTATTCCAGTCATCTTCTAGTCCAGAATCATCCCAAATATATTGATATAAGCTAATTTACTCTCATCTCCAATATTGCACACTTTATTTTACTTTGCATGTTTTTTCTTGCTTCTTAGTGTTATATTCATTTAATATTAGTCCTTTGATAAAGATTTAAATCATGATGTAAAGAAGGTATGATATCATCCCTGTTACCCCTTGAACTCCAACTCAATAGGGAACTCAAGTGCTAATGATGAGTCTATATGTTCCTTTCTAAAAACACGTCATCTTTTGTATTATGTTGAGCCATTTGTAGCCCTAAACTTATATTTTCCTGTGATACTGTTAGAAATTTTCATTATAACTTGAACTCATAACATGGATATTAGTTAATATAATTATTACTAGTTTACTTTATTATGTGGGCTATGTGTATGCATTTATTCTTTTGATTACAATATGATGTTAAATGATGCTTTGTATAATGTCGGTCTTGTTTGCAAAGAATGTGTTATATGCAGCAACTGACATGCATCCAAAGGACCCATACACAGTAACTAACATACAGCCAAGCGAACTCATCCACAGCAAAGGGAATCATCTGCAACAAAGCATTCGCAGCCAAAGGAGCTCACACACATAAATAAATATGTGATTCTAAGAAGCTTATGCAACGTGGACATCATAAGAAGTTATTGTGAGAACTAGGAGAGGACTCAATGCCATCACCTAATTATGCGTTGTAACTCAACAAAGAACTATCTGATTTAAATTCATAATTTAATAACTAGTTGATCCATTGATTGGTTAGCTAAGTTATGTGATTTTTATGTAAATAAGTATTGAATAGTTATGTTGCATGCATGTAGTTTCTAGATTATTTGGTTAAGATCTTTTACTTAATCCAACTATAACTCCTAGTAGGACTCTATCTCTTCACGCCTCTGCTATAATGAGAGATATAAAAAGGAAATGTTAACGCTAAAGAGGGGGTCGATCCAGAGGTAGAGAACTTGTTGTAATTTTGACATGTAATCTTCATGTTGATGAAATAAGAATTTGATTTTTATTTATTCATTGTAGACATGGGCCTTAGGAGTGATTAGCACCCAAGTTAGGGCCCATTTACAATTTTCTAACCCTCTCCTTTTCTTTTTTCATTTAATTTATTGCATTATTAGATTAGCAACAGTTCATTTATTTATATGTGTTTCTATTTTTACATGCTTTTTCACTAGCCATAGTATTTATTTTCAATCAAAATCTAGTTTACTTCCAGCATTTTTATTTCCTAATTGTAGTGACAGCAATTTACCTTTATACCTCCCAAACATCTCTAACTGTGTACACAACATTGGCAATATTAAAAGTTTACGTCCCTTGGTCTGATAATTAAATGATTATAGATTAATAAACAACATACTAATTGTTGTAAGTTAATTTACACCACCATTTTTGGCGTCATTTCTGGGGATACTGACAAGTTATAAGGTTTTTGAGATTTTTTTCATTTCTTAGAGGAGTTTAGGTTTTAAGAAATTCACCTCCATCTACCAACCCCCCAATATTTTTCATTGATTGAGTCAAGTTAGTTTATGCATGCACCACCCAAGGGATTCCCATGGTAGATTTTTACCTAATCCATAAGTAGCAAATATCTCTTCATATACCTCAAAGGATTTTGAAGAATACATCCTTTAATCTATACAAGGTTTACTATTTGAAGATCATTCTCCAAGTGACAGTTCTGAAGTTGCTCCTGAGTAGCTAGATATGGCAGAGGAAGTAGATCAAAATGCTCAAAATGGGGCAACCACCTTTGAGTTCCCCATTATTTCCAATAATGTAGCTATTGTTATGAAGAATATTTCTCCCTCAGCTAATCTTTAAACCTTCAACTTTAGAATTCTCACAAATCACACTTTAAAACATTGTTGTTCTACTTTCAATTAGAAAATGACAGTTTGAGCTAGTGACTGAATTACTTGTGTTAGAATTAAAATTTGCAGAGAGAAATGAATTAAAACACAGACACCAAGACTTTTATCCTAGAAACCCCCAGTGTGAGGGAAAAACAGTTGATAAGGGAAACCGTTCTTTCTTCCCACTTGTTTTATTGGCCAATTCAAAAGTGAGGATACAAATTTTACAATAAGTAGGAAAGGAAAGTTGATAATGTCTCAAACTTATTCACAAGTACTTGTTTACTCTGTCCTCAACCTCCTTGCTTCTATAAACTCAATTCCAACACTAAGAATACTATTGCACTTACTCTCATGAAATCTCTTGCTTCCAATGATCCATTCCTTTGCTCCTGCTAAGTATTTATAGCATATCCCATGTCCTCTCATGCATTGGAGAATGGGAAAGGTCATGACAGGGAAGGGAAAAATTTAGATGATTCAAATCCATGTGTTTTTATGCTTCATTTTTTATTTTTTCATCAAAAGTTATAGGATCATTTCCGTATGCAGACTAGCAGTTACAAGACCGTCACTCTAGCAGACTGGAGGTTACAGGACCACCACTTTGCACAAGGTGAAGGTTCTATTAAAATACTGACAAAACCTCATTTTCTCCATTTTATCCTTCTAGTTCTGGATGATCTAATGAAGTAGAGTTATTTTAGATCCCTATAGATCACACCTCCCTTGCTTATGAGGGTTTTTGTCCCACAAAAGCTTAGTGGTGGAGTAGATGAGGAAATAATTCCCTCACTTGCTCCTTCAAGTACCATCGAGCCTACCTTGGTGTCTTCTCTTTCAATCCAACCTGCCAAGACTCCTGTGGACCTCTCCTCATCTCTCTGACCTTCAGCTACACCACTACATCCTCCTCCAATTCACCTCATGAGTCTAAGATGCAATCTTCTATGGAAGGTAGCAACTAGGGTCCTTCATCTTCATCAAGCATGGATGGCTCATATAGGTGAAAATTCTCATAGTTTCTTACTGAGTACATCCGCATAAATGGTGGCAAATCAAGTCGAAAAGTATTTTCTCCAACCTACTCCAATATGGTGAAGGGTCCATATCGTAGTGGCTTGAGCTTCTGTGCTTGACCATGTAGTCTCTTATTACTCAAGTAAAGCCAAACTTTGTCTCTAACATGAATTTTATGCTCTCTTCTATGTTGATCGTATTTGGCCTTGTACTTGGCTTGGGATTTCTCTAATTATTCTTCCACCTTGAGATGGATTTTCTAGATCTTCTCAACGAATTTGGTTTCTCTAGTCACCTCTGAGTCTTGTATCTCCTCCTCATCCTACTGCCCAATTGCTATGTCCAGTGGATTTTTAGGTAAATATCCCAAGCATGTTTCAAATGGTGACTTCATGGTGGATATATGTATTGATTGGTTTTAGGAATGTTGAATGTAGGCTAAGGAATCGTCCTAAGTCCTCAGATATTTTCTATTATACCCTCTGATCAACTACACCAAATTCATGTTCACCACTTTTTTCTTTTTATCTTCCTATGGATGGAAGTTTGTGCTCCTCTATAACTTGGTATACATCTTGTCCCACAAAGTAGTCCAAAACTTTCCCATGAACCTAGAATCCCTATCAGAAACAATAGACTTCGGCAAGCCAAAATGCACCCATACATTAGCAAAGAAAATATTTGTTTCCTCATGTGATTTTATGGTATTTTTACATGTCATGATAATACACATCTTACTGAATCTATCAAAAAAAACATAGAGATAGTCATGGTGATGTTTAGACATAGGTAATCCTCCTACAAAATCCTTAGAAATATCCTCCCATAGATGAGTAGGAACCGGTAAATGCATATACAAACCCTCCTTCCTAGCCTTGGGCTTTCTGGTACAACAAAGTTTACATCCACATATAAATTTTGAAAATTATTCTTACATATTGGGCCAATACATGTACCTTTGTAAGAGGGCTAATGTTTTACCAACACTGAAATGTCTCACTACTTTCGATGTATGTGCTTCCCTCATCAATAGAATCCTTTCTTATTTTGGCACACAAAGCTTCCCCCATCAGTAGAGCAACTTTTCCTTGAGATATCAATCTTCAATCCACATCATTTTAGCCCCTTGGGACTGTAACTTCTGAAATGTCACCGCAAATTCTTTTTCTTGGGCATATGCCTCTCCCTAATCTTCCTTCGTGAAGGGATCGACCTAAGAGATAGTGGCCATGCAGGATATTTTCTCATATGTGGGAATCCTAGACAACATGTATGCCACTAATTTTGTACTACCCTTCTTGTATTTGATCACCAGATGGAACTGTTAAAGGAACCCCATCCATTTGTTATGCCTTGCCTACTACAATGTAGACTGTGCTTGAAAATACTGAAGAGGTTTGTGGTTAGTGTGCAAAATAGTTTCTTTACCCAACAAAAAATGCTTCCATTTCTTAATGGCCTGAACTATTGCATACATTTTCTTATCATATATTGAATATCCTTTAACTACTGAAGTAAAAGTTTTAGAATGATAGCATACATGTTTGCCTCCTTGAAGCAACACTTGCCCATAGCATAATCATTGGCATCCGTCTCTACTTCAAATTGTTGTTGCAAATTAGGAAGAGAAAGGATTGGTGCATGACTGATTTTATACTTTAGAAACTCAAAATCTTGATCATGTTCCTTACCGCAACCAAAACCCTTACTCTTTGCAGCCATTGTGTGTAGAGGTGTTGTAATAGCGAAGAAACCTGAAATGAATTTCCTCAAGTATTTTACTACTCCCACAAATCTTCTAGTATTTTTGGCTCCTGTTGGTGTTGGCTAATTGTTGATGGATTCCACCTTCTTTGGGTCCACTTGTATCTCTCCTCCTCTAACTGTGTGCCCAAGATAGAAAATTTATTGCTTAGAAAACTCACACTTCTTCATGTTGCATGGAAGTCATTTCTCTTTGAGAACTCACAAAACTTGTTGCAAATGTGTTAGATGTTCCTCCCATGTGGCACTAAAATCAAAATATCATCTAGATATACAATGACACATGAATTTATGAATTCCCACAATACATCATTCATCAGTCTCATAAATGTAGAGGGTGCATTACATAAACCGAATGGAAGTACTAACCACTCATACAAACCCTATTTTTTCTTGAAGGCAATCTTCCATATATCCTCCTCCTTCATTCTGACTTGGTGATAACCCGACTTGAGATCTAACTTCATGAAGAATTTAGAATGTTGAAGTTAGTCCAAGAGATCATCTATGTGGGGGAGTGGATACCTATTCTTGATGGTGATCTTATTCAAAGCATGGTAGTCGATACACATTCTCCAAGAACCATCCTTCTTCATAACCATCATAATAGGAAAACTGCATGGTGAGGTGCTTGGACGTATCATATCCTGGTCTAATAGCTCCTGGATTTGTTTCTTCATCTTAGTACTCTCCAACAAGGATTACCTATATAACCCAATGTTCGATAGAGGGGACTCTAGAAACAATTGAATCTCATGCTCTACCTCCTGTTTTGGTGGTAACCCATTGGGAGCCTAAAAAACTTCCTAAAAATACTCAATAATACTATCCAAATTTTTCATTCCCTGGTTAGAAATCTCTAAAACTTATACCCCATCTTGTTTATCCTTTAAAAAAAGTAAACAAAACTAATTATGATTTTCCTGAATAAGTCATTGTAATTAAATATTTGATCAACAAACCAGTTGTAACTATTAGAATAATCAAATGGTTGCTACTCTTGCAAGAGTTTGATGTCACCATTATGGATAAGCCTGGTAAGAACAATGTTGTAGTTGACTTTATTTTAAGAATGGAGAATAATAATGAAGAACAAGTAGGGGATGACTCTTTCCTAGAAGAGCACTTGTTTTCCATTTCCACTAGAACACCCTGGTATGTTGATATAGCTAATTATTTGGTCTCAGGTAAGACACCTCCACACTACTTATATTCTGAAAAGAAATACATAGTTAAGAAAAGTGTGAATTTTTCTTGGATAGATGGATTTCTATTTCATACATGGTAGGATAATGTTATGAGAATATGCATAGATGGTGATGAAATATATGATGTCCTCAATGCCTCCCACACTGAACTATTTGGAGGACACTTTGCTGCAAAAAGAACAACACAAAAGGTGTTGACAATAGGATACTATTGGCCAACTTTTCGTAAGGATGTAGCATTATATACCAGGAGGTGTGATAGATTCCAAAGAATAGGTAAGCCTACCAAGTCAAATGAGATGCCATTGTAGCCTTATTTAGTATTGCATCCATTTAACAAATGGGGTTTAGACTTCATTGGTCCTATAGATCCTAAATCTCAACAAAAGGAATAGATTTTGGTGTGCACATATTAGCTCACTAAACGGACATAAGTGAAAGCATTGTAAAATTAGAAGATTGAGAAAGTTGCCAAATTCTTATACGACCACATCTTCACAAGGTATGGAGTACTAAGAGAGATTGTTACTGATCAAGGAACACACATTACTATTAAAGTTATTTCTGATCTAGCTAGGGAATATGAAATCAAACATAGGAAGTCTACACCTTATCATCCCCAATCTAATGGCCCAATTGGGGTGACAAACAGGGAAATAGAAGCCATCTTGACAAAAACTATTGCACTCCACCGGAGAGATTTGGGCAGATGTAATTTCAGAAGCAGTTTGGGAATTCAACACAACTTGGAAGACAACAACAGTCTTCACACCATTCTAGCTTTTGTATGGTAAGACCGTTGTTCTCCCTTTTGATTTTGAGCACAAGACATTAAGGACTACACTTGAACTATGAATAGAGTTTTCTAAAGCTCAGAGACAAAGGATTCTCTAGCTCAATGAATTAGATGAAATGAGGAGACAATTTGTGCATAATAGAGAGGTGGTACAAAAGAAAATGATCAAATGGCATGACAAGTTCATCAAAACAAGACAATTTAAAGAAGGTGATTGGTCTCTCTTGTTTGACTCCAAGTACAAGGACCACATGGAAAAACTCAGGATAAGGTGGCTAGACCCATATGAGATTGATAAAATCTTTCCCAATGGGGTTGTGAAACTCACCACTATAGATCCTGTGAGATTCAAACTATTAGTGAATGGTCATAGATTGAGATTGTACAAAAATTCAACTAACAAGAGAACCTTCATGCAGTAGTTCAGAGGTGGTCAAAGTAGAATGTAGATGAGAAAATTAGAGTTAAGATCAAAATTTGAGCCTACTAGTTCATCTTCTGAAATTTTTGAAGATTGAGATGTTTCAATGGCCTTCGTATATTCATATTGTTGAATACTCTTAGGATGAATAAAAGTGATGTGATCATCCCTCTTGGTGATCATCACCACTTAATTAACATGTTTTTTTTTCTTAGAATTTATCTTGTGTATGATTTGGTTTATTTGTTGCAAGAAGTGCATGGTCTCTAACAGAAGGAGATGGTGCAAACGCAAAATTTCCACTTGCAGCAGCATGTAGTAAAGCTCTGCTTTGTTTTCCTATTTCCTGAACTTATGATTGCATGAATAAAATAATGAACAAGTTGCACGTGTGAATAGGATGAAGATGATTGACACTAGAAAAATTCAATATTCCCTCTCTGGTAATTAATTGATTTCATTAAGGAGCCTTAAACATGACATTGCATATGCTTACAACACTATAAACAACATTTGTAGCATCATGTCACCTCAACATGCAGCATCACAATAAGTCTACCTACATAAAAAGGAACAAATTACAAAAATGTACATGTCATCATCATCCAATGCATTTCTCGAGATAAGTGCACTCATTTCACTTTAATAAAGTATCGATAGAATAATTATGTTCAATTAATGTTTATGCCATGTCATGAATGTATTTAAAAAGCTAGCATATGACACTGCCTTTCACCCTATGAGTTGTCGCTCCACATCACCCCACTTCCTCACACAACCTCACCTCACACGTTTACAAACCTCAAATCAATTAAATACATTCCTTTTTGTGTTGCGTGTGCGTCCGTCGTAGAATTCAAAAACACAAGTACTCAAAAACTTTACACTTACTCAAATTCTTGCATCATTATTACAAACTGTGAGATTTTTCCTCTCAGAGCTAAAGGAGTTTACAGGATTTAAAATGGGAGGGGATCTAATCTACCATGAGCCTACAGACCATTCTCAACTCTGTAACCAGCCTCAGATATTCTAGTATTTTCAAAATAGTAGATGGATGGAATATATTAGTAAGTTCCAGGGTTTCAACGACTCCATGGTAATGGAATTTTCTGCCACATTCAAGGATGGAGAGGTTACTATCAAGGGTTTAGTAGTGAAAGTGGATGACAATATTTTAGCTACAGTAACAGGGATTCCTGCAGAAGGTGATATTTTCCCTGAGAAGGAAAATCAAGATGCAACTCGACAATATTTTTCTGATGCAGATGATAACTTCGTAACTGACTAACAAAGTACTTTTATCACATCTCTCAAACCACCTTGGGCTGACGTTTCCAATTATATCATCAAATATTTTACTTGTGAGGGTAGATATTCCAAACTGAATACAGTCCATTTCAAGTTGCTCAATCACTTAAAGAATGATAGCCATGTTAATGTACCAAATTTCCTAAATGAAAGCTTGAAAAATATGAGTAGAGCATCACAGAGAGGAAGGTCAGCTCTGTCCCACCATTGTCTCATCACTCTAATTTTCAAAAATACATTAGAAAGAGAACATCCTGAACTGAATTGGGGATATTTTTCAAGGGTCAAGAATATTCATGATTTATTGGGGAAAAGAAAGAGGAGAAGGAGAATTAATGATAATTCTTCAATGCATACAGTTGAACCCATAGCTTCCACTTCTTATCCTAAACCCACAGCATCCACTTCTCATCCCATAGAAACCCATGTTTCTGAAAATACATAACCTTCTAAAGAGAACCATGTTTTTGTATCCCCTACGAGGATTCTAATTGTTGAAACCCTACTTGTATTTTCAACGCATGAATCATCCACCTCAAGGATTAAAATAAAATGTTCCAGGCCTACTCCTAAATCTTCTAATTATACTCCTTCATCTTCCAAATCTACTCATGCACAACCTAGGTGTTCTCATCGCCTAAGAACTAAAAATTCACAAACGTCAAAAGCCAAAAAGACTAAAACCATATCACTTTATAGTGATAAAGAAGTGGAAAAAGAGAATATTTAGGCCACATCAATGAAGATAGACTAGGAAAGTGTTGATGTTGGAATTCATGATCAACAAGGTCCTATGGATCCCATGGAGGGTATGCAAGAGAAGAAGGGAGAAGAAAGTGGAGAGAAAATGGTTCAAGAAAGTCCTGTTGAATAGATATAAAAACATGCAGAGAGAGTTCATGTTGGGGAAACCCATGAGAAGCATGAAGGAGAGGGATTTACAACATAAATTAAAGACATGACTCATATATCCACAAATGATGAAGATAAGGTAGAGGAAGCACATGATCACACAGTGCTTGAAACACAGACTGATAAGATGGAAGTTGGGGATGATATGCCCCATGATGTTGAAGAAATGATTAAAAATATTGTTCACTTAATTGAGGTAGAACAACCACCTAAGCATATTGACATTTAGACAAGGGAATGTTTCTCCAGTTATTAAGAAGGCAATTTAGACATTACTAAAGTCTTCTTCACCTTTGTTTCTACAAGCTAACATAAAACCACATGTTATCATTAATGAAGTGGTCAAAAACCGTACTAAACCAATTTATAGGAACATTAGAACACAGATAACCTTACTAGACTATTGGGTCCAATAGTTTGAAAATTATGTTAATTGGTTTTAAGGAAAATGAGAAAGGGAAAAGGAAGAACTAATCTTCCAACACCAGCAGGACATTGAGGAAAAGGACAAGAAACTTAAGGCTAAAGATAAGGAGATTGAAACGCTCAAGAAAAAGAAGGAATATATAGTTCAAGTAGCTAATGAAATAATCAAATGCAAGCCACCTTCTAACATTTATGCCATTTTCTTAAAAGAACAAATGTTACAGTTAAATATTACCTGTATTAACTCATATATTCGGTTTGATATAAGTGGAGCCAGAAGTTTCTTTAGAATATATCTAAAAATGCCTCATGAAATTCAGTTGCTATTATGTGAATTATATAGGTAAAATTATGTCGTGGAATATGATAGGGACTGGATCCCAGTACTTTATATTGGATATGTTCCAATTAGGGCACTTTGTTCTTATTTTAACATTGAATTGTATAAAGAAAAATAGATGGAATAATAGAGGCACTTATCAAAAGTGTAGCCATTAATGATCAGAGGTGAAGCTGCTAATACAGGGGAAATTATTGAAGAGTATGGAAAATACATGGAACACAGGGAAATTAGATAGTGAGTACACTAGATGAGAAACGAAGCTCATGAAGAAGCCAGGGACCACATTAAATTCAATGCACGAGAGATAGCATATTCCTGCAAGATGCACTAGCAAGAAATGTTCCCTAAGATGAGACAAAAAGAAATGAACTCCTATCATAATTTCATTCCAACATTCAAGAGGGTAAATGCATACATTGAATTTTCTAAAGGATGTGGAAAAACTTGGTTTCGCATTGGTTATTATCCCCCAATATTCCACTATCTTATACCACATTGGTCTAGTAAAAATTAATTGTATGATGACATACATGACAGAGTCATGAACAAATACAGAAGGAATGGAGGTTACTTCTTCACATAACCTAAAGGAACATCTATACCCATGGATTTCATACATTTATGCAACATCATTCAAGTGGACCCTAAGCCAGCAAAGGAACCTAAAGAATATTGAATGAGGAAATTCAAGAAGTTAAGTTTGGGGGTGTGGTGAGTCGTTTATTTTCCTTTCTAAAAACACCTCATCTTCTGTATTCTTTTGAGCCATTTGTAGCCCTGAACTTGTATTTCCCTGTGATACTACTAGACATTTTCATTATAACTTGAACTCATGGCATGGATATTAGTTAATATAATTATTACTAGTTTACTTTATTCTGTGGGTTATGAGTATGCATTTATTCTTTTGATTGCAATATGATGTTAAATGATGCTTTGTATAAATGCCAGCATTGTTTGCAAAGAACTTGTTATATGCAACAACTAAATGCAGTAAAAGGATCCATACACAACAACTGACATGCAGCCAAAGGAATTCATTCACAATGAAGAGGTCATCCACAGCAACCAAAGGGACTCGTCTGCATCAAAGCATCTACAAGAACCAAAGGAGGTCACACACATAAATAAATCCATGATTCTGAGAAGCTTTTACAATGTATACATCACACCTAATCTCACGTGTGTGATAGAAGAATCCATTGTGAGAACTAGGAGAGGACTCAATACCATCACCTAATTATGCATTGTAACTCAACAAAAAAACTAATTGATTTAAATTCATAATTTAACAATTGGTTGATTGACTTATCAATTGGTTAAGCTATGTGATTGTATGAGAACATCTACTAAATAGTTTTGTTGCATGCATGTAAGTTTTCAAATTATTTGGTTAAGATATTTTACTTAATCCAACTGGAACTTCTAGTAGGAATCTATCTCTTTATGCCTTTGTTGTAAGGAGAGACATAAAAATGAAATGTTAACGCTAAAGAGGGGATCGATACATATGTAGAGAATTTGTTGTATTTTCCACTTGTACTCTTCGTGCTGATGAAATAAGAATCTGAGGTTTGTTTATTCATTGTAGACACATGCCTTAGGAGGGATTAACACCCAAGGTAGGGCCGACTTGCATTTTTCTAACCCTCTCCTTTTGTTTGTTTCTTTAATTCATTGCATGATTAGATTAGCAACAAATTATTCCTTTATCTGTGTTCTATTTTTACATGCTTTTTATTAGCCATAGTATTTATTTTCAGTCATAATCTAGTTCATTTCCAACATTTTTATTTCCTAATTACAGTGACAAAAATTTACCTTTATACCTCACAAACATTTGTAACTGTGCATACAGCACTGGCAATATTGAAATTTTATGCCCCTTGGTCTAATAATTAAATGACTGTAAATTAATAAACAACATACTCATTTGTGTAAGTTAATTTGCACAACCAATTAACACCTAACACATGGAAAAATAAGACATCACACATTCACATTCAATTGTACAACACACAAACATTTCAATAATATTTTTTTCTTGGAAAAAAGGGATGAAGACACAATGTATCAAACGCATCCAATCACACACTATCAATTCATATAAGACTTGTAAAAGGGGGAGAGACTCCACAAACAACACACTATTGACTCCTTAAAGGAGACATGGTGGGCGCTTGGTTTCTCACATGTGAAATAACATATTAACATTTATAGTCACAAAATCATGCACTTACTATTAAAATTATACCACCAAGTATGTTATTTTATATGCAGATCTTGCATAATAAAAGTATTCACTAATGACCCATCCCCTAGTCCACTCGTCACTTAGTCAATCATCTTCATCATTTGTCTTACATATTCATCAGTTATTTTCACAGTTCTAGTCTTCTCTCAGGGAGTCTTAGGTGTCGTTATTTGGTAAAATTTCGTCTCTAGTCCTTGACTCAGGGTGCATAGGGTGAGTACTGGGGCACCCATGGGCACCATAGATCCTTAATTTTAGGTACCTTACTCCTGGCAAAATCACTTAGATCTAACTTATATATTCCAGGTTGGTCATGTTCATTTTCCCTTTCGCATTCCCCTAGGTAATAGTCTGGCATGTCAGGTCATTAGTGTTTAAATTTGAGCATAGATATCCCTATATTATTATAACATACATAATATCTAATGGGTATAATATCTACTATCAAGGTCTAGTTAGCTACTAAGGAAAGGGACTACATTTAGGGAATCACCACATCAACACACACTACATAGGAATTTTTGAATATCATTCTATTCCATCCACAATTTAAATTTACACATCTAGTTATTTCCCCTATATCTCTACATCATTAACGCTAAGGAACCCTAGGCACACAATTGCACACACAAGAAAATAGAATCTACATTAGGCTCTAGAATGTAGTGCAACAATTAGTTGTATGTTAACCATTATGATAACTAAGGACAAGTCAGACCCCTTCCCATGCATATTTATATTCTTAGGGATTTAATGCTTTATATGGGGTTTTGCATGTAAATATTTATTGCACAGGTTCACATGACATCATTAACAAAGGATACTACGAAACTCACTTGCAATAAGGGTCAAAGATATTGCAAACATATAGTGACACTATCAGATTCAGATCCTAAGCTTTTCGATGCAGACCAAAGAGCCCATTTTACAAACTACGGTGCCGAAATGCGCACTCGAGTTCCTCTTCGATGCCACCCCAGTCGAATCGGTAAATCTTCATCATACTGCAATTTCCTGGGTCATTCTGTCATCATTGTCCTGATCATATCTGTAAATCATCCTAGTTCATCTCCATAATCACAACGAGGTATGTCATTTATGAGTTTTGTATCAATATCACTCCTCTTTAGGTTCATTCATTTCATTTCATTTAAATATCAAAATAAAACATTTAGTATCAAATATTTTAGCTTACATGTCATTTTTTACATTGTTGTATACCAGTTTATCTTAACTTAGAATATAAATCAAAAATCCATATTTTTAGTTAATCATTTTGGTGAACCCATACATTAGAACAATTTTCCCTAGGTTCCACTTTCAACCCCTAATGGTTAGGACTAGTTCATCTTATTCACCCACCATGTCTCATTTTACGTATCAACCCTATATATGATGAGGTATGTTATTGTTGAACTCACAACTCTCTATGGTAATACTATTCCTACATTGGCCCATACTCAACAAGAACTCTTAGTCTAGTCAAAAATATGTACCTAATCTCTTTGAATATTCTCCCATTTGGCATTAGCATTGCTGAGGATCCTATAAAGCCTTCACTCATTGTAGACCATGTTTTACAGCTACTAGAAATCCTCCTTCTGATATCTCTCGAAGGAAATTTTAGATGAATATATTATCAATTATTTGCTAGGTATTGATCATACTTCACATGGGCATTCTGATTCTTTTCCTAATCAACAAACTACTATAGCTTCCATTTCTCATGATTCACCTACTTATGATATTGCATTTCTCATCCTTCATCAAATATTGGATCACTCATTCACTTTGTGCATTATGTTGATGATACTACTGAGAGCACTCCTTATTGACATTTCTCATTTCTCAAGTCTTTATTTGATCATTATCATGAATTTTATAGTCATGATTCTTCTTCTTTTCATACTACTAAGTTTGACACTCACCTATTCCATCAATACCTTCACCTGAGGATTGCATCTAGTAATATACATGAGTCACCTGACATCTATCACTTCTTCATCTCCTATCGTTTCATCTCTTCCTCTCACATCATCCACACCCATATTAGTCTCAAATTCCCATTGTAGAGGTCTCTCCATTAGTCACCTCACCTATTAGGGATGTTTTTGGATGCTATTCCCATACCATTTCTATACATATTAAATCTACATCATCTACTATGAATTGCTTCTTGCAAAACCTACTCCTAATGTGCCCTGAGCATCAGAGATTCTCCTCTATCGGTCTCTTGATATTCCTGTGGTCACACATAATGGAAAGTTACAACCTCTTAATACATTGTTTCCATCTTCCACTATTCCTTCACAGGATATCATCTCTCTCATGCATGTTGTAGGTCAATTACAATATCAAGTTCAGTGTCTCACTTTAGAAAATAGGGTTTACTATGATTCTATTGACAACAATTCATTACATGGTAACCCTATCCCTAAGAAGATTCATAATTCGGCCTTTCCTAAGGACTTTAGTAGCCTAGATTCACATGTTTTTGATGGTATTAGTGACCCTCATGCTCATCTTCTACACTACCACATTCTTATGACCTCTTATTTTGATGATAGATTATTACTTAAGGCATTTCGATACAGTCTTATTGATGAGGCATTGTAATGGTACACTCATCTTCCCTTTAGGTCCATTAGTACTTACTATGACATGGAGGATGCTTTCCTCCATCGGTTTATCATCAACAATGACCCTAAGGTTACTTATGACCGCTTTCCTACTTTACATCAGGGCTCATTTGAACCTATCAAGGATTATATCTTACGGTTCAATGTTTTTATAGATCAACTGATATTCCAACCTATTGATCTAGAAAAGCAATTTATTTTATGTCGTGGTCTGATTCTTGCACTTAAGCAAAGATTGTAGTATGATACATCTGAGAGTCATTCATTCTTCTCTGGGCTATAAAGTTCTAGATCTAGAGCAAAATATTTTTTCAACAAATTTCGTTGACCCTCCACATACATATGCTTCTATTATATCATCTAGTCCTCCTCTATCAAAATTGGTTGAGCATCCTACACAGTCTCCACCTTTGCCTCACAAGAAAGGAAAACAAGCTCAACCTACTCCACCACCACACCATACTTCTCCTCCTCCTCGGTGAAAGGTTACTTCTCCTTCCACTCCACCTATGTCGCATGATCCATTGTATTTCTCCCATCATGTTAGACCTCGTGATGTATTATTTTCCTTACTTGAAAAGCACCTAATTCATCTTACCATCCAACCATCATCACCCATAACATAGGATACAACATCAAGTGTGACCAACCTTATTGTAATTATCATCGCATAAATGGCCATAGGGACAAAAACTTTTCTTTCCCTTCATGATCGATTGCAACAGTTAGAGGATAAGGGAATCATCTCCTTTGTCTCTTGCTCACGGTGAGCGATCCATCTCTCCTACTACCTTAGTCAAAGGGTTTCTACTACATTGAGTCATCTCCTCCACCTAGTGCGTAGGATCATAGATATGTCCACCACTTCATGGTTATTACTCTTGTACACTCTCCACCATGCATCCATACATCACTACATCATTCGCATCCATTGTGACATTGCATTTATCCATTGTGCATTACATCTGCATTCCACACTGATTAACATTCAACACGTTGCATCCTAATCACATTAGATTAGATCCCACCACTTTTGCGCATACCACCGCACCTCCATATGACATTTAGTTTTGCACATATTTGCACTCATGTTGCTATCCATTGCCACATGCTTCCACCACTAGGCGCCACCTAAGTCTCTAGTATGAGATTCATGGATCACCTGACACCTCGATGAGGGACTTGAAGATCTTACAGTTCTAACTCCACCTGTTGTAGGAGATCAAACATTTCTAAAATGTAAACTCTCATCACTTGCTCTGTTGTATCATCCCGTGCACTAATTCAGTTTCCCCAATGACGTACTAATGTATATTACGGTGTCTTAAATTATTGTGTTAGATTATTTGCTCTAATAATCGTGGACCATGCGCTCTGTCATTCATTTAGCATACTCAGAGCATCTCTCGATGATCCAGTCTTGCTTACATGGATGATTCTTGACTGACTGAGGGGTCTTAGACTATTTGATCCTATTAAGTCACACTAATGTGTAAGAATATTACTTTGAATCCCTCCCTTGGAATTCTACGTGGTGTCGTCATAATAAGGCTTGGTTTCAACGCTGCACGGTGACAGTGAATTATCTCATTGATATTCTCGTTCCAGCTTTTGTAATCCTAAATATTTAAATCTATGCATTGACTATCGTATGTTACACTAATGACACGTTACGATGTCCATTAGATTTGATTCACCAATGGTATTATGAATTTATAAAGTGTATCATCATGTAGACCATTACATATGTTTAATGACCATCCATACTATGTGTCTTGTCAATATATAACTTATGACAGTACTATACATATGGATCAGCTTGGATTCACTACAGCCAAAGTCAGTCTTGAAAGTATGGCGCACTGTATTCTTTCAAAGCTCGCAGCCAAGAATACAATGGAGAATTGATACGGGGATCCTTTGGCGGATTTTACTGCGTGTTATCTCCAGATTGGGTTCTATCACATCATGTGGTTAAAATATCTACAAATGGTTCATTGGTTATATCCTGTCACACATACCAGGAGTCTCACTATGTTTTATGGTGATCTGTAATCAACGAATGCGTAGGATCACCTTGATCACAGCTTGGAATTCTATGGTCAACCAATGCAAAGGTAAATTTAGCACATGTACATTGTCAAAAGGATTATTCTTGTCATTGTTGGTTGGTTAACTTGTTATAAGCGTTAGTCATTAGAAACTTGTGATTTGTAATCCACGTAATTTGTAGGAGGTAGTTTGCCAAATCAACCTCCATTGGCTATATCAATTTTCCATGGTAAGCTCGTGAGGGTGCATGTATCATTCAAAGCTTCTGGAGTATCATTGGTATTTAAGCTTTTGTTAGTTTGTTCTGTCTCGATCATATTTTGTCGCACCTTCATATAGTCTTTAAAGCGATTTACCTTCTTGCCCATTGGGACATGAAGTCCGTTTTATTATGAAATTGTCTAGGTCCCATTTTATTATAATTAGTTTACTACCTCAGGAGTATAATAGAACGATATGAGTTATTAGATAATAGTCCTAATGAAATAGTGAACAGTGTGGTCTGGGAATTTACAACATTTATAGTTGTAATCTTGTCATCACTTTTGTCTTATGTCCTAAAACCTACATATAATTATTTGGTGAAATACACTCCTGAAAGTCGTGTCTGAATCAGAAGACATTGGAGTTGGTATATGTGTCTTAACATTTCTTAGCAAACGGCAAGGTATTTGTGTGCAGAACTTTTTACCAGACTTTAAATCTGCCTAACCTGACAGTCTCACAAATACTGGTGAGAAGTTCCTGGTTAATACATAGCTGCGATCTGTTTTTGGCTCGTAAATTGTGAATTGCATTGGCAAATCCTAATCGTGTTCATATTCTATTTTTTTTTATACCATCCATTTATTTTCCAAAGTAATCTAGTCCAGTATCTGTGAAATCTAGTCGCAGCATTCAACTGACTTGTCACATGTTGGTTAGGTTTCACCCCACACGAACCCATCTTCTTAGCTCGACACGTGGCTTCCATCTTCTGCAGTCCTCAAATGTACATATGTGTTAGTACTTGCATTCTATGGTTTTTCGGTTAAGTTTACTAGTATTTGTTTTTCGAGTGTCTTTTGGGTCGATTTATTCAAAAATTGTAACCTATAGACTTCTATTAGTTTTTAATTTCTAACGGTTTAGTCATGTCTTAAAACAAAATTTATTGTTGAGTCATCCTATAAAAAAGATTCATTATCATGGTGTCATTCTAATATTTAATTGGATTTTTTAGGTGGGTCGTTAATAATATATTTTACCTTAATGTAAGTGTCATGTTAAAAAAAATCATATTCGTTGTATTGTCAAATATGGAATTCGTCAAAAGAAAACTATCGATTATGAATCATTGTTAAAGAGTCGAAAAATTAAGTCAATTGTAATTTTTTTATTATCGAGTCTGATGCACAGGTCTTGTCAAAGTTGTATGTCAAAAATGTCTTTTAAAAAAAGGCCAAATTTTATTGTCATCATTGTCCAATCAAGTGTCAAGAGTGGAAAAAAAAAATTTAAAAATATTGCCTCACTTTTCAATAATTTGACGCATTTTCGGTTATATGCAATGTCCATCTTGTGGGGATGAATTTAAAAATGAGCATCCAAGCCAAATTCAGCTGAGCTAACAGCATGTTACTGGAGGATGGAGGCAAACGGAGGTTAGAGGTCAATCAATGACCTCTCACGAGTCACCAACGATGGGGCCGAACAAATGATTTGGTGGCATTTTTTCCAGTTGTGTGTTTGCTTCAATTTGGTTCCTATTTTCAATAAGTGGAAATTTCACATTTAGGGGGGAACATGATCCCAATGTTCCATTTCCATTATGTCAGTGTTTTCAGTTTGTGTGCGCGAGCTATAGATTTTAGTAGAATTTCCTGTGTTATTCCTTGTAGTGAAATGTGATGAGGGTTGATAATAGTACTTGGCAAATCATGATGTGGTTGTAGGTAAACCACTTGAAAACCTTCATTTGTGGTTTGTGGTAAACTAATAGCAAAACCATCACTTTGTGGTTTGTGGTAAACTAATTACAAAACCACCATTCTTGGTTTTTGGTCAACCGTTTGCAAAACCATCCTTGAGGTTTGTGATCATCCTATGAAAATCACCTGATCATGAGCAAGTGCAAGTACAAAGGCAGGTTTGCCCCATTTTGCACTAAGGGGGGGAATGTTAGGAAAATTTTATTTAGCGTTTACATTGTCATTAGATTATTATGGTTATTGTTGGTTAGTTAAATTGTTATAATTGGTATACCCGTAATATCATAAACGGGTTACTTGTTCCCTAATTTATAGGAGATAGTTTGCTTACCTACATGGCTATATAATAGCCATTGTAATATATTAATATGTATGAATCAGAGCTTATTGAATATCATTCCTATTTTTCTGTTATTTCCTGTGTTGATCTGCTGCTGCACCTTCACCTCTTTGATGATTTTTGTTTGAAATTGGCTTCTTTTTGTTCGGGGTTTTTTTGGTCCCCTTTTAAAACCAAACTCTTTTTATCTTATCCAAAAAAATAAACATCAAACCATACAGCATCAATCACATTATGACATCTATATACAATAACATAAAATCATCATATATCAAAAACATTTGTCCATACATATATAACAAATAAAATCATCATTGGGGGAAAATCCCCTACATCATATACAATAATGCTAATGACACCTCATCATCATCATCACTCTTGGGTACTACAAGAGCCCTAGAACTATGTGCCTCGCCACTAACTCTGCGTCATTTTTTGTGGCCTCGATACATCGCCACTTGCCTACGTAATAAGGTGATCTCCGTAGAGTGATCTAAGGACTGACACTGCAAATCCACATATCGTGTAAACACATCCTATACCAAAGGACCTCCACCCAATTCCTTGCAGGTTCCTTGCGTCTCCTCGCATGCCTCATCCCTCTCACCTAACAATACAGTGCACGTCACTACTACTATGGCCACTGGCTCAAATAAATGGGCATGCTTACTCGTTATATCATCCACTCACTCAAATATCCCTCTACTAAGTACTTTAATAGGCACATTTAGCGTCGATGTGTGGATAGATGTGTCTATTATTAGGGACCAATACGCATCACCTAAAAACAATTAACACAGCGCGTTAGACAACCATTATCAAGCCATAAGCCAATAAAAAATACACAACATAGTTGTGTATAGATACTCACACTCAGCTACAGCTATTGCTACATCATCGCAGGCATGGGCTTCCCCCTCTCCCACTTCTCCCTGCGGTAACCCCGATGGACTTGTAAATAATATGAACAACAATACCCATCAGTGTGCCACCCACCATGTGCGGTACTCCTCTGTGCAACCCGCATCGTCTAAGTCCATCGGCTCTATTGCCGCATCTACCTTGTCTGGCCCTAGCGGTACTAGCTGCTCTAATGTGGGCCCTAGTGTAGCTTCGGCCCTCTTCGGTGCTCTGATAGATCTTAACTATATATATGGCTCTGGGGGCACATTCGTAGCCATGCCAAACTATTTTGATACTCTATCCACCTGAAAAATCTCAGCCACACCTAGGAATTCGATCCTACTAACCACATAGTCCTTCTAAATACATCACAACTCTACCGCATCCTCAATCCATCCCCCATAGTTGCACGGTATGGTCTCCATGTAACTGCCACAGGCCCCATCCTCTCTATCAGCTCCCTATAGGTATCTGTGTCAATCCTATTCCCGTGTATATTAATCCACCTCCTCGCATATATATTTTTCCTAGCCCAATCTCCTTGTGGACCTCCGAATTGGTCTCAACATGGTTGTATGCTCATAATCCCATATGTGCAATAGTGTACTGGCTCTTATCCTACCACCATTCTCATCATGAGTAAATTAGTATAGATATCTGTATAGGTGGGCCAACACACAGTATGCCCATGCATATCTAGTACCCTCCTCCTCTTTCCTCTAGAATATGTCATGCATATTATAAAAAATTCCTACACCTCCTCCCTCCACTATTATAGATGAAGCAATCACAACTACTACGAACTTCCACAAGTATGGAACCCCCGACCATGAAAAATAACATCTAGAATGATATGGGCCTTGATAGGTACTCTAGTCTCCAAAAAATACTGTCTAGCAGCTCATGCATTTGTCTCTCAATATCCTCCAATGGCATCAATTGTACTCTCTCTCCAATAACTGGTAATCATAATATACGATACGCATCCTCCAAAGTCACAGACATCTCCCTCGTAGGAAACCAAAATGTGGATGTATTTTCTCACCACCTCTCGTCATAGTACAGGTCAACATAGGCATATTATGGGGGTACATCCCCCATCTCATGCTATGTGTCGTAGGCCGGAACCGTCCATGAAATCAAAATTCATCATCTGATAGCCTCTAACCCAAGAAATGTACTCATATGACGACCCATCATAAAACTTCCTCAAGTGAATATCCCTCTACACAACACAAAACGATAACAAACACAGTGTTAGAACATCTACACAATATCCAAACACACTTGTCTTATCACATTACTATACATTACAAACCACATTTATAATCATTCTAAACCAAATACACACATTTTGGATTAAGGATGCCCATAGATGTAGGACTAGAGGCATTCAGGAGTAGGAAACTAGTGCCCGGACTTCTGGGCACTGCTTTTCCCATGGGTCATTAGTGCACACTCAACACTTTTGTCCAGGTCTTAAATGTCGAGAAAATTAAAAATATCAAAATTTGTAAATACTTCAATAGAAGTGACTACTACACCATACATTTCACAAAAAATTAATGCATACATACCAACTCCGTGCGATCATACATGATGCTATGAAAATCACCACCATCTCAAACCAACTAGGACGTGCTACTCCTCACTCATGCAGCATTTTCACTCACTTCATGCTCAATCTCACAATTGCACGAAATAACAAATGAAGTGAATAAACACTTTTTCACTTCACTACTTATAGTTGTTTTCTCACCTAATTTATTATAGTCATTATTTCAAGCTTATTCACACAACTAATACACACTACATGATTTATGTCATATCTTGAGCATTTCTACTCCGATTTACACCCTGTTTTTGGAATTATTTTTAGAATTCCACCTACTACCATACTAGACACATTTTTTGCATTATCTGTCCTTGTATTTGACGTTGTTTTCCATCCAAATTCATCCACATTTTAATAATTTTAACACATTTTTAAAATCTATATCATGCTTACTTTTGGCTTAGTGTTCATTCTTGTCATCACTTTGCATTTCAATGAAATGGGGGGCATATCATTGGGATCATCCTATAATTCCCCTAACATTACCATGCAATTAATCAACACTACCAACTCATCATTTTCAAACATTTACTAACACGCTATGCGACATTTCACCATCGACTCCCCCTCATGACATAACTTGGGGGCAACAAATATACAATTTTTCTATGTGACATTTAATCACTTCCCCCTAATAACCTAACCTGGGGGAAATAAGTGTTAAAACCTTTTCCATGTGATCATTCACCATTTTTTTATCGATTCCCCCTAATGTCCTAACCTGGGGGAAACTAGTGTAAAATCTCTCTATGAGTAATAAAATGAATCAATCAATCAACCAATCAACCAATCAACCCGTTCAAATTTCTAACAATCAAAACCACATCACTCAATCAATACAAATTTAACACAATTGGCCTCCCTAATGACCTGACTTGGGAGTTATGTGCGGCCTCCCATATGACCTAACTTGGGAAGATTTCATCCATTGCTTTCCTGGATGACCTAACTTGGGAAACTATTCTACACTTCGTGCTTACTTCCAGATGACCTAAGTTGAAAGCCATCATACATTTCATTTTTTCTTCCAGATGACCTAACTAGGAAGCCATCACATAATGGCGACACCCATGGAGTGGGGGAAAGAGTGCCTTTCCTATAACACTCTTATATGGGTCAATTGTTTGATCAAAATTATTTGGATCCAAAACCACAAATGTTTGATATGAGTTCGTCTACAACGGCTAGATCTTGAGGATGTAGTTAGAGATTAGAGAATAACACACTTTTCTCCCTACACTCTTCCTCTAGCAGTAGGACACCCAAATCCACCCATCAATTATTTATATACACACATTTGGGTTGGGAACTAATCACTCCCTACCCCATCTCATCGTCATCATACAACGTCTGAAATCATCAATCATCTCGCATTTCTATCATCACTCTTATATAGTGAAATTCATCATGACATCACGTTTCTCACTACATTGCATGGATCAACACACTAATACATGGTTTGGCATGCTATATGGGTCTTTCGGTACACTTCTACTATAACATCTGGACGTTCTACTACAGCATGGGCTTCACCGACTTATCTCACGTATGCATCTCTATCTACTTTATGTTATGGAGCTTTCCGCTCACCAACATATAGTGGGGGAAAATATAGTCACAAAATCACCCACTAAATATTAAAATTATACCGTCAGGTATGTTATTTTATATGTGGATCTTGTGTAATAAAAGTATTCACTAATGACCCATCCCCTAGTCTAGTCGTCAGTTAGTCGGTCATCGTCGTCATTTGTTTTGCACAGTCGTCAGTAGTTTACACATTTTTATTCATCTCTCGGGGAGTCTTAGGTGTCGTTAGTTGCTTGATTTTCATCTCTAGTCTTTGACTAGGGTGCTTAGGGTGGGACTAGGGTGCCCATGGGTGCCCCGGTCCTTAATTTTAGGTGCCCTGGTCCCGACAGCACTCATATTTAATTTATTTGTTTAATGTCGGTCTTTGTCATTTTACCTCTCATTCTCCTATGTAATAGTCGGCATGTCGGGTCATTATTATCAAAATTTGAGTAAGATATCCCTATATAAACATAAAATACTAACTATCTTATGGGCGTAATATCTACTATCAAGGGCTAGCTATCTGCTAAGGAAAGGGACTGCATTTGGGCATCATTACATCACACACACTGCATAGGAAGGGTAGTATTCATTCTATTACATCCACCATTTACATTTTACATCTAGCTATTGCCCCCTATATCTGTGTCATTGGCACTAGGGCACCCTAGGCACACAAGCACATAGAACTACATTGGTTTTGGAATGTAGTGCAACGCTTAGTTATAAGTCCACCATTGTGGCAGCTAAGGTCAGTCTGACCCCTTCATATGCATATTTATTTTTCAGGAGTTTGATGCTTTGTATGGGTTTTTGCAGTTAAATATTCATAGCAAGTTTACGACATCATCAGCAAGTATATTACAACACTCACACGATAAGGGTCAAGATATTGCGAAGATCTAGTGACACTGTCAAATTCATATCCTGAGTTATTCGGAAAACTAGAGCACCCATGCTATCAACCAGGGCATGCACCTCAGTCCTCCTCCAGGTGCCTTAGTCTGGGAAAATCACCATCTACCGCAATATTTTGGGTTGTTCCTTCACATTATCCTTCATCTGCACATCATTCTGTTTGGTCCCAACACACAGTGAGGTAAGTTATTTCCAGGTTAGTATTTTACCCCTTTTATTTCATTCTTTTTATTTCATTTAAATATCAAAATAAAATATTTAGTATCTATATTTCATTTCATGTCATTTATTCCATTGTTGTTACTAGTATATATTAACTTAGAATACAAAACGATTTTCATATTTTTAGTTGATCAACACTCATTTTCTTTTACCTCCCTAAAAAATAATTTCTAAAAAGAACAGTGTTTCCTTATACATCCAAGGAAGGAAAATTGTGCACTCCCTTGGTTCCTCTCCATAAAACATAACTTCACAACACATTGCATGGCCTAAAATGGGTGCAATTTCAAAAATAAAACATTAATATTTCAACAATAAAGAAAATATTCCTCCACAAGAAAATAAAAACCTCAAATTAAGGAAAGAACAAAGAGCAAGTGTGAGTACTCATTTCCTTATTTTTCAAGAGCAAGGGAGCAAGAATTTTGTATATAAAAATAATAAATTTTGGAGGTTTAGTGTACACAAGAAAAATAAGATGGGATTCCCTATGTACTCAACTTCCCAAGGTCATTCTGAGATAGCCAAAATGTAGAATATGATGTGGGAATAAGATAGGTGTCGGTGGTAGATGTGGAATATATGGATATTATAATGAATGAAGGTTCTAGAGTCAAGCTAAATGTAATCAATCAACTTGTAATTAATGATCTTGTTCATCAAGGGCAGTGAAATCTCGTCTAACCTCTGTGTGTGTGATGCTACGCTCAAGGATAATTTCCATGCACAACCGATTTATGTCCGTTAGACCGAAAATACCTTAACCTAGTTCTTGGACTCATGGAAAATATACATTTGTCTCTAAATACTCCTCTCCATAGAGGGCCTCTCCAAAAAGGGTCATGCGAGAAGAAGAACGGAGGATGCAAAGAGAAAACTAAGGGTTTGAGTGTCTAGCCTGGTTTATTTGGTCAGCCCAAAACTACTCAGCTACAATCACTTGTTCATTAAGGGCATCTATCTGGCTAATGATCTGAGGGGGAAAATGAGTAGATCAAAAAATTAGTGCTCATAAACCCAAATCTATGTCTCATTGATATCATTCTATGCCTAGTAGATGTATGATTGGCTCAAATATCCTCTTATAAGGTTAGGTTGGACTAGGAATGGTCGTGTGATAACAACTCGTGAGTAAGGATAATACGGTTGGGAAACTAGTCAAAATGTGTCAGGGACTATAAATGAATAGTTTAAGCCTCTAATAACTAAGTTTTGTGTTTTTCTTGAATTTTTTAAACTACTCTAAACTTCTAATTTTAAATAAACAATGTAGAAGGAACCTAATTTAAATAAAAGAAAATTATTTTTCCCTTTTAATTAATTAGATCGCCTTTACTAATATTTTAAATAAAATAAACACATCTACTTATTCTAGTTCTTTTTTATGTTTTTAACTAGGCTTTTTTAATAAAAGAAAACAATTAAAGCAATTAAATTCCTATACTATTCTTGTGTTTTCAAGGAATGATTAAAACAAATAAACATACGACCTCTAAAGACACGGGAAATTAAAAGAAATAGAATCTACGATTATTTCTAAATTAAAATAAATATATGGTTTCTTCTAAAATTGAAAAAAAGTAAAATAGAGAATAACCAAGTGTAGTTTTTCCTCTGTTGTGTGCTTTTATGTAATTACTACTCATGAAAAGAATAGTTACCATGAAAGGTATGTATCCTATAAAAGACACAATTTCTTCTAACCTAACTTCTACCTCAGGTTCCCCGAAAAGAGAAATCTTCTCAAGAAGAAATTTTTCTTATTTACTGTATAACATTCCCTGAGTAGAATTTCTTTTAAATCATATTCAAGACAATAATAATGAAGAAATAAAATATAGGCTACTACTAATTCTTCCTCCAACCCATTTCCCATGTAGATCCATAGGGAGAATTCTGGAAGAGGATATTAATGGAAGATGTATTTTGAAAAGGAATAGTCAAACAAAAGAGAAATGATGAGATCTTCCCCTTCATAATTATTTTCAATATATAACTTATTCTACTTAAAAAAAATAATGACTATATTAACAATTTCAAAGAAATGAATGCAGCTGCGAACCTAGATTACTACAGTGTGGTGGTAGTTTTTTCTAGAGATATGATGCATTTGATGTCTTCTCAGCTTCAAATCCAATTCTAATGTGTGAGTTTGAATTTATCCACAAAGTTAAGATGGTGAATGAAAACAAGGAAATCAAGAAACTGAATGTGGTTGCCTTTGTGTAAAGAGGATGAATGGAATGTGAGCAACAAGGAAGAACATATTTGAGATAACTGGCTATCTATGTAATCCCTATTCCAAAATTCAGAAAGCATAACACTAAATTTTTTTTTATCAAATATCCCAACCCATGATACAAATTAAAATCTCATTTTTATAAGTTGGTGGAATAGAAAACATCAAGACACACATGTAAATCAAGAAGTAATGACTCAACTTGAGGAGGAAAAATCAGCCTAATCTATATTTAGTATAAGATAAAGGGGAACTCAAAACCAATCAAATAAGCCTAAAATTATATAATTTTACCCATGAACATGAGAGTGAAATTCACACCGAAATCAAAATACATGTTTAATAATTTTTGCTTTAATTTTTTGTTAGAAGGTGTCAAGATCACCCTTGTTTCTAAAGGAGTGGTTGCACAAACACTGCTCTGGCAACAAGGGAAGTTATGAAACCTTTTTGATGCTTGCACAACCGTCACTGGTATGCAAGGGAAATAAGGCCAAAAACAAATTTAAAATCCATAATGAAGCTTGTAACTCAAAGGAAAATACTAATTATTATAGCCATCAAAAGGAGTGGGGATGAGAGAGAAAGGAATCTGGATCTCATCCTTACCCTGGAAGGGGTTTTTTTCATCATCATAGACATGTCTACATTTTCCATACTGTTACACATGTAATTTTTGGGTGTGTACATATCACCCCCTTGAAAGATGATTTCTTTATTCAATGAATGTAATTAAAACATGATCTCCAAGAATGACGCTTCCCAAAATAGGA